>JBAMNC010001741.1:0-480000 GCA_037902135.1 Cetoscarus ocellatus | reverse complement strand
ATTAACATTGTGAGATAGGGCAGTTTTCTACATCTTCGCCAATAACTCAATAAGTTGTCAATAGATTCTGATGACATTTTCAAGGAATATTGATCATGGCGCAAGGGACAAGTAATTTGATTCTGGTGGTGATCCCAATCTTAATGTTGATGCAGGATTTTTTAATTTGAAAGAATTTCTTAACTGTGTGAGATAAGGTTGCTTTGCACATTTTTGACAATAACTCATCTGACAATGTTGGCAAGAGGTTTGTGCTCTTGGAGCACTTCTAGTTTCTAGTTTTACAAAACTGATGAGAGAGAGGGAGAAGTGGGTTGGGAAGAGTGGTGAATGACAAGCAGGAAAGGATTAGCAAATGAGTGGCACGGTGACCCAGCAGGTAGTGCACCTCTCACAGCAAGAAGGTTGCTGGTTTGATCCCTGTGTCAGTCAGGGCCTTTCTATGTGGAGATTCCACGTTCTCCCTGTGCATGCGTGGGTTGTCTCCAGACACTTCAGCTTCCTCCCATAGACCAAAAACATGCTCATTAGGTTTGGTGACCCTAAATTGCCCTTAGGTAGTGAGTGTGAGAATGAATCCTGTCTGTCTCTGTATGTGGCCCTGCGATCGGCTGGTGACTGATTCAGGGTGTACCCTGCCTCTTGCCCAGTATCAGCTGGGATAGGCTCCAGCCCCCTGACCTGAAAAGAGATAAGCAGAACAAATGATGGATGCATGATTTGCAAACTTAGTTCTTTTATGTTTGAGGGCAGGGGCTTTAAATTGAGCCCTCATCCTATTATTTTCCCCCTTATTTTAAGATTTTCTTTATTTTTAAACATCCTGTTTTCTTGAAGAGACTGATTATCATTAATATTTCATTATTTAATTATCATAATTATGCCTTATAAGTGTGCAGAGCGCAACAGTGTTTTTCTTACAGTAACCACTTGTCGACTCATGTTTCTGTTGTTGTCGAAGCCTACAGCAAAGGCATGTTAACAACACCCATTTGCATATTTCCTAGTCTTTTCATTTCTGGCAGTTGCTCATAAAGGCAATGTATAAAAAAGTCATCTGAATTGGTGGTTGTTACCTTAATATTTATATTTAAGGATGATAGTAGTGTTTCGCTCAACTCATCATGTGATAATATTTATGTGTGAAATCTTCTGTTCATTTATTATGATATTGTAATTTTGGAGAAAGAAGGTAAATACTCTGAAAAGGAAAGACAGAAAAATGAAAAGAAAAAGGAAAGAAAAGAGGAGGGAAGGAAGAGCAAAGATGGATCTAAAAGGAAGGATCTTGAAAAAATTCAGTAAAAGACAAGAAGGATGAGGGGAATGAAGGTTAAAAAGAAGGATGGATGGCAAGATTGAGGAATGAAAAGGCTGAAGGGTCAAAAGAAGACAAACGGAGAGGCATGAAAGTGGGGTGGTAGAGAGAGGGAAGGAAGAAAGACATGAATGAATGAAAGGTGAAAGTCATGAAGATAGACGGGTAAACTGAGGGGGAGAAAGACAGAAAACAGTGAGTGGAAGAAAGGGATGTATGAGGGATGAAATGGAAGACAGGATGAGAGAATGAAGGATAAAAGCACTGATGTCAGGAAGGAAGGAAGGTAGGGAATTAAGGGATGAGAAGGAGGAACAAGGTTGAACAAGGAATAACGGACCACATGAAGGAGAGATGGAGGGGAGGCTGGAAGGAAAGCGTGAAGGATAAAAGGAATAAAGACAGAGAAGCAGGAAAGAAGGATGGGAGAGAGGCAGGGCTGAGTATTTCCAGCAACCTCATAGTATGATGCATATCTGGATACTGAGGCCAGGATATGATATGTATCACAATACACAATTGCCAATAAGTTTAATTATTTATTTGTAAAAACAGAAAGGACAAGGTCTGAAGGGTCTCAAAACTTAACTCTAAAATTTCAGTTCTTACGAGATCTTGAAAGTAATTAAAAACATTAAACAACTGCTACATAGTTTTTTTTGCCACTTCCACTTTTTTAAAAAAGTTTTTGTGAATGACATGATGGGTGATTGTTTTTACAAGTTCTGTCACATCCTTTGAGACCTTTATCTGTACAAGCTAGAGGGAGGGAGGAAGGATGAAATGATAAAAGAAGGGAAGATGGGTAGGAATTAATTAAAAACCGAGGGAATAATGGAATGAATGAATGAAGGAAGGATTTATTAAAGTAAGACATACAGTAAGGAAAGAAAAAGGAAAGAATGAAGGATTAAAGGAAGGACAAAAGATAGGGAGGAAGGAAAAAGGGTAGGGAGGAAGGAGTATTAAAAGGATGAATGGGAAAAGAGAGGCAGGAAGAAGAAATAAGAATGAAAGATTCAAAAAAGGAGGGGATGAAAGGAAGGAGGACAAGAAGGAAGAATTAAAAGAAGGAAGAAGGTAAGGAGGGAGGAGTTGGAGGAAGAAAATAAAGACAGGAGGAATAGAGGACAGGAATGAAGTAAGGGAATGAATGGGAAGATGAAAGGAAGAAAGAAAAAAGATAAGAAAAGAAGGAAGGAGGAAAGAGGGAATAACAAATTAAAGAAGAATGAATGGTGGAAACAAGGAAAGGCATGGAGGGGAGAAGTGAAGAAGGAGGAGAGACAGAGTGAAAGGATGAAGGGAAGGAAGAATCTAACAATAGGAGGAATAAGGGATAAAGGAAGGGATGGGGTGGAAGGATGGTAGGAAAAAGATAGAAAGGAGGAAGTGATGAAAGGAAACAAGACAAGTGGAAACAAAAGAAATACTGAGGAAAATGGGAGGAGGGAGGAAGGAAGCAAGGATTAACTAAAGGAAGACTGAGGGTCAGGGAAGAAAAGGAGGGAAAAAGGGAAGGAAGGATGCAAGGATTGAGGACAGAAAGCTAGGAAGGAAGACGGTAGGGAGAAAGGGAGATAGATAAGATGAATGGAAGGAGGGAGGAAGAAGAGAGGAAGAAAGAGACTGAACTGAAGAAGTGGAGAAGAGAGAAAGGAAGGATAGAAAGAAGGAAGAATGAAAGGAGGGAATGATGGAAGAAAGGAAGAAATTAAGATAGAAAGGAAGAGAGGAAGGGCGGAGGAATAGAAGAATGGAAAAAAGTAGTTTAAGAAATGTAAGAAAGAAGACAAGGGAGGATAAACAAATAAAAGACAGTTAGGAAGGAGAGAGGGCGAATAAAAGAAATACAAGAAGAATGAATGTTGGGAAAGAGGAAAGGATTTGAGGAGAGAACTGAAGTAGGAGTGAGAGACAGGGCAAAGAGGGGAAGGAAGGATCTAAGGATAAGAGTAAAGAAGGTAGAAAGGAATCAAGAAAGAAGGGAAGAAAGGAAGGAAGAATTTATGAAAAGAAATGGAATGATGGAAATAAATAAAAGACCTATAGGGAATAAAAGAGGGAAGGAAGAATGAAAGAAAGGACAACAGAAAGGGGATAAAGGAGAGTGACAAGAAAGACCGTTAGACTGAATAAAAGGAAGGAAGATAGGATAGGAAGGAAGGGGTAAAAGTAAGGAAGAAAGAAAAGAAGGGAGGAAGGGCAGCGGAGGGAAGTAAAGGAAAAAAAATTGGAAAAAGGAGAAAGGAGGAGGAAGAAAGGATGAATGAAATAAGAGAGGAAGGCTGAAGGAAAAGCAGAATAAAATAAATGAATGAAGAATGAATGGTGAGAATGAGGAAAGGGACTGAGGGAAGATGTGAAGGAAGAGAGACAGAGGAAAGGAAAGGACAAAGAAGGGAAGGAAGAATCTAAGGATAAGAGGAAAGGGTAAAGGAAAGAATAAAGGGTGGAAGGAAGGAATGAAGGATCAGGCATGAAGGACTGCAGAAATAAAATAAAGGTAGGAAGGAAGGAAGAAAGAAAACAGAATACAGAGGGAAATTGTCTCACAGACTTTAATCACATAGTAATTGGAGTAAACATTTTTTTCTAAAAGTCAGTGTCAGAGTGACAGATTGACTTCCTTCTTCTGCATCTCTGCAGGTCTACGCCATCCTGGTGAGTCACCCTCCCCAGTCCAATGACCACCTCACTCCGACGCCCGTCTCCTACACCGCAGGCTTCTACCGCATTCCTGTGGTGGGACTCACCACCCGCATGTCCATCTATTCAGACAAGGTGAGTGATGGATGCAGGGAGATGTGGGGGCAGATCCAGAGGGAGGGAAACGGGAAGCGAGCCAGCACACCGAGAGAGGCAGTAAGGAGCTCCCCTGGGGCGGCTTCTAAAGCTTCTTAGATTAAACATCCCATCACTGTCCATTAGGGCTGCTGTGATTAAATGGGTTTCCAACTGAAAACTGAGAGAGCATCATTAATAATGCCTCTGACCTTAGTTAATGTTTTCATGGAGCACAAGACACTAGAATTAAACTTTAAAGCAGGCCAATAAGTAAAATCTTGATATGTTCAATAATGCAATTTAAAATCAATTAGAGTGACATCTTATCTGACACTGAGAGGTCGAGTAAATCAGGAACATTAAACCCAGAGACCTCTGTCAATCTATAGATATTCTCTACTTCTGAAACACAGCTTTACACATCTCTCACAAGCTGCATATGACATGGCCTGGCTCTAAATTCCTAACAGATAAATAAATATGTTAAAAAGGGGGGGAACATTTTCAACAAAAAATGCAGATGACATCAGTCCTAAAATTTGGGTTCAACAATACTGCTTTCAAGTCTTCTGAATCATTAAACATTACCCGATTGACTGTGCACAACCAAGGCAGATAGGGGGAGTGAAACTGTCTCCACTGCAGTCTCATCCATCTTACATACCCCAGCCTTATGGCACACAGATATCTCAGGCTGTAAGCAACTACTTCTTTCATGAGAAGTAAACTGCAAACATGGTGATACATTCATTCTGGGAGAAAAACTATCAATCTAAATCTGGGGGTGAAAAACATCAATAATTAAATATCATCATCAGATATGTGTTGGCAATTGATGACCAGTGGCCAGACCACACCGTCTGCACCATCTGCTCTCCATTTCTTCAACATTTTCTCTCCACCCACCACCATAAAGGTCTTGTTGTCACAGTTTAATCAGTGACTGTGTGAAATGATGACTTTCAGCTGCTTGTGTCAATGGATGTCATAGTTAAAGGGATAGTTCAGTGTTTTTGAAGTGATGCTGTATGTGGTTCATTTCAATATTACACAAGAGAGCACAAAACTCAGCCAAGGTAGCTCACAAATAGCACTCGGAATCATGTTAATAAATAACAAATGTAGTACCCAGTGCAATGTCTTTACTAAAACTGTACCTCACTGTCAAACTTTGCCTTTGGACAAACAGCACTATTATATTATTTTCATGTTGAAAAATATTTTTAATGTTAATAGTGTGAATTTATTGGCCTTATTTATAGTCTCACTTCTACTTAATTTACTTATTTTACCTTCATAAGGAAGTTGATATTGCTTAAAGATTCTGTATGTTGCATCCTGCCTACTTAATTTTTCATTTCATTTTCATTTTATTTATTTAAATTCTATGCACTTATCTATTTTTATGTCTTAATTTGATATTTCCTGTGCCTATACTGTGTATAAGAGCAACTGAAACAACCAAATCTCCCCTTGGGGATTAATAAAGTATATTTCTGATTCTAATTTCTGATTCTGATATCATTACTAGTTAGACAGTTATTGAGCAAAAACAATCATTCGCTAATGGCAGTTATCTGGATCACCACCAAAATCTAATCATTTTTTTAGTTGGGCCATTACCAACAACTGAAAATATCAGCAAAAAACATCCAATAGTTTTTGTGTAATATTTCTAACAAACAAACAAATAGAAGAGGTAATAAATCAGGGATGTGTTGACAGATTCAGCTTGGCGCAGTGACAATTTCATGCCAAGACACTATGCGGAAGGTGCGCTAAAAGCTCGCCAACTCCAATCTGTCCCTGTAATGAGACAACAGGCTCAGAAGTACGGTTATACTATTTCCTGCCTTACACTCCAGATGTTGTCCATTTTGTACAAAGTACTCAGAAACACTCAGAGTACATTTTAAATTGAGTTCCTTTACCTTCTAGATTCACAGGGTTATTTTTTACTTACACTTGAGCAAAATTTGACCAGAAAAACCACACTTATACTTGAGCACAGCATTTTTGTGTGCTTTTCACTTTTGCCTTAGAGAAGGAAAAACCTCACTTCATCCACTAAGACGGCACATGGGAGAAAACTCTGAAATTTCATTTTTCTTTGCAGAATCCACTGTGGGTTGAAAACAGTCTAATGTGATCAGGGGCACCTTTGTGGCCACAGGCTAAGTCCAATGACCCTGTCATTTTTCTGAGCTGATAGTTTCCTTGGCCTGGCGTTGTGCACGGGGGCATTGTTATGTTGAAACAGAAAAGAGTCTTTTCCTCACTGTTTACACATTCACCTAGAGGACAGCATTGTTCACTTACCTGTCCAGAATCTGCCCTCATGGCTGTTTTATTTCTTCCACTTCTTTGCACATGTTTGTGACTCATTCATGAAAAGAGTTGAAACTGTTATGACAGCGTGTTAACGTGTGCTTTGTGCATGTCGCTCCTCAGAGTATCCACCTGTCCTTCCTGCGGACCGTCCCTCCGTACTCCCACCAGGCACACGTGTGGTTCGACCTGATGCGCGAGTTCAACTGGAACCACATCATCCTGATCGTGAGCGACGACCACGAGGGCCGCGCGGCTCAGAAGAGGCTGGAGACCCTGCTGGAGGAGAGGGAGACAAAGGTGAGACGCTCGGACTCGCCTGCAGAGAGTGTGAGCATGAGCGCGCGAGTGTGTAAGGGTTTAAGAAAACAAAAATCAACCACAGTAGTCTTCTCAATAGTCTTCTATGTACGTAACTGTTTTCCTTTCTGTTGTGTGGCTACATCTCTTTCTCACCATTGTGTAAACATTGGCTAACATTCCTAGAGACATCAACAGCGTCTAATGTGGTCTAATCTGACAAAAGTTTGTATGTTTATTTGCTCATCTTCACGTTGCTTTTCACCATAGTCCAAATTCAGTGTCTTTCCACAATGGGAGCCAAATAGTGGACTTTAACGTGGGGCTCTGCAAACCATCACAGAATGAAGGTTTTTGTCAGGTTCCTGCAGGAAGTAAGGTCCTTTTTGGTCTTTTTGGCATGAAATGAATTGCTGGCTTCAAATCTGTGCAAAGGTGGTTTTACCATTGGGCAAAGGGGGCAGTGGTCTTGGTCAGATGTCACCTACTTTTGATTAAAGCTGCCCCCTTTTGTGCTATCGGAGAAACTAAATCTACCTGCACAAATACACATAGAAAACATAGCTGAGATTTCTGTATTCTACCCACATTTAAGCCAGTAGAAAAAAAGCCTTCAATCCATCAGTGTGCTAAAGGGAAGGAACAGAAACACATAATCAGTAGATTTGAAGTCACCTTCCATATAATATCTAATGCAGTCTAATACAAAATGGTAAATGGACTTGAGCTTATATAGCACTTCTAGTCCCTTTGACTACCCAAAGCAGCTTTACACCGCGGGTCACATCTACCCATTCACACCCATTCACTCTTTCATTCACTCACTGATGGTTGGAATTTCTATATCAGTTGCCCATCAGTATATGCTGACACATTCGTGCCCTCTCATGTCCATTTACACACCACTGACGCAGCAGTAGGAGAAACTTGGGGTTAAGTGTTTCGCCCAACGACACATTGCCATGTGACAGCAGGAGCTGGGCTTGAACCTGCAACCTTCCAACCAAGCGCTGTCAGACTACACCACTGATGCCCCCCAATACAAAAACAGTTAATGCCTCTGAGAGTTTATTTCAACATAAGTTTATTTCTTCATGCTGTAACTGTTGGCAAATGTGGCAAACTGCACTCATGGTTGATTCACATTAGGTATGAGAATATTAATAAAAAGAAGAGTTTGGCATTGACCTGCTCTTTTGTCAAGTGTCTTTATAACATCTGCTATGATTTGCCACTGTATTAAAAAAGATTGGTTTCAATGATGTACCACTGGAAGACTAAAACAACATTTTCAACTGCATATACTGAAAATCAGTGTAAGGAAATCATTCATAGCTAATTATCATGAAAAGCATTTAAAATCGCCATATCTATGTACGTAATGGAAAGGTGAAAGAGTCCATCCACTGTGTCAGAATAACAACTAATACCTTAAGTCTGAAAGAAAAACAAGAAATGTCTGAAAGATCAAGATCTTCAGGTCAGTGACTCCTGGTCTAGGTCCTTGTGCCTCAAGGTTTTCTTGAATGTAGTGAAGCAATTATTATTATTAAGAGATGCTTCCAAAAATTACTTTTAGTGATTAGGATGTGTATTTAAATGTGCTGCATGTTTGCTTGAAATAATAGTTTTTTAGTATTTTGATCATATTTTTACCTCTGCTAAGGACGTTCTGTTTTTGCTGATGTATGTCTGTCCATCTGTCCATCTGCACCTAAGATAACTGAAAGAGCTCTTCATGGATATCGATGAAATTTCACTGAGGTGTTGGCCATGGCACAAGGAAGACGTGATTTGCTTTTGTTGGTGATCCAAATATGGATGTAATATGTTTTTTTAAGGATTTATTTGCATGATACGATTGGGCAGCTTGCTATATTTTGATAAGAATGTCAGAAATGCCCTGACAGAGGTTTGTGCTCTCTGAGAACTTCTAGCTTCAACAAAAGTATTACATTATGCTGCTTTGATTAAGTGTGGACAGGCTATTTATGCAGTTCAGATATTCTTTGGACCAGGTGTGTCCAAACTATGGCCAAATAGTAACTGACCCTCATTTAAAACAATTTAGAACATTTTCATTATTGTTTTCATTATTATGTTGTAAAGTGGAAAAGATTGCAAGCAAACTTTTAAGTTCCTCAAAATGTTTTAATTTTTTCTTCTTATATTATACAGTATTTTGCTTTTGTTGATTGTTGCCAACCTATTTGCATAACTAAGACTCTCTTGAGATGCAGTTGTTTGGTTTACAGAGTTGTTGTCAAGTTTCTGCACTCTGTCGAAACAGCAAACAGGTCAGCAGCATTTTGAAAAAAACATGAATGAAACATTTATAACTTCTGCCCACTCGAATGTTGACAGCCAATTTGTACCTTTTTACAACTGATTAAAGAAAATGATTAAGATAAATATTTCAGTCCTAAAAAGGCTTAAAATTCACAAGTAACATCATGACAGTCGTCATTGTTTGGACGTGTTGATGAGGCAGTTTTTTCTCTCTTGTTCAAACTTTGCGAAGGTATCTGAACATCTTAGACAGCCTACTCTATCTCTCTTTTGATCCAAATGTGGCAGAGGATCGTCCTGATTTTGTACCTTAATGTCCCCCTCAAACAGCCTCATATATTTTGTTTATGATCACATTCAGCCAAATGTGGAGGGAGGGTGCTTGTATGGGTTTTGCCTGAGTTTGTGTAGAGCCCTTGTGTTTTTAGGACCCTGCTAGGTCATGCTCAGATGAGAGCGGCTTCTTTTTCTTCCATTGTGCCTTTTCAGATAACGCTGATGCATCCATTTTAAGCTCTGAGCTGCGTATGTGGGTCAGTGAAATGCTGATCTTCTTTGAGCCAAAACAGACTTGAGCCCGCGATGATGTGTGCCCTTTAGGAGCTGAGACGCAGACAGAAAAATCAGTAACAACTGCCATCTTTTGCATCCTTTTCATAGGATGAAACCACCCTGGGATATTTTCTTTTTGACAGTATCCTCTCTGTGACGTGTGTCCCTCTCCGGAGCTCTGTGCTGTAATTGTGCTGCAGAGTGAAATGAGTCCTGATTTAGAGATTTAATTAAACCTAAGGCGAATGAGACACTGTGTGTGACACACACCCGAGGTAATTCACAGACAGAAGCTGCAGTTAAAGCAAAGGCTGCTTAAATGAAATGACTGGGATCAGTTAGTCACACTAGATCGTGCTGCTACAGCCATGCAGTTTTAATAACATCAGATCATCTGAATGCTGCTCACATCCTGCATGGAAGGAAGAGAAAATTTGTGTTTTGAAAGCCCCTTGATGAGATTTCAGGAAGTTCCTTTTATGTTTGCATCATCTGAGTCTGGATCTCAGTAATCACCCATCTGTGCGTCCCACTCAATCTCAAAACGCAGAGAGAAGTTGCTCTGACTCTCTCTCCACTTTGAGGCTTGAATTATGCACATATTAAGACGTGACTGCAGGGCCAGATCGAGCCTTTTGGAGCCCTGAGCAGGAATTATGTGGAAATCCCTCAAAATACACCAATAATTACACTAAAGACCTAGTGAAACTCAAATGTTTAGGCTGTTGGTATTGCATATTTATCACTGTTAATGGAAAACACCAGTGGCAAGGATATTCTGATCTACAAGAGAGCGCTGAGCATATATCAGATGTCAGATAAATATATGTAGTGTGTCCTTACTTGATCTCATACTCACAGTCCTGCATGAAATACACATTTAAGCATTAAATGTGTATTAATCCACTGTTTAATTTGGCTTCTCTAAATACTTAAGTTTCTCCATTTTGCACAATGTTTGCTTTTACCTACAAAGCCATGTTGTTTTAACCAAATCAGAAATAGATATTTGTGTTCAGGACTGAATCTGGATTTCAGAAATAGTAAGATCCAAAATGTGCAGGTCCTGGTTCAGCTCCCCCACTGCCCTACAAAGGCAAAGTGCAGTATCTGCAAAAATGCCAAATGGAGAAAAACAGCTTTTTGTAATTTTTTTTCACCAAGTGTAAGTATGAAAACATATTTAACGACCAAGTGTATGATTTATTAGATTAAAGAGAAGGGAATTTAATGCATATTTTATATTGACATTCATGTTAAATTTGGCAATTTTATAGGCCATACTGCACTTTACCCTTGTTCTACTGCAGTATAATTACATGACCATACAATGACGTACTACAGTATGTGCAACAAGTAAGGCCATTTCACTTTTTTTTTTTTTTTAAATAAAAGTTGGCATATTAATTTTCAATATTTAAAAAATTTTGTCCTAAGACCAAGGCAAACTGCAGTATCTGATATCCTTCATAGTGAAACCAAAGCTGCAGAATCTGTTTTCTTCATGGTGAAACCAAGGCAAACTGCAGTAAGTGCAGTTACAGCAGTTTGCCTTGGTTTTACAGTGCATTTTTGCAGTTACTGCAAAGTAACAAATGGTAATATCTCAGAGAAACTAAGCAGGAGCCCTATGGAATTTTAAGAGATTGAAGAGCAGATATTGCACTTTTGATTAGTGAAAAAAATGTTTTTTGAAAAAATGCAGATACTGCACTTTGCCTTAGTAGGACAGCCCAGATGTTTTTCTTCCTGATCTAAATATTCTTAATACACCAAATACACTTGGTTGTTATGTGTATTTCATTCATTAGTCCTAAATACCAATTTGATACAAAAATGAAACTACTACTGCTACACTAACTAACAACATACATAATAAAACACAAAACTTTAAATAAAGGGCAAAGCCCTCACATCACTTAACTAGACAAAGAAAATCACAAAATAACAAACCTAAAATCACAACACAACACAAACAAAACAAAATTTTGTTCTCATATTTCTTCATATTTTCTGGTACATTTTGTTTTATATTCTAACTTTACATTTACTTAAAGTGATATAGGTTTTTTTTTTTGGTTTCTCTGTCATGATTTGTCCATAAACTGACTCTTTTCAATTAAATCAGATTGTTTCTAAATCTTGCCTTTTTAAATATTATAATTATATTGACTCTCCTTTTTCAAATCTTTTCTGTGTGTTGGTTTGTAGAATTTATGAGCTTTATTCATGATGAAGAAAACTGATATTCTTGTTTAATATTAATCATATTTTTATATCTACAGTTTCTTGGTCAACAGTTCACGCTCAAATCTTATTTTAACTTAGTTCAATTCTTCTCCAAAGTGACTGATGACAAGATCTGCTTGTATCTTCAAATGACACCTAATTAAATTAATTGATTTGTATTGATCGACTTAAAGAAACAAGTCCATACAGCTTTTTCTGTAAACATGTGGGTTTACTTTATTAAACTACGTTTACATCAGGAGCCTGAATGAAATATACATTTTATTGCCAAAAACCTGCAATTTGCCTTTTTTACAGTGTAATCATACCAGTACATCGTAATCTTGCGTCCTCACACCAGTACACTATCATAACAGCACACTATTGCACACCATAGCTTGTGTTTGACTTGACTGGTTAGAGAAATGATGTGACAGCAGAGAACAGGAGGATGTGAGAGCAGGAGAGAATAATAAAAATAAAATGAAAGTTTATTGGTCACGGTTAACGATCGTGTATGAACTCATAAACATGGAAGGCTTAAGAATGTGTTTGTTATAAATATTATGTAGTATGGATGTTACAGGGTTTAAAGAGGCGTTCACACAACATACAGTAGAAGATGATCTTTGATTGTGATCATTTAAGTACGCTCCCAGAGTCAATTTTGCTGTGGTAAATGCAGGTCCACGTATCTAAAGCTGAGAGAAACATTGTGCTGGTGGAGTATTAAACATTCACCAATGTAGATGTTATGTGTGGGTAGTGCACTCAGATGAGGGGAACTTTTGCCTAACGCACCAATGTGTACATTGTACAAACAATTTGTGGCATCACTTAACTATATGTTGAGATTTCACCAGGCAGCTTACTCAAGGGCTGTAAATGTGGGCCCATGCAGAACTGCCAAAAGCTGGAGTACCCCGAGTGTCCACTTGGGGCAGGCTGTGGAAAAATGAAACCTTAATGATTGTATGTAAGACAGAGACGGTTTTCACAGACGTGATACACATCTTTACAGATTGGCTAAAAAAACGTCTTCAGTCTAAAACTATCATACATCTATGTGCTCTCACTGTGAGGGGAGTGAATGTTTTTATATCATGCTTGATTTTCTTTCAATGGAGGATTTATTTTGTATTTGGACATGCGTTGTGCTGTTGGTCAGACAACCTTAAGTTCTTTCTGTCTGTGAGTAAATGGAGCTAAAATTCAGTTTCGATAGCTTGTGCAGAATGGCGACATCCATTCGAGGGCATCAGCAGTGATCCAAGGCTCCTATGACATGACTTCATCCAATTCTGTTTTACCACATGAACTTCCTGTTGTTGAGGTCAAGAGAGTAATAGATCGTCAGGTTGTCCTGGGAGCGTCCTCTGTTGGACCTTGTTTACTGCTCCAGGTGCAATAATGTTCTGCAGCACTCCATATTTTATATAAGAATGTATATTTACAGTTTGAGTACAGATTTTTACCCCCATGCTCAAATTGATATTTAAATACTGAGTCTGAGGTGGCAGCCCTGTTATTGGTGAACCTCCTTTGAAAAAAAAACACTTTTTTGGGAGCCTTGGATTTTGTCAGTCAGAGGAATGTTGGGGAATTACTTCTCAGAATTCAATAAAAACTTGAAATGCATCTTGGTCGTTGTAATGATGAAAAGAAAATGAGCGAAAGGAACAAAACGAGTTCACACACTTTGTTGTTTTAGCACCCAATTGCCCTGAACAACTTTGATATCCCACATTTGTCCTCACTTCAGCTCAGAAACATGAAACAGCTCCTTAAATATGCCGCTTTGTTTGGATGGTGCAGACGCAGCAACACTTTGACAGTCCAAGGTGAAAGTTTAAATAGGCAGATTGCAGCTCTGTCTCATTATGCTCTAATTAAAAGCCAGAGGTGTTATTCCTGCTAATCCCCCTGCTGTGCTGCATACACTGCGTACATTTACATGTTATTTTTAGCTCAGTAGAAGGTCTTCAGCGGGGTCACACAGTCGCTGGGGGATCACTGTCACCACCAGTGAAAAAGCTCCGGACACAGGGGCGCTCTCTGAGTGCCAGCACGACCTACAGCGCATGAAATATTAATGCCACAGTGAGGGTACAAAAATAGAGCGTGGGGAGAATCTCTCGGGTAAAAAAAAAGACAAAGGCAGGGGTTTTTTTGGTCTAAAATGCTGCAGGCTGAAACTCATGAAGATTTCTGCACACCAAGAATAAAGAGCATCTCAGTCAGAGCTGCAGTTAGAATTTCTGCTTCTTAGAGTATTGTTTAATCCACTTTCCAGAACTTTAAGTATTTTCAACAATAACTCTCTTATATTCTTACATTTTACATGTGTCTTTGGTAAAATCACAAATATTTCAGAAAATGTACTGATAAAGAGTTAAGGTGAAGAAATTGACTATTATACTACAGATAATTGTGAAAGTGTAAAACGATTAATAATTTTAGCAAACTATCACGATATGTAGCAAAACAAAAAGGCTAGCTGTGGAATAATAAATTAACTTGGAAGCAAGTAGTTTAGCTTATTGTTGTATTACTGGATATATAACAGTAACTGGTAAGCCAGTGAAGCTATTATTTTAACTAGCTGAAATCACAGTATCATCGAATACTCTCAAAAATAGTTCAGATTCAAAAAAGAAATAAAACTGACCATTACTCTGCTCAGAATTGATTTCCATTCTTAGTAGTTGTGTACTTTCCTTTGTGTTAAGTGATAAACCATGAACTTTCCCTATCTTAAGCCTTAAATTTAAAGCGCTACTTAACCAGGAGAACATTATTGAGATAAAGAATCTCATTCACAAGAGTGTCCTGGCCAAGATAGCAGACAGTTGCTACAAAAATGTTTTGGTTTTGGTTTTAGCAATTCCTGTTAATATATGACATGGCTGAACAGAAATGTTGCTGAGAAAAACATATTTGAAATTATTGTGGTGGATCTTTTACAAATAAACCCATCATGTAGTATAAGTTTAAATGTCACACAAATTACCAGTCCAATGGAGACTCATAAACACATCAGAGTATTTACAGAATCAAAGCAATTAAAAAGAAATTTCTGAAAATAATGGAAGTAGCGCCACACTTAAACCTTCTTTCTTCGTACTTTAAGTTAAAATGACATCTCTTAGCATTTGAAAACCTTTTACCCAAAAATATCACCACCTGTAGGACCCAATAGTATCATTTTGTATGCTAAGTTTTCCATGTTTCCAGCTGTGAATGGAGGAGTTTTACACTTGTATTTACTGTGAATTCGCCTGTCAGCTTGAATACCGCACTGATGCACCGACAACGTCAACTTAGCCGAGGGAGAGAAATGGACCCA
Source organism: Cetoscarus ocellatus (assembly GCA_037902135.1). Taxonomy (NCBI): domain Eukaryota; kingdom Metazoa; phylum Chordata; class Actinopteri; order Labriformes; family Labridae; genus Cetoscarus; species Cetoscarus ocellatus. Next base: position 464,851 of record JBAMNC010001741.1, on the reverse strand, counting down.
GAGTGCACTGAGGTGTGAGCTGTGAAGCCAGGCAGCTGTGAAGAAAACCCTGTGAGGCAGAAAGATGATGTGTTTTCCTGCAAAATGGCTCCCTGTCTGCTCTCACAGGAGGCCCGACCTGACTGGAATCCAAAATGGTGACCCCTCAGGAGATGGCACAAAGTTAACCATGCTCAGGTCACAGTCAGCATGCTGTGCTGCTACCAGGTCATACAGTATAATACTGTTCACGAAATAAACCTACATTTTTATTGTTTAAGTTACAAGTATACAAAGTCCTGCAATGTGTACTTATTATATGATATGATGCATTACTGCTTCAGTTAAACTCCAGCTTGGAATCACAAATATTTCTGATAAAGATAAAGCTCAAGAGTTTTCTCAAGAATAAACACTGATCTTATTTTTGTTTTCCATAAGAATTTACTGAAGCTTTCACCCAAGCAGTCACAATGATGTGAGTTTGTTAAAGCTGTAATAAGAGCCTAAATTTTTACTTTCAACGTGAATCTTTAGCTCGTGTTTGTTTCTTTAGCGTAATTATGGCTTATCCACAGATTGCTTTTTGTTGTGGGACACACAGTGAAGTTGATAGCAGTTGTAGCATTTTTGTGCAGCCAGTCATTTCAATTAACACCCACAGTACTTCAAGATATTTTCTAAATTTTGATGAGTTGTCACAGATGTCTCATCAAGCCGGATGTTGAAACTATGCTGCAGCCCTTAAAGCCAGTGTCGGAGCTCATTACAGAGGTTGTTTAACTCCAGCAGATGGTTGTGTTGAATTGTTTCCTTGTGCAGTCTGGAAGAAGCTCCTTTAGAGGAAAAACAATGAGATCATATTTTGTATGTGATTGTGTTTTACTGTGTATTTGAGATCTTAAACCATTTGACTTCCAAGTTAAGATTGTAACTATAACTATATGGAGAACAAAAATGTGCATAGTTACTGAGTAGTGAATGAGTGACTGACTGCTAGTTTACCAGGGAGTGAATGGTTAATGATTATGCTCTTACTTACTTCTCAGGATAATGCTTTACTCTACAATATACGGGCAAACAATTCTTTATTTACTTGTTTTGATTTATATAACCAGAAAAAAACAGTTAATATAATTAATCTCTTTTATCAAGAATATGGTTTGGTCAAGATAGGCAGCAGTTTATTCCGCAGACTGAACACAGCCATACTCAAAAACATATTATAAGATAGAGAATAAACTATGAGACACACCTAAAAAAATGCAGCTACCATTTGTTAAAACCAGCTTCAACCACCATCTTCAGCCATGTGCATCTGCCATTCGATCAAAAAGGAGCAGCACACTCAGACATCTTTTCCACAGTTTGCTTCTGACTTTCAGAAAACACAATCAGAAAAGTTCTATAGACAAACACTTTTACATTTCCTCGTTCCTCTGGCTGATGTGGATCAGAAATCATGCAAGCAAAAGACCTACAAAAGCCTTATTAATAACATTTTGAGTCTATGTGTTTAGTGTTCATTTAATTACTCGATTGTTCCCTGCAGGAGGGACAGCACTGTCTCATTGTATTCTTCATTCTCAGCAGTAATTCATTTATTTTCCAATTAACAATATCAGTTAGTTACTCAATTGTTTCTGTTTACTGAGTAGCTATTTACTAATTTTTACCCATGCAATTTTTAGAGGGTTAATTTGCAATTAATAACAAATTTAGCTCCTGTGTAACAAGCGACTAGTTAATTTCACATAACCCACTTAACTTGATATCCTTTTTTTTATTCCCTGGTAACTACCACTAAGTTATCAATTCTTTATCAAATGAACTGGCCAACCTAAGTTTTATTTTATTCACCTTCTTATCTTTAGTGTACATTTACCAATCACTAATACTGTAATCACTTTGTTAACTAATAGTCAGTTACAAATTAATTCCCTGGTTATCTGAGAGAAAGTTACTCATTCATTACCACATATCAATGCAGTTTTTTTGTAAGTTTGCTTGCATTTACTTGCTCATTATGTATTTGATAAACTAGGATCTAAATACTCAGTAGTTGCTTGTATTAGATGTCAGTTTTGTCTTGGTTTGATTTGCAGTGGGTTAATTTTTGTTCCCTGGTGAAGCAACACTTGCTTACTCATTAACCTCTGGTTAAGCATCGTTACTTACTCATTCTTCACCTTGTAACTATGCCATATTTTAGTTTCTTATTGTTTAGGGTTGCACTTGAGTTTTATAGTTGTATGTTGATGTTTTCCAGAATAAGTTCAAATCCAAGACTCAAACCAAGTAGCTGTGATGACTCCTGAAGTCAACAGGACCTGTTTGTTTTATGTCTTGCCAGCTTGAAGGAGCTGAATCTGCATCAAAAATACACATTATCTAAATAAGCTTTTGCTGTGTTGAATTTGTACAAATATTTCTCGTGAATTTTGTGTGATTTTAGTGTTTTTTTATGGGATGGTCATCTCTGATGTTTTTGCAAGCCCCACAGTTAAAGGTCCCAATTTGAAGCAGAAAAGTGGAGATTTGTTGGAATGCTTTACTGCCCTCCATTTTCAACTGTTTATAATATTTTTCTGTGTCTGCATATTTTCTCTGTGCACATTACTCATCAGAATAAAAAAAGGAACTATGAAAACCTCGACCAACTGTCCTATGACAACAAGCGAGGACCCAAGGTATATTTGCATGGTCAATGCACGCCGCCCACCAACTTTTCCAATCGTAGCAACTAGAAACCAGCCCAAACCAGTCACCAGCCGACCCAGAAATGTCCCTCTCTTGGTAGCACGTGTTTTTCTTTAATTTTTTACTTTGAGACATTTCCCTATGATTTAAAAAAAGAATGATTTTTGTGATGAAAAATCTATAATTTTCCGGTCATTTCAGAAAAAGAAAGCAGTGAACAGCGCCCCGCTTTTATCATTTTCATTTTCTCCTTCAATAAAGGAATGCATGTACTCTGAACACACACACTCACACTCAAAAAGAGTTTGCAAGTTCATTCCTTTGTGGAGAACCGGTAGTGTGGGACAAAACCGTTTCCCAGATGCTACTTCCTCCTGTACTGTAGCACTTCCCTGGTTTTCAGCAGTTTTTTTGTTGGGGGAAAAGGTCCCCCTCACCCCCTTCACCTGTTTTTAGTTACTGGTTGCATTGACCTTCTTCTCCCCCTCTACCTAACACATGCACGTCCTTCTTTGGAGCCTTGATAACCCTCAGTTTGCATGCAGACAAATGCAAAAGTTTTTTTTTCCCTTCAAGCTTTTTTTTTTTTTTTTTTTTTTTAGTTCAGCCGGTTCCCCTGGATCGCTTTCCTTTTTATCTCTGTCTCCCGTTTTCAAACTAAATCGCCCAAGCTCGACCCCAGCAGGTAAAGAGGCAGCATGGTGTCTGAGGTAGGGAAAGTAGCTGGCTTGACCTTTCTTATGCCCCGATCACAGGCAGAGAAAGTCCTCCAGTTCAGCCAGGAGACTAACTTAACTGCTCTGCTGCTGGAGGCCAAAGAGCTGGAGGCCCGAGTCATCATACTCTCCGCCAGGTAAGATGTTATTCCTTCATTACACAACATCTCACTCTTTGATATGAGATGAGTTATATACTGACAAACAAATTCAGACTAATGTGGAAAAAATGCCAACATTTTAAAAGTTTGCGAGAGAAAAGCTTAAACAAGAGTTGGATCAATAATTTCTACTATCTAATAAGTGAGGAAATTTACTGAAGGGGCCATTTGTTATATTTGTTAAACTTTTGTGTATATGTTGACCAGAGCAAGGTGCACTTCTGTTTCTATATAAGTACACTCATTATCATTGTTGTTTTTAACATTTAAGAGATCGTCGGGACATTGTGCTATCAGGTTTTTTTGTTACTATTACTTTCAAGCCATTTTGGCTGGGTTGACATATTTATTCCCAACAACAAAACCTTTCCCATTAAAAATGACATTTTGTATCTCACATTGATCTTTACATAAACGTATTCTTGTAAAGATTTTATTTTGGACTACAAGCTTTCAATTTTCAATTTTCATATTTGTCCCCCAGATAGCGCTTTTTCTTCCCATTCGTGATGCAAAATTTTACAGTTTTTACTGTTTTCTTTAAGGGTGCCTGCATAAAAAATAACAATGCATCAAAATTAATGATGCTGTCAATCTCTGACTTATCTCAGGGCCTCATAATAATAATCAAATTCTCTGTGAAATAAATGTTTAGGGTTTCTTTTTCTTTTTTGATTAGAAGGTTAAATAATTAAAAAAAAGTTTGTGTTTCTTTCATTAAATACTTTTTACATTCAAGCACAATGTCAAAACTAAAATTATAAACATTAAAACTTTGTAAGTATTTGACCGAAAAATACAAGTAATTCTTCATTTGGATTTTAAACGAAAAAATGTATATATAAATAAAATGTACACTAAATTGGCCCCTATGTCTAATTCTCTATATTCACTGCAGCAAATAGTGTGGAAGATTTATTTTTAAGGAAAAAATGTATGCTTTGTTGAGCAAACATTGTACCACTGTGTTCTTTGAATACACCTTTCAAAATTATTTGGAGGCAAAACTTTGATAAAATATCACTGCAGCTGTAGCCTGGTCCACCCTGTAAGGAGAGAGAGGGGGCGGGGGATGAGCGAGGGCAATCAAGAGAAAGAGAGGGCGATTACTGAAGCTGGAGAGAAAATAATTAAAATTTCAATCAAATATCTGAAAAAAATGTCACAAAGTTTATTAAAAAAAAAACACAACATTTCACTCTGTTAAGAAATCATTTCTCTCTAAATCTACACAACATTTCTTCAGAGCGCATCCATTTCCCATGCGCCATCCTCCCCACTGCAGTGATTATAAAGCCCTCACATAAACCACCTCTTTCACTGTGAGGTTTTGTTTACAGTTAAACTATAAATTGATCTTAAATAATAATGTCTCTGAACAGTTGAAATAATTGATCAAATATGTTATTCTGGGCAACAGGAACTCTGAATTTCTCATTTAAAAATAATTATTCTTTTCTTCTTCTCTCGTTACGATGTCAGCCTCCAGCTCAGTGAAACTTTCCGTCTTTTACCACAATTTATCCCTCCATGTCGTTAATTCTGGGCTTGCTAATTAAATGTCGATCCTTTTCAGCCACCAGAGTTGTCAACACACAGTCGTTCATACACTGGGATTTGACAAATACGCACATTTGATGAATCACACTCGAGAGCTGGTGTAAGATTATTTCTGTGCTATAATCTGACCTAAATTTCTACACCAGATTGATAAATGAGGGCCAGTGTCTTTATTAACAAATTAACTCAACGCAAAATCTGATAAACTGTTCTCACCTCTTGCTCTACTTTCAGTGATTTTGACCCAATTACTAACCCCAGTACATTGTCAAGACTGTAAGGCCTGACACCCCATCATCAATTTGAATAATGTGTGGCATAGGGAGGGTTAAGACGTGCTCTGTCTTGAGCTGATGCCTGAGGTGGAAACACGGCCTGACAGATGCAAAACAGCATCACTCTAAAACATCAGAGCTGACAGAGTGGAGCAGTGCTGTGGTTGTGTGCATACCTGAGTCTATGCTAATGTGAAACTCTAGTTAGACTTAAAAACATCGTACCTCCTCACAATGTGAACCAAATGTTTAAGCTTGGTTTAATTTAGAAGTACGTAGGCTGAGCTATCGCAGTTCTTCATACTATACTATACTATACTGGCTTTATAGCAGCACCTCACATTAGCACATACTAGTCAGCTTTGTCATGGGAAAGGTAGTTTGATTGGGTGAATCGGCAGTGATGGGTGTGCCAATTCCAAACTTAATGTTATGGTGACAGAGCACACTCATGTTCACCATAAGATTAAGTTCTCTCTCCCTGGCCATTTCAAATTTTACTTCACCTCCTTTCATGTGCAGATAATTTTTATAAATATCTGCTCTGCTACTAAAAACTACATATTTTCAGAATTTGCTAAGGTCTTGGCAGTAATCTGCATGTTTTAGGCATAGGAGGAGATCATGGCGTGGGTTAATATGTCAGCATTGCGTTGTTGACCCATATAAGACATAGTAGACTCCGAAATGAGGAATAATGAGCATTCTTGCAGAGGCCCCCTTAGGCTAATCACTGTCTCCTGCAACCCAGATGGTCACACAGTGCTAAGAAGCTTACCCCACCATGCCCTTCACAAATAAACTCGTTCTGATGATGTATTATGTCTTAGTAAGTCACAAACAGATTTTTAGGTTATCATAAGATGTCCCAAATACTGCTGTGTTTGACGCCTGATGCCCTATTTTCAGTTCAAGCCATATCTGTGTTTTGTGTTGAATTTTTCCTTATTTTGGGTTTCAGATATTCACTTGTATAAAAGTGTCGCCAGCGTCAAACCAGATGTAGTTTAACATAATTGTGAGACTCCTGGTTAAAGGAAGTGGTCTTCATTGTATCAAAAAATATATGAAACTCACAATAAAGATTATTTTATTATTTGCTCTTCTAATTAGAGCAGTCCACTCAGCACCTTTCACTTTTTTAGGTACTACCCACATGTGTAGCTGTGTTGCTCATTTCACGAATGCATGATTCTGACAAGTTGTATCTCAATTTAAAGGTGACTAACCAGGTGTTTCAATGACATAAAATACAATACCAATAACTATTATTAAAGGGGAGAAATAATTGACTGGGACAAAGTTTCCAAACTTTTTTAAGGAGTATAGAAACTTCAACAGTCAGTAAGTGAATATGAACAAAGGTTCTTAACACAAGAGCTTTGTAGAAGAAAAGTTAAATGGTGTAAAGAATCTTACTCTAGTGTATTGTTAAGAAAGTAGTTTTAACCTATAAGTGAGTTAATTACAAGGCTTCCTGTGGCACCATGTCCTGTCCATGTAAATCTTCCCCCAGGGACGAAGCTCACAAGTTCCTTTATTGGCAATCATAATTACTATTGCCACAGGCCTCTAGCAACCCCACTTAAAAAACACAAAATAACCCTTTAATGTGCCTTACTTCATCAACAAGAAAAGTGCAAAAGACAAATTAACACTTATTCTCACAAGCATGACCCAGATATAAAAACAAACCACTTGCTTCTCTAATCTTCCTTTCTAATAAAATATCAAGACGCTATGAAGTGTCAAATACAATTTAATGCACACAAATTGATAGTAATGGAATGAATTGTTTGGTTTGAAGCATGATAAACTCATTTACTGTAATATTTCTCTCTTATCAATCAACATGCACTAATCCCAAAAAGCTAATAACAACCCCCCTAATCATTTTTCATGATAAGAAAGAAAAACTGATAATGGTCTCTCCTTTTTTTCCAGCGAGGAGGACGCTGCAGCAGTGTACAAGGCGGCCCGCTTCCTCAACATGACGGGCTCGGGCTACGTGTGGCTGGTGGGCGAGCGGGAGATGTCGGGTAAAGCCCTGAGCGAGGCGCCAGACGGTACGTTTCATCCAGCAGAGATCAGTGAGAATACACGAGTTTAACCCCCCGGCTTTACTCGCAGGCCGATCATAACACGGAAAGGATTACTGGGATTAACAGTTAAACGATGGATGCATTACATGATTAACTGTATGAGTGCTTGTTTTGTGTTGAGCGTTTAAACATTTAAGCACGGCGTGTTTAAAGGTTTAAATGTTGCGTGCATCAAAAGTCGAGTTTTAGTTTTAATGTGTTTGTCCTGGATTATACAAAGGTCAATTCATTGTTGTATTCTGCCGTATTAATACCCTGGTTTCTAATGAATTATGAAGGGAAGAGTTTTGGGACAGATAGCAGATAGAATGGTAAGCTACAACAGAGTTTCTTGTCTCTATTGTTGGGTTCTCACAAAATCTCTCACAATATTTAACACTTAATACTCACAAATGTCAGTCGTCTTTTCCCCTTGGGCACTCTGACACAACCCCTGCAGAGCGTTTCTTGTCCTGTCCGATATTCACCACCCACTGCAGCTTCTCTCACGAGTCTGCAAACAAGAGGAACCTGGTTGCAATCAGAAAACTTAGCTGAAGTTGGATTTCTGTTTGGTTTAAGATTAGGTTTTCTGTTTTGTTTTGTTTTTTGTCTGTTTATCCCCTAACACCAGAGCTGGGCACATGTCTGTTATTGTGTTAATCATTAATAATCAGGCGTTATTGTTTCTTCTAGGTGAACTTTGACTAAAAAACATAAGACAAACCTTTTATTCTGTTAAATTCAGTTTTTGTTGTGCTCTGATTTAACCTTGCAGTGCAGCTGGATCTGCCTGATTCATTGTCTGTAATCAGACTGATCCATCTCCAAGCCAAAATGACTTAGCTTGGTCTGCAGGAGCACTGACCAGTCAGGGCCCTTAAAGGCGGGAGGTGGGAGCTATAAGTATTACAACAGTGAAAATCAACCACTCAAATATTAGTCCTGAAGCTACTGCACAGCTTCAGCAGCAGTTTTATCAGATCTGGACCACATTGTTTTATTAAATGATAGCTAATGGCTAACATTTTGTACTTAACACAGCGACAGCAGCACCTGCCTACAACAACATCGGCTTGGCCTGTTATGAATATGATGGACAGATGATCATCCAATCTCTCTTATTGCAAAGTTGCCATTTGATGATACCAACAATCATTAACCAGTTAAATCCTATAAAACCGAGGCTCATTGGGTTTGGACGAGGACAAACATATAACATAGCACGAAACAGAACACGATTTCTCTTCCACATGAGTTGGATAAACAAAAACAAACCTGGATGTTGTTGGTCAGCAGTTAATGCATAGCCTGTAAACATTATACAAACATTATAAAACAATAATGTCAGACTTTGATTGATCAGATCCTCCATTGAGGCAAGGGATGGTCAACTATGAAAAATGTTGTTAGATTTCTGCCTGACAGCAGCCATACTTATTTTTTCTTAGATCACAGATATTAATTTATTGTCTCATTGTGTAACTGCGTCAATTCTTAACCATTTGGACCTCTTGAAGGAAGAGCATTCATGGACACCAAAAATGTCCTTCCCTGATTTTGCTCACAACATAAAGTGTCAGGTTGACAAAAACAATCTTATCCTTCAGATCAACACATTATCATGACACAATACGAATGCTGACACAATGTGTTTTAACCTTTTAGCTGAATGCAGAAAGCAGATACAACCAGATTGAACCTTTATTAGAAATGCAGAGAAAATGTCGAAAATAATGTCCAGTTCATCACTTGAATGTGAACTTCATGTCCCCTGAAAGTCCAGCGTGGTTCAAAGAAACTGGCTGAGGCTCTCATCCTGGTCAAGGTAGCAGCTGAAAACGCCGTCATTCTTTTTACTTGCTGGTAACTATTAAGTTCTGTCTTGGTTAAACAAGAAAGATAGAAGAATTTCTTCATGGTAGATTTTGTCACGCTTTCCTCATGATTATGGTTTATTGATATTTAAATTACTGCACTGGCAAAGAACAAATCCACCACTTTAGTTTTTTTTCTTGAATGATTAGAAATAGTTTAGAATTTAAACAAAATAAAATAAGTACTTGGTCCAGTGACATCAACATTGTCTTCTTTTAATTAAAGTAGAAATATTGATATATCCTTATTAAATTAAACGTCTCATCTGATTAATGGTTAACAATTAACATTTGATTAATTGTGCCCACCTCTGCCTAACACAAAAACTACCTGGCCTGACTTCTTCTTAGCTGGTAGGGTAAAAATAAAATCCAACTTCAAGGGACTCTTTAACATGCTGTGGAAAGGTCATCAGTGGCAACATCAGGATAATGATCCATCACTTCTGTTGCCTTATATCATATAAGTCACAAGCTGTGTGTATTTTTTTGTTATCGTCTGTGAGATGATCAGGCAAAGAGGATGGATCATGCCGCCGATGTCTGACCTTTATCCAGGATGTCTAAACTGGAGGCCCTATAAGTTTTTACCCACTTTGTGCATTGCAAAAGGATCCTGCGAGGTGCGATAGTCTGCTCAGGTTTGTGATTGTCTTTTCTTTTTTCCTGTCGGCCTGCTTGGTCTCAGGTCTGATCGGCCTCCAGCTCATTAACGGGAAGAATGAGTCAGCACATATCAATGACGCGGTGGCCGTGGTGGCTCAGTCCATCCAGGAGCTCTTTGAGAAGGAGAACATCACAGAACCCCCGAGAGGATGCGTGGGCAACACCAACATCTGGAAAACAGGGCCTCTCTTCAAACGGTAAGCTCATGTGGATTTTTAATACTTTATATCTCTTTTTTTAGAGGCAATATGAACTTTTAAAACCAATCATGGTATGATGAGAGATTTATAAACTCTTATAAGAGTTATTAGTCTAGAGAGTGACATAATCAGGGTGACATCATCCACTGATTTGTCGGCTTAGATCAGTGGGTCCCAAATACCGTGCTGCGACAAAGTGGTGTGCCTAAGAGGCATAACTAGTTTGCAGTGGGAGTTTATACAACTTCATTATGACATCTTTATAATAACTAATTGATAATTTTTTAGTTAACTCCAATACATTTGAGATACATATATGTAGGTGCTAATTCTGTTACAGACCAATTAATCTCATATAGTCAATTGTAGATAAACACACTATAGACTTCAAAGGTACTCTAACGTGTTGAAGTAACTATTTTTGCATAGATGTGACGATGAGGTGCCTTGATGGTTTTGCTCGATCTTAGGTGTGCCTTGGGCAAAAAACATTGAAAAATCAATTATTTGGAGGCCTTGAGTTCTGGATCACAAATTTCACCATCTTGTTTTTTTCTCTTTTTGGAGCCAGAGGGTTAAGAGGATTTGAGTGAAAATCTTTTTTTTAATTTCTCTCTATCCTAAGTGAGAAGATAATGTTCAGACTGTGTGCAGAGGTTAAGTGGGATTCCCTCTTCTGGACTGATTTAGACAGAAAATGTATGTCCAGCATCTATGGCAGTGTTTCTCAAATAGAGGGGCAGACGCCAAAGGGGATGCTAAGTGTCTGGACAGGAGCGTGGTCAAATTGGGGCCTGGACCTCCTGGAATTCTGATATATATATGCCAATCCAAAATTCTTCAATGTGATTGGCTATTTATCTTGTTAGAGGTGTGATTAACTAAAAATTACCATGGTCTGTGACAGAACTGGCTTCTTTAAGGTGGATTTGGATTTGTTGGATCAACTCAGTTATAAGAGTAAGTCTTTTGGTTTTCACAGTGCTCTGCATTTGGCAAAATTTTGTTTTTTCGGTCAAGTGCTTAAGCACGTATCACCTCTAAAGTTTGTTTGTCCAGTGTGAGTGTTCAGTGCTGTGCTTGGTACACCTCCATAGCACCTTCAGACACACTTGCTCATACAGAAGCACAAACACAGGAAGTGCACAGGGTGTGCCCACTCCTTAAGGACCCCTGACTATTTAAAAAAATTGCAGAGAAGGTCAGCATTTAATCCTATGAAAATGATTGATTTCTGCACAAACCCACATTGTGTTTTTTATAGTTTCATAAAAATTTTAGTGCATCTCTCCTCCATGTGAAGTGTACTTTGTTGCACAAAGACAGAGAGTCCGCAGCATTAGGATTTCACCCTCTTCCAGCGGTTACAGTGTCATTAGCTGCCTGGAAACAAGTTGTTCCCACAGGCCCCCCCGCCAGCCCCACCTCCAAATAGACCCGCCAGTGTTACGTCTACCATTGTTTTGTTATCAGTTTGAGCCCATTGTCTTGGGGTGGTAATCCCTGAACAGAGCAGAAAACAAAGACAGAATACAGAGCTGTTGTAAAACTAAATGCTGAACAGCAATGAAATGAGCAATTACTACAGAGTACTCAGCGTGGACCAATCAGAATAAACTGGGCCTATATTAGGAAGGGGGCTTTGCAGCCGCAAGAGCTTTAACAGAGCATCTAAGACAGAGAGACAATAGAGGTGGATCAGGGGTACTCGGCATGTGAATGTTGGCAAGTGTTTCTGAATATTTGCAATTGTAAATATACACAATAATGAAAATCATATATATGAACTCGAGTTGAGACAAAATTTGACCATTTTAAGTAAAAATTCCAGGGTAGATAATCCACAATTTTCCAGCACACAGAAGTCCTCTAAAATAAACTCTTAATTTCCACCTTTACCTCCAGCACCACCTCCAGCACAGCTATGGGTAAACTAAACATGTAAAGCCTGACAGTCACTTCAGTTATGTATGGGCTATTGCAGTTGAGGCAGGTAACTAAATTCCGATTGCAGGTTGGTATTAGGAACAGTTTTTAGTGCAAAAACATGGACATAGTGCATCAGTATGGTACCTCAATTAAGGTAATTGAAATGGAAACAGACTCATAATAGACCTGCTTTTCTGTTGAGCACCTCCATTGCTCTTAAATAACATCTCAAATGAAGAAAATTGTAATTGTGTTCACTACACAAAAAAACTTTTGCGATTTGGACAAGAGAGATTACAGTTTATATCATCACAAAAGAAATCAGTGCAACAGTAAGTTTGATATTTAGGTTTTTATAATCAACATACTGTAACTATACAACAGAGTGAACCTGTTTTGTTGTGTGGCACCATGGGTTAAAGTTCATTACTGCTGACTTTTTTGAATAAACTAATGTCTAGTAATATTTAACACTATCTAAACCTTCAAGATAAAATGTAAAATAAATACACTGTTCCTCCCAGGCACAGCCGAATGAAAATGGTTCTGTGCCCCTCATTTAGCGCCTGAACATCTCTTGAGAACCACGGCTAAAGGTTGTCCTGTTTTGATGTCATTTAGCCTAAATGGGATATTAATTTAGTAAATGACCTCAATGCTGTATTGGCAAAGAACCGATAAAGTCTAATGGAGCCATGCACTTGTCAGGATAATATGCTCTAAGATGCTTAAGTATCTTCAAAGAGGGTTTTTATATAAAATATGACCTCTTTGAAGGAGCTGTGTTAGTGCACTAAGCTGGGAAGTAGGAAAAATGCATTTAAGCTTTTTTACATCTCCAAAACAAAAAGCCAACTTTCATCCATTTTGTTAACATTAGGAAATTTACTTCAATTATAATTGGAACAACCTTATACTAAAGAACAACTGAATCAGAAAAGGGGCATCTCTTTGAGGGCAAACTGAGTTAAGATTGTTACATTTCTGAAACATTCAGGTAACCGTTCATGAATATGGCCCAGCAAACTGTTCTGGATGTGGCTCAGGAGATACAAACCTTAAGGTGGTTTCATTAACTGCATGCAAATGAGATGCACTAAGCCCTGTTTTCACAGCTCTCAGTGGACTTACATGTTATTAATGAGGACTGCTCAGTTTCTGCTTAGCTGGGTCTAAATGTGAATGTTTTCAGCTAGAATTTGGGTTCAATAGTTAACATTTCACAGTTACAAATGATCACTTCTGTGAGTCCCCAAGCTAAAAAAAAACCTTCTGTGTTTTCTGATTGTGATTGAAGGGAGCAGGTTTATAAAGTTAAAAAATGGTTCAAAAATCTTGTGTTTTCACCTCAAATGAGGCAAATTAATTACGACTGACCCACTTAGAGCAATTTCAGCATCAAAACAGCAACATGATAACTCGCTGCTTTAATTAGATGAGGTGACAGCAAAAACATTTTGGATGAATACCCACAGCTCTGCCGTCTTCATCTACAAACAGAAATTTTTAACATTAAATGCTGTGGACCAGTCATTTTGCTGCAAAAGTAAAAAATATTTTCTTGCACGATGAAAAACAGCATGCACTCTCCCAGTGGATCACACCTTTCATCCATGCATGAACATGTGTGTTAATTCAAGCAAATAATAATTTCATTTCCGTCCTCCAGGGTGTTGATGTCATCCAAATACCCGGAGGGCCTCACAGGGCGTGTGGAGTTCAACGATGACGGGGACAGGAAGTACGCCCACTACAGTATCCTCAACTACCAGAAGAGTCGACTCGTTCAAGTCGGGGTCTACAACGGGACACAGGTCAGTTGAATTATTGATTTTAGTTATTTTGAACTTGTGTCCTACAAATATTTAAAGTAATAATTCAGTAAAAAAAAGATAAAAACCTGAAATTTGTCTATGAAATTTGTCTATGAAATTGTAATGTAAAAGAGTTGCCTATCATGTGTGAAGAGACTGAGACATGTGTTTGGTTTGTTTATGCCTTTGGAAAGTTTTTCACCACTTTCAGCTCCAGGCCAGACTAAATAAGGGGGTTCAGACTCTCTTTGGTTTCCCACCCCCCACCCTCCTTGTTCAAGCAATGTCAAATCAATGAGCGCCTCTACTTTGTAGAGCCTGTTGTTTCTGCATTCACTCTCTCCAAGGCTACAATTTAGGCACCATCATGTCAGGGCTGGGCAACAGCTGTCCAGGGGCAACACAAGGACCTCCCCCACACTCTTTGCAGCCTGCCAGTCATTTCCATAAATGGAGACTCCAAAATGTCAATCTAAATATCTTGTATGAATTTAACATAAATTTAATATAAAGTCTTAGTAATTATTGTCTTATTGCATTTAAAAAGAAGCTTACATAGGCTTTAATTCTGTGTGATTTTCATTGAATTATTAATTTATATTTGTTTTTGAGTAAATATATACAATTTTTTTTAGAATATTTTTATAAAAACTTTATATTTTCTTATTTTGCTTATTATTGTTTTTTTCTTGTTGAGAGTATCCAACACTACATTACAGTGTGGCCGTCATGTGGTGAAAATGTTTTTTCTTTGTCCTCTTAGTAAAATCAAAGTTGCCCCTGATCTATACTGGTGTTAATGAATAGTAACACATGCTCACCTTTACATTTCAAGCCAGAGTTACTAGGAGACTTTTAGAAGTAACTAAAGGTCATTTGAGGCATATTGCTTTATTTTAAAGTAAACTCGATCTGACACTTTGATCGGTTTGATTTATGTTATGCCAGGAGCACACCCATGTTTAATCAAGGCACATAATCCATCCTTTCTGTGCCATGTCCCTGGCTTTGCGTTGGCTTTATGCTTCCTTAAAATCTCTCTGCGCACCAACTTCACCTTTAGACAACACTCTAAAGGTGAAGTTACAGGGCATGAGCCAACAAAACGCCACAGAGCAGAGATCACTACCTCAATTACTGAGATGTGAGACATAATTTTATAAATAAAAGAGCTCACATTTTGCCTTAAATCAAGTTAATGTATTGATATTTATTATTGATGACTGCTGGGGAAGCTGCACAATCACTTGTGATCAAAAAGGTCTAGGTTTTATCTTCTCAGTTGCCCTGATAGTGCTGTATTCTCTCTCTGTCTGAGACGCTCTGTTGGAGCTTTTTCCCACATGGGTCAAGTCCACTCTGATTGGTCCACAAGTCAACTCTGTGGTAGTTGGTCAGATCAGTGCTGTTTGGCGCCATGGTGTCAGTAGCTCTGCATTCACTCAACCCTCTCTACTTTGCACTGGGGCTGGGGGCACAAGACGCTTAAAGCAGCTGCTGGCGCCATAGACGTCCTGATGCTGCAGACTTTTTGTCTTGTTCATGGTAGTTCTCTGTCACGTTGAAAAGACATGTTAAAGGGCATAGAAAACTCAAAAAAGCATAATGTTAGCTTTTTAAGAGATTTTTTTTTCAATACTGAAATAACCCTGGAGGCTACTATCAGAAACTTTTTTCCAAATTCTTTTATGAATATTTTCAAAAACTATCCTCTTCTAGATAGAAATGAATCATCTCCATAACGAAAGTCTTTCTTTTCACTACACTAATTAAAATATATTTGCTTTTATGTCTTCTCCTTCTCAATGCAAAAACAATGTTAAGTGTTCCTCTGTATGGATAAATCAGTGTAACCCTAAGCTGCATTTAAATAAACACGTTTATCATTATTTTGTATTTTTGAGGGATTGTTGGAGCAATTGTGCAAAGTTAATATGTACAAGGTGTGGGGCTCAATGTGATATCCATTCACATGTCCCAGAATTCTGTGCCCACATGTATGATCTACAGCATATCTGCAAAGTCATCTTCTTCTTCATTCATCCTGGACTGCAGCCCCACTTTTCTATCTTTAGTGAAATGCAGCTAATGTAGGGCAGCTCCACCGTCCCCAGTCTGTGCAGAAAGCAATCAGCTCTGTCAAAGCTGCTGCTGCATTCTGTCACTCTCAGTCTAAGTGCTATTTCAAATATTTACATTTTGTATTACCATAATAAATTGGAAAGCTTGTGAAAAATTCACAATGACAGAATGCAGAGTGGGCAGGGGAGATTATGGCTTTTTAAATACTTTACATTTGGCTGGAAAAATCGCCTTTCTGTGTCCTCTCTGGCTTCACATTCAAAGCTTCTGACTACAGCCTGTTTTTCTGATGAGAAGTTAAACCAAGGGGGATGAACATTCAGGGTTCTGAAGTAAACCTATGACAAGATGATTTAGCAATGAGACTGGCTACTGCAGCATCATTAAAGCAGAAGAGGAGCTGTGTTTCAATGAGGGCGTTTGATTCTTTGCAGAAGGATTACAGATATGTGTTCAGATATCCAGCTGTGTTCAATCTTAGAAGGCTGAAAGGAGCTGTGTGTGAGTGGAAATAAAATGTTAACATGTCCTTCATTCATTCAGAACACCACAGAGGATCTTTGCAAAGCAGACCACATTTTAGGAGAGACTTTGTTGGATTCCTTTTCTTGCATTTCATTCCTCCTTGCCTTCCATCCTTTCCTATTCCTATCTTTTTTTTGCTAAAATTGTCTTTTATCACCTATTCTTTCCTTTCTTTTCTTCTCCTCTTTCCTTTCTTTTGCTTTTTGTCCTGCCCTTTCCTTTCCTTTTTGATTCATTTCCTTTCCTTTACTGTTCTTTCTGTCCCTTTTCTTTATTCTTGCCCTTTCTTTACCTTTTTTATTCCTTCAATTTCTTTTAGTTTTCCACTCTTTCCTTTCATTTTGTTCTTCTCCCATCCTTTCCTATCCTTATATATACTGTATATATGTATGTATATATGTATGTATGTATATACATGGAGAAAGAGAGAGAGATATTAAGATAAATATGTACTTTTCTTCTCTTTTCATTCCTTTTAATACCCTTTTTCTGCTTTCTTCTGCTTCCATTACCTTCTGTTTTTTGCTCCCCTTTTCCTTTGAATTCCCTTTACTTTTCCTTAATTTTTTTCCACTCCTACCTTTCTGTTCCTTTTCTCTCCCTTTAGCGTTTTTTGTCTTTCTTTTCCTTTTTTCTTTCCTTCACTGAGCATTACTTTTCTTTTCTGCCCTTTCTTTATTATTCTCTGCCCTTTGTTTTCCTGTCTGCAACCCATTTTTTAACAAGACTTCTTCCTTTCCTCTCAATTTCTGCCCCTTCCTTTTCATTCCTGTCCTTTTCTTTCTTTTCTTGTTTCCTTTACCTTTCCTGCCCTTTCCTTTCCTTTGCTCTTCCTTCATGTAAGGCCTCACTTTTCCATTTATTTCAAAATGGAAGCTTTTGGAATTGAAAGACTCAGTTTTTTGGTTTCCACCAAAGAAATTACTTACAGAAAGCTTTTCGTCAGTTCTCTCATTTTTCAAGGACATGATAACAATCATCTTTCAGGACTAAATATCAAACCCTTGCTTCAATGAGAAAAGGAGAACAAGCTCAAGGACTTGGACCTTTGGTTCCTAATCTGGGCCCTTCAAGTGGGGCACCAGAGGACCTTGGGGGGTGCAAATAAGGCTTTGGTTTACATATAATATATAAAATATCTAAATCAGAACCAGAAATACTTCATTAATCCCCAAAAGGGAAATTCCTTTTTCCAGTTAATTTCAGATATAGCTGTAGGAATACCATGATATATAGACATTTAATGAGGTAGAAGTTTAAATAGAAACTAAAATAACCAAAACTTCCAAGCACAGCATCTTAACGAAATAATGATTATCACAATAATGACGGAAAATAAACAATAATTAAAAATGAGACTATGAACAAAGCACAAATAATTTACTGTATCATTAATATATGAAATATAAATATTAATAAATGCAAACATTTGACAGTATAGTGATACTGCATTGGGCATTGCAGTCAAGGATTAAAGAAGATTATCATACATATTTTTCAGAATATTGAAAGTAAATCCAAGCGCATGAGTGAATTTGATAACATGTAAATTGGAAACAGTGATAACACAAAGTAAGGAGGTCAGGTGCAACTGAACTGGACTATCAAAAAGTGTAAAAAGGCATTACAAGTGCTTGTGGAAAGAAGGTTGATGTGTTCATATTGGGTTGACGCTCCTCTGCACTAAGACAGTTGAAGGAGGTGTCAAATTTTTAATATTTGAGGTCATCCTAAAAGTAATTATGTCCTTATGTCCGTGTCTAAATTTATGTTAAAGTATCACAGTATTAACTCATTTGGCTTTCTATCATCCCCCACTACCATAAATACCAAGGCTTGGGTAATGAAAATTCAGCCACTGGATCTGTTTCCATCAGAAGCCTGTGATTCACATTTTTCATTCAAAAATACAAAAGATGACTTATTTTCTGCATAATTTATATTACAGTTTAATTTATAATTCATACTGTTTTTGAGCTCAAACTCTCCTACACTGAGAAGCCCTCTTCATTAGTGGAACTGGAGGCTCTGCTGAGTCACGGAGGAAACACTAAATGAGAACTGAACGAACTTCCCCTGCAGAAAAAGGCTGTCAGACTTATTTGAAAGCTCTGTGAAAAGCTATTAAGTTTCTTTATGATTAATGTGTCATATTATATTTTAGGTTGTTCCCAGGCGACAATTTTTAAATCCAATTAAATGCCTATTAAAACGGATTAATTGCCTCATGTACTGTTAAGAAAACACAGAAAACAGCCATAATTCAGCATTATTTGCCAACACTGAATCACAATGTCTGCTGGGAAACAATGTGAAAGTACAACTTTGGTTTGTGGCTGACATTAGTAGTTCTGACAACACCAGCTCCTTGTGTACTTTATCGGTCAACATCCACACGTGTGCTAAACGTGATCACCTATTGTTCCATTTCAGGTGTAATACACAAGTCGGAGCTGACGCAGCCTTTACCCCCATTTCTGGATCAAAATACGACCAGATACCCCGCTCATTTGAAGTAATATCAATCCTATCCTGCACTTGTTTACTTACAAGCTACAGTGGCTACTAGTGGCAAATAGCTGCATTACACTTAAGACAAAGCATTTACCAGGTACTATTCCCTTGTGATTTTTAGCCTCCAGAAGGTACGCAAGTGCAAGGAGCAAGGAACGCTACTGGATCAAAAAGATGGGCCGCTGTATCTTTTGTGGTTGTGTAATTAAGATCATCTTAATAACCAAGTGATGAACATGAGAACAAATGACCTTGACCTTTAAAATTTAATCCAACCTTGAGTCAAATACAATATTCTAGCAAATTTTTATGGAAATTTCTCAAATATATTTTTGAACATCATTTTCACAATAGGGAGCCACTAGAACTTGATCTTTAAAATCCAATGTAGTTATTATTGTGTCAGAGTGGACAAATTTGCCTAGACCGAAATGTTCTCAAGATGTTGCATTTGTACTGACGAAAGTAATAATAAATAAAAATTTACTAAAAATTAACTAATGAAAATCAGACATTGCTTTTGAATTGTGTCTTGAATCTGTGCAGGGTACAATAAAATCTCCAACAGGATAATGACCCAAAACACAGCTAAAAACACCCAAGAATGGCTCAGAACAAACACTGGACTATTCTGAAGTGGTCTTCTATGAGCCCTGATCTAAATCCTATTGAACATTTGTGGAAGGAGCTGAAACATGCAGTCTGTAGAAGACACCCTTCAAACCTGAGACAGTTGGAACAGTTTTCTCACGAGGAGTGGGCCAAAATACCTGTGGACAGGTGCAGAAGTCTCATTGAGAGTTACAGAAATTGCCTGATTGCAGTGATTGCCTCAAAAGGTTGTGCAACAAATATGAAGTTATGGGTACCATCATTTTTGTCCAGGCCAGTTTCATTAGTTTGTTTTTTAAAGTGATTCTGTTGAACCACAATTCAAAAGCAATGTCTTGATTTCCATTAGTTGACTTTCAGTAATTGTTTTTATCTTGATTACTTTTGTCAGTTTCAAGATATTTCAGTGACCATTGTGGGTTTTCGTTTTGTCCATGTGTGTATGTGCAAAGTTTAAAGAAAAGCCTCTCACGTGTTCTTAAGATATTGTGAAAACAAGCAAGGGTCAGAGAACGGTTGACCTAAAACCTTAAAAATCAAATGAGTTCAGCCTTGTACATTTGGGCAAAGTCCGAGCAGGTGACCTTAACTTTTGAAATATGGCTTCCAAAATCTTTTCAGTTCAGCCTTCAGTCATAAGTGCAATGTTTTACAATTTCAAAATTTAATCAGATCTTCTTTGTCTTAAACTGGACATTTTGCAAAGTTTACAGAAAATCCACCAGACACTCTTGAGCCGGTGTTAAGTATGAATGGCTCAGGCAGATGGACAGCTAACCCAAAAACATTGTGCCTCTGGCTTTGGCTTACACCTTCTAGAGTGCTGCCTCTAATTGTTTAGCTGGCTAATAAAGCTCAGACCTAATTATATTTATACACAACAAACAGCGGGTACTTTAATGAGCCAGCTGCATAAACACAGCTATCACTCATCAGGATCAGCACTTACGCTGACTGGTGATGTTATGATGATAATAACTTCCTGAGAGCCTCAGGTATCATAAGTCAGGGGTCTCAGAAGTGAATGGAAGAAGCGCTGAGCTGTTGTTACATAAAGCTGACTCATTAGTGAAGCTCACCCACAGTGTTAAAGCATCATCAGCAGCATGCCTTCTGTCAGCACTCACCTAAAATACTGTACATGTATGTGGCATCCCCACAGGTGGTGATGAACAATCAGCGGAAGATCATCTGGCCCGGGGGAGAGACTGAGAAACCACAGGGCTTCCAGATGTCCACTCGATTAAAGGTAGAGCTCCCTCTTCAATGTGACATTCACGTCCACTCGGATACGGGTTGGTCCCTGGCTGATATGTTCGTGTTGGACAGTGCGATGACATTTTATTCTCAGAGGGGAGTGAAGTTAATCTTTGCTTATAAAGGCAGAAGTGATGAATTTGTTTTGACTTTCATCTCTTTAAATTTGTCATAGGCCTGCGACGACGCTCTTATCTGTATCCTTGTCAGTTGTTTTACACCATTCTGTTGGTCTCTGTGCGTCCATGTGTATCTGGGGGTTTGTATGTTGGACATTTTTGTGTATGTGCTGGGTTTTACCACAGTCCCTCGGGATCAAACTCATCCAGCTCTGGCTTTGTGATAAACAGCTTTCTGTCCCATCTGTTGTAGATAGTGACGATACACCAGGAGCCATTTGTGTACGTGAAGCCAACAATGCCGGATGGAACATGCAAGGAGGAAATGACATTAAATGGAGTCTTAATAAAAAAGGTTATCTGCACTGGGCCCAATGAGACCATCCCAGGTAACACATCAGGGACGTTTATATTATCACTGTGCTTTTACTGCACCCGCCAAACACCCACTGGAGATGCATACATATATATGCAGTAGGTATCTATATATGTATGCATGTAGCTGAGTGTGCCATTCAGAGTGAGAGGTTGCTGGGAGATGCTTGGTGTGTGTGAAATACGTGTGGCGAACGGCGTGATTGTGCGTGTGATCGTCTGCAGTGCACCGTGTCACGCATTCCGTTCCGTCTACGTGCGCCGCCTCCGGATCTAAAGCAAAACAATCCAGCACCTTCCCTCGGGATTGATTGTAACTTAAAATTGTTTCTGGTTCGGTTACAGGACGCCCAATTGTACCCCAGTGTTGTTATGGATTCTGTATTGATCTCCTGATCAAGTTGGCTATGACCATGAACTTCACATACGAGGTGCATCTGGTGGCTGATGGGAAATTTGGAACTCAAGAGCGCGTGAGTTTTACATGTTTGTGTTTCATTGTTTTGCATGTGATGTAGACAAAATGCAGAGACTGGCTCAGACGATAAAGAATAAGAGTTCATAAAGAGACTCAAAATCTTTATGAATCTGTTACAATAATTAAAAACCTTAATGTTTAAATGACTTAAGTGATGTAATTTAACATTTGCTGCTCAAGTAAAAAATGTTTTTATTACATATCAGTAATTATTTGATCAGTTTTTGTGATTTTCATTATTGAAGTAACAAAAACAGTTTGATCACAATGCATTCAAGAAGACGCCCCCCCCCCCCAACAGAAAAGTTGTTTGAGTGGAATAACCCTGCAATACCTGATTAATCAGAGCGCCAACAAAGAATCAACCCATGTAAAAAAATAAATAAATACATACAGTCAACTATCATAAATCGATATTATAAAAAACAGTGGCTGGTTGCATATGGAAATCTGATTGTATGAATAAGTTGACAAAACAGGCTCTACAAGTTGATTTTTTTAGTCAGTATTACTCAGGATTATGCCCTTAATCCCTTGTTTTTTAATCTAATACTGACTGATGCTTATTTTGTAAATTATGGTCTCATTTAAAGGATAAATAACAGTTATTCATGTTAAATTTGATATGCCCATGTGTCAATGACCAGTTGTTTCTACAGTTACTGGTAAACATAATAAGACATAATAAGGCTATCCATCGTGTTGTTTAAGTAAAGCAACTTTTTGAGTTGATTCAGAGGGAAATTCTACCTAACCACTGTTAAAGTGAGGTGCTGCACATGCACATTAGCCTAAAAAGCACAAACAGGCTCTACAGACATGCACAGGGACTGGAATCCAACACTAGGCTTTTGATGACTTGCCAAAGGACACCTTGGCAATTCTCTAGTAGTGAACCGGCACCTCTCCAGCTCTCCTCTTGTTCCCAGGCTGTCAGACCTTGAATCTGCCATCCAAAACGGATGATAGATGGCAAAATATAGAGTTCAAGGCTTTGTTCACGTTTATGCAAAAGTGGATATGGATGTATGCGTACCTTGTGTTTTTTAGTCTATGGTGCATTCCCTTCAGTATGTACCAAGAAGAAACTACCCACTGCTTTAGGTAACCTGGTTGTAATATAAAAGAAGCATATAACAATAATATAAAAGCAAGTACAAAATTCATACTTTGTCAAGGATAACAAACTTCAAACTGTAGAGAGCTGTCCTTTATTGCATAAGAGTTCCTTAAAATAACAAACCCTCTTTTGAGCCCGTTCTAAGGCTGTGAAGCATGGCTAAAGCCTCAATCCCCAAAAGTCTGAATCCAAATCCAAAGAAGCCTGTAAACATTCTGTTGTCTCAACGACACCAGGTTTGACAACATATTCTCACGTTATCACCTTCCTTTTGGGACTGCAGGTAAACAACAGTAACAAGAAAGAGTGGAATGGCATGATGGGAGAGCTCCTGGGGGGCCTGGCTGACATGATTGTGGCCCCGCTGACTATAAACAATGAACGAGCCCAGTACATCGAGTTCTCGAAACCGTTTAAATATCAAGGCCTCACCATCCTTGTCAAAAAGGTAAGTGCCCAGCGTCCATGACTTTGGAGCTCCATCACGTCAAACAATCATGGGTGAGATGCATGGACCATTCATGTTCAAACCTCGTTTCTCTCAGTCAAGTTTAATGTGCCATGAATCCATCATACATCATTTATACAGCAATTTAGGGACTAAAGCCCCATCTGTGGGGTAAACTACATCTGTTAACCCATAACTGTTGTGCACAGCCTCTGCACGCCTGGAGGGGGTGCGCTTTGGCACGGCAGGCTTGCTCGTGCACAAGCACAGGCCAGACCGCTCCTCAGGGTCAGCTCATCAGTAGACCTCTGATCATTTGTTTTAGTGGATGTTTGTGTTTTAATCCTGTCCTACTGGACTGTGTCTAAAATACATAAAGTGAAAATAAAACATACAAATAATCCTAAACTGGCAAAGTGTTGGAGGGCTCATCAAAATGACTCAAAATTTAATAAAAAAAGGTTCCAGTTTTATCTGGGTCTTTGTGTTGCTCTATGTTTTACCGGCTGTGAGTGTGTGTCATTTACTCTGTGTGTGTGATGTAAGCATGTTTAAGCACAACTGAGGTCGGGACAATATGAGTGCAGGCCTGCAGGGCACTCGTGTGGATGGGAGGGGTCATGTTTAAGCACATAACAGATCTATAGTCTTAATGTGAGTGTGCCCTAAATGTTATGTCATTCACTTGTTATATCAAAAAGGTCATCTGAGTACTTTGTAATGTGTGTTACTGCCAACAATGTAAGAAAGCAAATATGTTCAACAGAATAATCCAACTAAACACATCAAGGGCCCTCTAACAACACACCTGAGAGAGTTCATAAGGGCTCCACATGGAAAGTGGAGACTAAAGTGGCCAGGGCCCAGCGAAGCACACCAGATGGCCCCCACATATTTTCCTAGATGCAGCCAATCAAGGCAAACAAATGGCTGCGGTGGCCCATATGCAAATAAATTGCCTTATTATGTTGGAAAAACAATGAAAACAGGCTCAAGGAGGCCTCACCAAATACTATTGCTCATTCATCATTCATAACAATACTCATTCTCCCCAACGTAAACCTCAAATATTGCAATGGGTTTAGATTACAGTTGGAAGACATGCAAAATTACAGACGAATTTCAAAATAGCGACTTGTTTGTTTCTTGGCAAACACTGAACATGACATTCAGCAGATGGTGCAACTGTGTTTTTATTTATTTCACTCTAAATTAGCCTTTAATATTTATTTAAGACTTGTGAGACATACAGAGAAACTGCAATTAATACATCAGATGCAGTTTTAATATGCCCATGCGTACCATAGCCGTTGTCACTGTGACTGTCTGAATTTCAGGAGGATTCCACCATTGTGCCTCATAATTTTTAACCTGCACAACACAGTTTCTTTGAGACAGTGTACCAGATCAACAGGTACTGAATTTAAAAAAAATTATCCATCTTCAAGCTAACTGTGCTATGTGTTTTCAGGAAATCCCTCGCAGTACACTGGACTCGTTCATGCAGCCGTTCCAAAGCACGCTGTGGCTGCTGGTGGGTCTATCGGTGCATGTGGTGGCGGTGATGCTTTACCTACTAGACCGGTTCAGGTACACGGGGGAACTGTGTGTGTGTGCTTGTGCCCATGTGTGTCCATTTATGTATGTCACAAATGAATGAGTGAGTGCGTTTGTGTGTGTGTATGTGAGTGCACATACACTCCTGCGCGCTGCAGATCTTCCCTCGCTGTGGACCCAAAGACAACAAGAGGTGAAGATTGGCTCCAACCATCCCACCGCTCTGTCCCTGTGCAGCCGTCGTTGTCTGTTTTCCTCCTCGGTTCCCTCTTGCTTTAGCTCGCTCATTTTTTAGTTCCCTTCCCTGCCTGGGGTTGCCAGGGTTTTCCCTTATAACAGCTTCTTGGCGATGTCTCATTTTCTCTCCTACAACCCTCCCAATTTGTTCCCTCCAGCCCGTTTGGAAGATTTAAAGTAAACAGTGAAGAAGAAGAAGAAGACGCCCTCACCTTATCATCTGCCATGTGGTTCTCCTGGGGAGTGTTGCTGAACTCTGGAATAGGAGAAGGTGGGCCCAGAAACAAAAGAGAAAACCATCACAGAAAAATGTCCAACTCATCATTTATTCAGCACTAAATGCTCCCTTTTTCCCAGAACATGGTAATGCTGTCGACTACTTTAGTCTTCACACACTTTTGCATGTCTAAAAAGACCAGTGGGGCTTTAGGTGTTGCCTAACTGTCATGTTTTTCTCCTATAATGACAAATTAAGTCCTTTGAAATCACATTTTGCAAAGACAGCTCCTGCTGCAGCTCATCTTTTAATAGTTTGGCCTTGTTACTTTGGATTGTCTCTTTTGTCTTACAGCGTATTCTTTTCATGCTGGATGTTCTAGTGAGCCTAAAATGTGTTACTTGTCTTTACTCCTGATTTTATTGTCATGTCATCTATGAAGCTTTTAATATATGAGTATGGCATTCATAATAATCTGGTGTTAAATGCAGTGAATGCAGTGAATGCAGTACAACTGACCCCTCACCATGCCCTGACCTTGGTTTACTGTAAGTAGGTCAGACCAAAACTTTTTCTCATTTGAAATAGTTGAAAATACACCTTAGTTTTTCTAACTTCTATTACTTTTATTTATAAAATTCTTTCACAACCAGTGAAAAAATAAACACAAAGGTATGGAAGGTTATATAAGGATAATTCAAAGTCTCAAAAACTTGATAAGATTCTTTAAAGGTGCAGTGTGTAGAATTTGGTAGCGTTCATAACGATCTGCCATGTTGTCTACGGGTGGATTTTAGGGACAACGAAACGCGAATCTGTCCGCCGGTTCTGAAATCTACCTGGAATGCTTTAACAAGCTTTAACTGTAAAATAAACACAATTTAAATCCCTAGTGCAGAGCAACAACTGTCTCTACATCCTCTCTCCTCTTCTTCGCCTGCATTCCAGGTAGATTTCAGAACAGGTGGACAGATTCGCGTTTCGTTCTTTTTGTCCCTAAAATCCACCCGTAGACAACATGGCGGATCGTTGTGTCGGCCTACATGAACACGGCCCACGGTAATGTAAATTTTTTTAAGCTTTTTCTATCTAAATAAAAATAAAACAAACGTTTTATGAGGATGATTGTACTCCTATTTTGACGGACTTTACATACAAATAGAAACATTATATCCTATATTCACCCTTTCTGTTCGGCGAAATGCTGCCAAATTCTACACACTGCACCTTTAAATCAGAATTTGGTTAGCATTATCTGCTAATAACACTAGCAATTTAGCAGTTAAGTATAGTCATGAATGGTTTGTTGTTTTATCTTTATCACAATAGGAAAAAGTGCAATTAACGCCTTTGAGGCAGTATATTAATACAAAAATGCCCAAAACAATGTCTCTCTCCGGCTGTAGGCTGCTGTCTCTTGTCAGAGAGAGGATGACCTGTGATATTTCTCTGTTCTCTTGTCATTTTTTTTTACAGAGAAAGCTTGAGGAAGCCAATGTTATCAGAGAGGTTACGGCCCTGGTGGTTTTGTTTTTTCTTTAATACAATGTGTTTTAATAAGCTTAGCCATTGAGGAAAACAGCGCGGAGATGGACAAACTATCTCTTTTCTTGGCTGATTTTTTTTTTTTTTTTTTTGCCCTAGTTGTGTGTGAAGTTGTGGCAGTGCCAAACTTACATAGTGCTGTATGCAGGTAACCACTCTGAGTGGTAATGACACAGTTCTCTTTGTTTAAAGTCTCCTTGTGTAAGATCAACTTTGAGATCACTAAGGTTGTTTACTTAAGGTCACAATTTCAGCACAACGCATCAAAAACATTTGGTCCAAGCAGGAGATTGTCTCACCAGAAATAGTTGCCATGAGAAGAGGCTTTTGGACTAATGGGTTAGTGAGCCATTTAGAGAGCAAACAAGCGATCAGTTTGATGGGCTTTAGGTCCTTTCAACACTAAACAGTTGAACTGTTACCAAACACAAACTAAAATCGCATCATCAGTAAATTAGTGCTTGAAAGTGAGTGGTCTAAAAGGTGTTACTTGAACTGTCCATATAGGTGCCCCGCGTAGCTTCTCAGCGAGAATCCTGGGCATGGTGTGGGCTGGCTTTGCTATGATCATTGTAGCCTCTTATACTGCAAACCTGGCTGCCTTCCTGGTGTTGGACCGGCCTGAGGAGCGCATCACCGGCATCAATGACCCAAGGGTAAGTGCAAAATGACAGTATGCTATGACATAACCCCAGTTTCGTCCTTAAAATACAGATGATTATTGTACTTTACACTAAGAATGCAAATTGAATGGGTCAATCAAGTTTTTATAAGTCATAAGTCATAACATTAACACAAAAATAACCCTTGATTGTAAGCATTTTCTGATGGCAGTTGAAATATTATTTTAGCTGCTTTCCATCTCTAAAAGGGTAGATCATTATGTTTTCATGCATGCATTCACACAAACTATGTTAACAGGCATTATGAGGGAGTCAAATTATTGTGTAAGTCTGCCTGAAGTTTGACTCAATCAGATTTAATGAAGTCATGCTAAACACCCAGGCTGTGTTGTTGGAGATGAATTTGCTGATGAGTGCATAAATCCTTATCTAACACCTCCTGGATATGTTCCATAGTTTCTGAGTGACCTTTGACCCAGAAGTCAAGCAGCTATAATGCTGAGCAAAAAGGCTAAGTATTGCAAAGGTCCCATAGTTTCTGTATCATTCTTGTCCAGAATGTAAAACATTAGGGTTTGTAGAAAAATATACATGGCAACAACACTGGTTAATGTTTTCATTGTTTAAAACAACCTTTTTTCTAATTGTTAATTTGTTAGTGTGGTCAACAGGAGGACGGTCCAGAGTAGTTAGCTAAAAGGGGACAAATTGTTAGCTGCCTTAGAGGGGCTGTACATGTCTCCGTCAATTAATCTGTTTTTCCCCAGAGATTGTATGCTGGGACAAGGAGAATAATCCAGTTAAATTAATTTTTCAATCCATAAACAAAGGTGAATGTAACCATACATTTAAAAGTACTTTACTAATTAGATAATCAGTTAAAGAATATAAATGTAGGTCTGACATTATTCATTAAACTTTCAGTCAGACCCGTTTGATCACTTTGAGAGAGGAATTGTGCCTTGAATTCAACAAGTCAACAACTATTATAACTAAGCAAAACTGATTCACTTTAGCTAAGTGTAAAATATATTTGCAGGTCTTACATGACCATATTTCAACTGTAAAATTATGGGTGTCCTTGATAATGATTTACATATAGACTAATCTAAATGGTTTTGCCTATACGCCAAGCTACTCTTAAATATCATCTTAAAAAATGTGTATTTTGTGGATAGATCTAATAAGATTGATGAGTCTGTTTTTCAGTTTAATTATTCAGTTTATTTCTTACATTAAAATGGAGATTGACTGAAATACATGTTATTTATAGAATTGCACAAATATGCATTGATAAGTTATTCTTCTGCAAAGATAGGTAATGATCCATGAGAACAATACCTGTTCAATAGCAGTTTTTTTGATTAAGAGATTGACTGGGCTGGATGTATTCCAGGTAAAATGTACTGAAAGCGCTGAGAATTTTAAGTTCATTTTTCTTTTTCATATAAAATAGGACAACAGCTGGACTATGATGAGTCAATATGTTATTGGTCAATTCTATATTTTACAGGATATTAACATTTTGATCTTTATATTACAAAGATGTAATAAAATATATAATTAATTACTTTCCACCTCTGGAGATGGGCAGCTGAATAAGGATCTTTTCAACAAGTTGTTAGATGTTTCATGGGGCCACCCCAACCGAAAACTGTGATAGATTCATCCTGCATTTATTTATCAGGTCATTTTTTAAATAGCAAAACAGAGTTATTGATCATCATTTTGGGACTGGTAGTACGCTCTACCAACAATCCAAGGGTTGTGAGATTGAGCCCAGCTCCAGGCGTTGCATGTTGATGTGTCCTTGGGCAAGACACCCCAAGTTGCTCCCACTGCTGAGTCATGGATATGAAAGGCAAGGATGTTAGCTGATACTGATGGACAACTGACATAGAAACTCCAACTGACAGTGAGTGAATAGGAGTGAGGGATGTGATTGGGTAGTTGTGACCTGTGGTGTAAAAGCTCTTTGAGGAGTCAGAAAGACTAGAAAAGCCCATTTACCATAATTTCATATCTGTTTGTGGCTGTCCCTGTCCCTCTCCACAGCTGAGAAACCCATCAGACAAGTTCATCTACGCCACGGTGAAGCAAAGCTCCGTGGATATCTACTTCCGGCGGCAGGTGGAGCTTAGCACCATGTACCGCCACATGGAGAAGCACAACTATGAGAGTGCCGCCGAGGCCATCCAGGCCGTGCGTGACAAGTGAGTCTCGGCCAGGCCGGGCCGACCAGCACATGTGTCGGCCGGCTGCTCAACCTGTCAGGCACACAGTCCAGGGTCAGTCCAGTCAGTTTAGGAGGGTGGACATGGACCTTTGGACCAGAGGGGGCGGCAGGTCTTACTGCTGCTTTACCCTCTGATCCGGGCCCATCGCCTGGTACAGACAGCGTGTAGGGACAGGAGCAAGTAGTGTGTGTCAACAGCACTGGCACCAGTGTGAGGTTAAGCTAACATTGAGTGGAGGAGCACCCTTTTTCAGGTTTTACCCAGACGAACATCTTTGAGATGGGGGGAATCCAATGGGGGACGCGCCCTCACCCATCTGGCATTGGATTTCTTTTGGGCCATAAGCAGCGGTAGAGATTGCTGGTAAACGCTGAATGACACACAAGATCTGGTGTGCGAGAGAAAGAAGGGTGGGAGCCGTTAATGTGTATGTAAATCATTGTACTGTCGCACCGTAACCCCCTCCTTCCCCTCCTCCTTCCCCACTCCTCCCTCCTTCCTCCTCCTCCTCCCTCCCCTCCCCCACAGCAAGCTGCATGCTTTCATCTGGGACTCTGCGGTGCTGGAGTTTGAAGCCTCGCAGAAGTGCGACCTGGTGACCACGGGAGAGCTGTTTTTCCGTTCGGGCTTTGGCATAGGCATGCGCAAGGACAGCCCCTGGAAACAGAATGTGTCCCTGGCCATTCTCAGGTCTGTCCCAGCCGAAGCAGCATTACTCGTATGACTTCTTTTGTTTCTTATTTATATGATTTCTCGGTCATTTTTGACCTCTTTTATAGCCATCAAATACATCGCCTTATGTTGCATCTTATATCTCTGTATCCTTCCTCTCCTACCTCCTGCTGTCTGTTTGTCTCTGTCAAGTGTCTGTCTGTTTGTCACCTGTCCTGTTGTCTCAGTTTCATTTGTGTTTGCTTTGTGGGAGTGAGCGGCTCGAATGCTCTGACTTTTGCGATGTGTATTAACTTTGTCACTTCTCTCCCTGCCTCCCCTAACCCCCTGCAGTTCTCATGAGAACGGCTTCATGGAAGACCTAGATAAAACCTGGGTGAGATACCAGGAGTGTGACTCAAGGAGCAATGCCCCAGCCACACTCACCTTTGAAAACATGGCAGGTATGGTCCATATCGCGAATAGAAAGCGTTTAAAGTGATTGGACAAAAACTGCAGTGGTAAGGTACTGTAGCGCTTTTTTGTCCAATACCTTTATTAAAACCTGGTTTTAGTGTCGGCGTGGGTGCTCTGTGAAAGTGTGCCGTACAGTATATTGTGCTGTGGCTTTGTGCAGATGTAATTCTTAAAGAATATTGTGTGGATTTCAGCCGCCGTCGTCAGTGAGATTCGATTTATAAAGGAGGGGCGACCACTGAGCATGACCCACCTTTCATTCTCAGTGGAAGCGGCGGGCGTTGGGGCTCATTCGCTCACATCTTTCCACCTCTGTTTTGTTTGTGTCCCTCTTCTCCCCTCCTCTCAGGTGTCTTCATGCTGGTGGCTGGAGGCATAGCAGCCGGGATCTTCCTCATCTTTATTGAAATCGCCTATAAGCGCCATAAAGACGCCCGCAGGAAGCAGATGCAGCTGGCCTTTGCGGCCGTCAATGTCTGGAGGAAGAACCTGCAGGTAGGACTGGTCTCCTCTGTTCGCTCACAGTGGAAAGTTTTATCAGAGCAAAAACCCCTCTTTTTATGAGGGTCCGTTTCTGTCTCCCAGCCTCTCTAGGATCTTTTCTTTTTAGTGCTAGATCACCATATAACAGACTGTGATCTCTGATGCCTTTATCTGCTGGGAGGTATTCTCAGTGGCCACCCTGTAGGTGTTAAAACAGTGTCCACAGGCCAACAGCACCCATGTCTCTTGTGTGTACCTACAGGAGAATAAGGAGGCCTCTACAAGTCAAGCTGTGGCTGGGACCCCCTCATTAGTATGTAACGAACCTATACCTGTTAGAGTGACACTAAGATCATTACTAGTATCTCTCAGTTACACTTTATAATAACTATACACCAATAGCAATAGTAAAGCATTTGACAAGCATTGGTAAAAACTTAACTCATCAGCTTAAAAGGCATTTTTAACTATTTATGTCATTATAAACAGCTTAAAATACTTCATTATTTATTTACTAGCAATGCATTGGTACATTTCTAACTCATCAACAGAGTATCACTAAGTTTTCTAATTATTTTCTGAGAACAGTTGTAAATGCTTTCTGTGGAACTTCCAGACATAATCCTGTGTTCATTTTGCAGACTTTTAATAAGAGATATATTTTTCTATTTGAAGTTAATGTGACAACAGTAGACCCTGAGTTTAAGTCTTTTAATAATTGTTTCCACTTCTCTGTTCTTGAGTTAGAGTCAATGACTGTCAAATATGTCATCACTGACTGTTTTCAAGTCTAGAGGACTTAGATATTTTCCAGTACAGCAGAAAACAACCACTGTATTTGCTACCTCGGCTTCTCCAGGTAACATGGGCTTTGTCAAGCTAATGAGGTAAAAATGACATCTGTAGAGCAATCATGTCTAAGTCTGGCTGAACGCTCTACCAACAATCTGAAGGTTGTAGGTTCAAGCCCAACTCCAGCTGCCACATGTCAATGGGTCTTTGGATAAGATAGTTGACCCCAAGTTGCTCTAACTGCTGCGTTAGTGTCATGTAAATGGGTAAATGAAAGAGCAAGCTAATTAGCTGACTAATGTACAACGTAGAAACCCAGAAACCATCAGTGACTGAATGTGAGAGTAAGTTGGAGTTAATGGGGAGATGTGACCTGGGGTGTAAAAGCACTTTGAGTAGTCAGAGAGACTAAAGAATCACTTTATAAGTTATTAAGAACATTTTCTGATCATTTGGATTTAAGTTTCTGCATCTTTATTCAGCCAACACATGAATATAGAATTTATAACTGTGTCCAGATGCAATATTTAAATCAAGTGATATTGCTTTATAGATCATGAGTTAAGTATTGAGCAATGCTTTATTAGTGCTTAATCGTGTGTAGTTAATATAAAGTGCTATTTAACCCTGATATGATGGATTTCCAACTCCAAACTTCCATTTATGGCATGAAGTAGTATCTCTAAGCTACTGCTGTGCTGCTTATAAGCTTCAATAAGGTCCGAAGTCATTGACATGGAAGCCGAGGAGAAGCAGCTACTGTCCTGCCATAAAAACAACAAAAATAACAGTGATAACTGTCGGTTGAATAACAGTGATTACATCATTGATTTCTGTCACTCCGCACTCGGTCATACTAGCAGCAGCCAGGAGCTATCGATACAAATAGAGCGTAAAGATTGAAATCAATTCTCTTGGTGAGTCACTCCACAGTGATTCTCTCAGAGGTGTCAGCATACTGCACTAGAGCGAGCTGTAATATATGCCTCAGTGTCCTCAATACCTAAACCGAGTACTTTAAACTCAGTTACAGTCAAACACAGTCAACACTCTGCAAAGCAATTGGATCATAAACAGGAACTGTATCAGTTTGAAGGGCTTGTTAACCCAGATTTGAAAATATTTTGTGTTTCTGTTTTTTGCCATGCAGATATTTTTGGTTTAAATGCGCTGGCATTTGCAGATATCAAGCCAGCAGGATTAGTTTGGCTTTTGTTCATGAATCAAACTTATCTGCATGGAACTGCACTGCTGCATTTCCTTGTTGTGATGTGAGTAAACTATTTCTATCTTTCATCAACAAGCAAGTAATGAGGTTCTCTGCTTAGATAATGAGTGATAAAAATGCCCTCTGAACGCAATCAAGCAGGGCTGTGAACATTTGGAGCGCTGCTGCTCCGTCCACACACCCTCCCTCTGTTTTCTTGTGATTCTCTCACTCTCTGATTGGAGAGTTTTGAGGGGGGGTTACACATTTGATGGCCATCATACTGTGAGTCTGTGCTGTGACTCTGACAGCCTGTCCTCAGACTCTTTGTAAACCTTGAACCAATGCTCTGAGCTCGGCCCGCTGAATCGAAACAGCAGGGCCGGGGGAAGGTACAGTATGAAATCACAAGTGCCTGTCAGCAATGTCATTCTGAGAGTGTCTGCCATCGACCTGACAAGTGTTTGTCACTGTCGTGAGTGTCCTCATATGGATGTGTGTCCTCTAGGCACAAACAGCAGGAGTATGCATGCAGGGCAGGCGGCGCTGAGAAAGGAGAGGGACACACTAAACTGCCCGTAGAGCAGCGCGTTTCAGATCCATGTCTGCGATGATCATGTTGATTTCTATGCTCCGATAAACAAAGACGGCTCATGCATGTTCATCTTTGCTCATCGACCGTCACTGTGGGCCCTGAAGCAACAATAAAGGCCTCACACAATCTTCTCTGCCCTAAATATAACCATAGCAATGAGCACAGAGGAAGAAACAAGTCAAGCTAATAAGATCTGCTTCTTAGTGAGTACTGTTTTGGATATTATTCACACTGTTTGGGTGATTACTGCCCCTGATCTTATTTGCACAAATTCAAAAAGACAACTTGGATATGAGGGTCAAAACTATGTAATAATGTGAAATGTAAGATCACAGTTTATGTGGCCTCCTCCTTTCTTAGGACAGCAAGCACTGAAACCTGGAGTCCCATTGTTGGCATCATTTTGACTGCTTGTTTGGTGTTTGCAATGTAATTATGTGCTTATGTACTGCCTCAAGATGGTGCAGCACTGTGCAGTACTGTGCACCCACACACACATGTAGAAACAAAGATGGAACCTGAGAGAACGTGCACCTCTGACTAACTGAAAATCTGTTTATGCAGAACATCCCTTCCTCTCTGCAGGCTGATACTACCTGTAGTGCTGTTGTGCAGACAGTTTCTGTTAAGAGGCCTTTGAAATATAAGTTCACTAAGTACCGCTGCAGCAAGAGATCAAAGTGCATGCATTGTTAGAGCTGCATGCCTTAGGTAGTCCAGCTGTTAAGAGCTTCAGCTACAGAGATGTAGTGGAGTTAAAGCTGATAAATACTATGCAAACAATAAGTGATTTAGTAATGTCATCACGTTACAGTTTTGAAGTGAACTTAAATCTGTATGATGTAAACTTAGAATCTCCACGACACAAAGTAAAAGTCTTTTAGAACAGAAACAGTATTTTATGACTTTTACTGTATAATACCAAAAAGGGAGCCGATGGAGGAGTTTGAAAGACAGCACTTCCTCAATTTGGACACTTCAGGTTGTCTCTCCAGAGGTACATCCAACACTTTACATTTTTAGGCCATATTTTGTGCACATAAATGAAAAGCATAATATTATCCTCAACGTGGTCATCATCGTGTAGCTGCGTGATCCTACCTAGAAATCTCACACAAAAAAAGCAAAGGAGGGAGCAGAGGCAACAGTGTAGCTGGCCCTTGGTTTGTGGTATACTGTCACAGTAAGGAGACAAGTTTTGTCCCAGGGGTGCTTGCGAGCAGACAAAGAAAATGTGCTGAGAGTTTAGGAAGTAAAACAGTAATACTGAGCAGCAGGAACAAAAGGGGGGTGGGGTGGGTTCATTTATACCGGACATGCCCAGCCAGTTGTGGTAATACTCTGACTGTTCAGTGGTCAACTGTGTCTCCAGGCAGGGCTGAGTGATATGGCAAAAAATGTGATCAGACTATGTTTTGAAATATTGATCAATATTCATCACAATGTTTTTGTTTTCTCAATGCTGATGCAAGCTCAAAGGTTATCTTAAATTATGAAGTTTATTTCATCAACATGATTTGTTGACTAAATATTTTGGTACCAATTTACTTTAAATTACCTCTACAGGTCAAAGACAGCAATGGTGATATCTACAGGCAAACAAAAAAGTTTCTGCACTTTTTTCTTATGAAGTCGTCAAAATAAACAAATAACAAGTGTGTTTTTGCAAGACATTTTTTTAGATTTGCTTATCCAAACTGGTAACCTTTAACTTCTTTAAAACAGCATATTGAAAATGAATACAATTGTTTAAAAACAAAAACATATGAAAAACAATGCCATAAAAATAAATAGTCTTGAAATAATATTTTCTGCTTATAGGTTCCTTAATAAGGTTCTTGAAGCCTTCCTTCTCCACTGTACTCAGAGGCTTAATGTCTTTACTATGCAATAAATAACAGCCCTCTTACAGTTTTGCTTCTCTTTGAATGTTTTGCATAAGGGGTATAGCAAAAGATGACATGATGGGTTGTTGTTTTGGTAGCACTTCTGCAGCACCACTAATGCTCCTACTGCTAAGTGCACATTTCTATCCTCTCTGTGTAATCACTGGGATGGTGAACTTTCAAGTGGTGAAAAAGATTTGTTGTGTTTTTCATCCTGGTTGGCATTAACCACTGACTTTGCTCCATCTGCTCCACACTCTTTTTGGGTTCTCTGAACTGTTTCAAAACGATTGACGTCATGAAAATTTTTTTTCCCAACAATGTCTTTGGCTTGGGTGACCAGCTCAACTTTCACTTGGGTTTTTTTCCTACTTTCTAACTTCAGTTCCTATTTAAGCAACCCAAACAAACTCGAGCGACGGCAGCTGGTGTTACTGCATTAGAGCCATCCAATTGAACTGCAGAGCAGGGTAAGCCCTTCAGAAAAACACGGTAACTGACAGCAATCCTCATTATTTCTGCGTAAATACACTCAAAACATATCGTCATCAACGTAAATATTATGTCCCTTTTATTGCCCAGCTCTATCTCCATCCCATTTTAGTGATTGTGCAGCCCACTTGTAGCCATGCCAGAGATGATATTAAAAATGTACAAAGCACCAGGTACAATCCTTGATGGAAACCAACAGGAAAGGAGACCAATGTGTCTGCTCTCATTCCCTTTGAGAGCCAAGTGCTCCTGCAGGCTGGTGCGTTATTTACACAGCTGATTTAAGTTTTAATTTCAAACAGACTGAGCTCCAACCTGCTCATTTAACTACTTTTCCTTTATTGTGCCATTGTACACTCAAAGGAGATTCAAAACCAACTGGAACAGCCTGTTGTTAATTAAAAACTCAATTTGCACATACCCTTAAATACACCAACATTAAACTGTAGGAAGTGTGTGAAAGGATATACAGTATATCCATCTTTTGTCTGAGGCGAAGCCGTTTCATGAGATCTTGAGAGAATAATAGCTGCATGCTTGCTCATTCCTCATTTTAAGACAAACACATCTTTGGTTGTTCTTTTGCTATTTTAACTCTGTAACCTTTGGGTCTAAAAATGACAGTTGTGGCAGGTGATATTTAGGAAGGACATCTACAGCGAGCAAATGATAGGATTCTTTATCTCCAGCAACTCTTTTAATTCCTGCAACTTCACAAAGGCTATAATTTTACCAAGCTCATGTCAGTAACACAAGGGCTTAATGTTGGGTAAAATTATTGGGTTGGTTGCTTCTCAGCTATATACCATCACCTCAGCTTCAAGGTCATAGCCATTGTAGTGATGTTGTTGCCTTTGGAAGTGTTTTGATGCATTTCTATTAAAAAATGTTTGCTTAATGTTTGCTAAGTAGTTAAAATGACTAACAGATATCAGAAAGTCTTTGATGTGGCTTTTCCTCAATCAGTTTCAATCATTTTGATTTAAGAGTTAACACCAATTTGTAGATATTCATGTATTCACCTTAATATTCCTGTTAGCCTTGTCATTGTTTGTTATACATGGATATATTTATGTGTGGCTGTGCATAGGCTGTGTCAAAGCTGTCTTGTCTCTTTTAATTTCTATAAATAAATAATTATTTATGTTATGGCACTGATGTTGCTGATTTATTTTTTCTTTCAGTACAAGTACAAGCAAATCAAAAGCTCTCTGGACTTCATTTTCTGTGCTTTTTTGCATTTTGGTCCCTTTGCTTCCTCTGAAAATGTGCTCTTGAAATTTACATCATACAGATTTATATCTCTTATGTTGAACGTCATAAATTAAAGATTCATTTTAGAGTGATCACTGCTTCAAATGTTGTAACAAACTTGTTTTTACCACTACATCCCTGAGAGCTGACAGGTTTGGCTTTAAGCTCTTCGTCTGTAAACAGATGTTACTCAGAAGTGCACTGTCTGATTAAGACTGAAACTGGTGTCAGCTTGGGATGAAAACAAAGTGTGAGAAACCCTGCTGCGTGATGATAATGACGCTGTTTAATGATGATGTTTAATGATGGTGTATAATGATGATGCACTGCAGCGGCACGTTGTTTCTGACAAGAAACAGGTGGCTGCTGTTCTCTGCGAGTCCCATGTCACACTTCATCCAATGGTCCAGCATGCCATGCATGGCCGGGACTGTGCACACGCAGCACCTCATCAGGGCTCAGAGCGGCCAGGCTGCACTCCTGCAGGCTCACAACTGTGAGGAAACGGTGGGAAGTAAAAGATTAAAAGAAGACGTCTGCCATGAGTTGGGCATTGATTTTTTTCCTCTTACACCAACAAGAGCTAGAATGATTTGTTATGCAGGCTTATTTTCTCCATTTACTAACATGAGATATCATCTTTTAACAGGAAAAACACTTAGTTTATTATCAACTGCACTGAAAGTGCAAGTGGAGCTTCACACCAGCTCTCATCTATCCTCAACGCCAGCTAATGCCAGCTCGCCACCTGAAACAGTGTCAGTAGGGTGTTGAGTGGAAAGCGCTGGTTTGTCGGGGGGTTGATGGGAGATAAAAATGTGCCCCAAAAGTGCCTCGTGACCTGATGAAAGACCATGTACTGCGGGGCCAGTGCTGGCCAGGATTGATTTGTCATGCTATTTGTTTTGTGTTTCTTTATTTCGACTATGTTTTCCCTTTTTTAATCCTCTCTCCATCCATGAAACGTTTTGGCATGTTGAAATTCACACCACACTGCCCCTGCCCAAAGGGCCTCCCTCCCTGCACAGACTCACTCATCCTCCTGTTATATTTTACTAATATCCATCCAAGAGCTGTCTTTCTTTTCTAGACCCTTTAGCCTTCATCTGCTCTCAGATTATGAAATCAAGCACATAGAATTGCATATCTTTTATTTTTTCTTGTTTTGCATTTAGAGTAGATTATGTTAACCAGCTGCACTAGACATCCACCCCTTTTAATCCTTCCTTTCTTTTGCACCTCATCTCATTCTCCATCCCATCCCCTTGTGTGTGGGGTGAATTTCCATTATACCACTTTGAGG
Organism: Cetoscarus ocellatus; assembly: GCA_037902135.1. Lineage (NCBI taxonomy): Eukaryota > Metazoa > Chordata > Actinopteri > Labriformes > Labridae > Cetoscarus > Cetoscarus ocellatus. Next base: position 425,807 of record JBAMNC010001741.1, on the reverse strand, counting down.
TATAATGTCTAAATGGGCTTCAATTACTGACTTCTGTCGCTGCTGTTTTCCCTATTTGATATGCATTTTAATGGCCTCTGATACTAAAGCTATTTGACTTTTTATACCTGCCTGGCTTTGGATGTGAATGTTTGCTTTGCTAGTTTTTATTTATTAATTTATTTTTTATTTCCAATATCCGCCCTTTTTTCGTTCCCTTGGCTTTTGCATAAGGATCTTTAGAGTATTAACGATAAAGTGGATGGAAAATTTATGTTATTTTTCTTTTTTTCCCCCAATGCAGCCCTCTTCCTCTCTAGAGACTCAGGATGTAAGAATACCTTAATATGAGTTTTGTCCATTTTATTTGCTTATAAACACCTAGTTATTGTGCTGAGAGTAGCTGTGGGGCACTCTGATGGCATGAGGGAGGGAGGGCACCAAATTGGCTCTAGGTAAAAATGCTTATTTCTTACTTTTATAAGTGGTATTTGAAAACTTTGCATTTCTTAATGTCTTTGTGTGCTCTGTCTGACATTAGAACTACAGAGTAGACACTGTTAAGTGCTTGGGAAAGTGTGTGGTAGATTCATTTCTTCTTTCAGATAGCAAGTTGAATATTTGAGATGTTTAAAGAAGCTATCACACCCACTGACATCTTTACTAGCCATCTCTCATCCCAATGCATTTCTAGGGGCCAAGTGAACGTGTCAGCACGTTTCTAGAGGACTACTGAGCCATCTCGTGCAGACTTACTGCAAAAATGTCACATAAAACGTAGATGAATGCCCTCATATCAGACCTAACAGACTACTTTCACTCTGACATCTAACAGGCTGTATCCCTTTCTTTCTCCCTCTTTGCGTATTTCACATTTTCTCATAAGGACCCTCCCTCTATTTAGAGCATAATGAGTAAGGTTATTACTGGGTTGGGGGTTGGGTAGTGGTGGTGGTGATGGTGGCGGGAAGAGAGAATGGGTGAGACTGGAACCTCGGTTTTCACCCCAGCCAGAGAACATGAATAATGTTTCTACATATATTCATTTTAGGATAGGAAAAGTGGTAGAGCAGAGCCCGACCCCAAAAAGAAAGCCTCTTTTAGGTCCATCAGTACCTCCCTGGCCTCCAGCATCAAGAGACGTAGGTCCTCCAAAGACACGGTAAGGAGACGAAGAAGCAACATCTTCCCTTGTATTCTCTCCTTCTCTCTTTCCTCCTCTCCTTCTCCTCCTCCTGTCTCTTCTCTCTCCTTTCTCTTTGTCTGTCCTCTCTCTTCTGCATCTCCATTTTTTCGACCGCGAGACAGTGCCATGTTCCACTCACCCATTTCCACAAGGCTCCGCGGCCTCTGCCACGTGTCTGTCCGATCACCATCGATCAGCCATCACCATGTAGCATCTGTAGCTCCCTCTACGGCCCGAGGGCATCAGTGCAGGAAAATCAGGTCAGGCCAGGCCAGGAGCTGGGCTCTGAATAATGGGAAATGCCAAGGCTTTGGGGTTTTTTAGTGGCGTGTTCCTCTTGAGGAGGGGGGCGATAACAGCAAGCAGTCTGCCAGTGGTTGTTTTGTCTTGGGCTGCTCTTCCTCCCTGCCTCTGGTTTGGACGTGGATTCTGGCGATTGTGTCCTTAAATGGTGGCGTTGTGGTGCGTGTGTGTAAGCGTGTGTTTCTATATTTGTGTTGGTGTCCCGTCTTTTTGACTGCTTGAACCTTTGTATCTCCATTGTTTCTTTGCATCAATCCCGCCCGCACTTCCTATGTTTGGGTTTCTGCCGCTTTTGGTTTGAAAAGCATGCGCTGGTGTTGTGTCTTTTTTTTTTTCAAAATCCATGTTCAAGGTAGTCGTGATGGCCAGTCCTACTGAGAAGAAAACTAATGTGTTGTTATTGATCAACATGTCTATTCCAGGTTTACACTCATGGATTTCTATTAATCAGTTTCTTTTTTTGCTTTTGTCATTTATTTTATTTGTCATAATTCCTGTTTTATTTTATTTTTCAGTGTCCTTGTGCTCTTAACTGTGCATGCCTCTTCCAGGGTGTATTTTCAGGTGGTGAAGACTGTCCTCTCCATTGGTAAAATGATGTTCTTCACAAAATGCAGACTCTCTGAGGCCTGAGACTCTCACTGTGCATTCAAAACAAACTGTACTTTTTTCTGGAAAATGTTCATTTCATTGGTTGTCCTTCTTCTTACCAGCTGTACATTCTCACTATCAACTCGACAAATGCAGCAGCTTGGTCAGTAGCCTTCAAAATATGACACTGTAGATATTAGATTATTCTTAAACTGGCACATGCAGGGTACCACAGTTATACAGGCTTTTGCCATAATGCACTGACTAGAAGGACAAAATAATGTTTAGATTTGTTTTGGTCATATCTTTAAATGCACAGCTCTAGAACCTGATAAGACATTTAATATGAGAGTTAAAGATTTGTAGTTGCTTGGCAAGAAAAGATTCTCTAAACTAAAACTTTGTTGTAACAATACAGGGTTGATAAGGTCTTCTGGTTACACTTTAGAAAAGGAGCTAAAAAAGGAGCTGAGCTCCTGCCTCCATGACTGAGTGTAATATTTGCATAGAGTTATGTTGCGGACTAGCGTGGTATGTGGGAATTCGGAGCAGATTTAACATTGTATATGACTTAAGATGATTTAAATATTTTTAGTTTACAGTGTCCTGCTTGAAGAGGATTGAAGTAAAGCTCTAAGACATTGTCACTCATACATTGACTTTGCCAAAAATAACACACAAAAAAAAAAATCTGACAAAGAAACAAAAATGGTTGACTTTTTGTCTGCTTTGAAACCAGGGAGATGCATTTTGGCTTGGTTAGTATGCAAACATATACGCTGCTGTCATAAAATGTTGCATACGGTGTCCATGAACTATTTAACCACGGCTTGTTGTGGGAACCATACCAAATAGTAGATCTCTGGATTACTGACATGTTCCAAATTTTGTGGGTTTTTAAGCTTTTTGGCTTTGAAATATGACTTAAGGAAACCCTCTGGTCAAGAGGCCTGGGTAATTCCTTTCAAAAATAACTCAACGTCCTCACAAGACTCTTCACAGGTCATAGGACTTTCTGACTTTGCATTTGAAAGGTTTAACTTTTCAACTTTAAGCTGATTGACAAGCATTTATGAGTATCATTGACATTGACTTTTATTCTTGTTTGTCTTTTGTTCCTGATGGCACATCATGCACATCATCTCTGGCACACTTTTTAAAAAACTCAGGATTCAAAATATTTAACTGTCACCATCTTCTGAACAAACCATGTTTGAGTAGCATTGGATTGAAGGCCTAATGATCTCCAAAGATTGAATAATCCCACCACAGTAACTGAGGTTTGTTGGAATGTCTTTGTCATGGCACCATGAATATATCTAAATATCTTAAATATTTTAACATGAATAAGTTCAGGCTTGCACTATTGTTTAAAATATAAACCCTGAAATTTCCTAATATTCCATATTATAAAGATGAAGCCAACACAAATGTTTTTCTGTTTTTTTATTATTACACCATGATTAACTATTTTTACCCAGATGTGTTGAGGTCCTAAAGGTCTCATGTCCTTCAAAATCAAGTTTCTACTTTTTTGTGTTAGAAAGGGGCAGAAGAGCGAGACACCTTTTACTTTATTCTCAATTTGCCAAGAATTACACAAAAAAATGCCCATTGAAATGCTCTGTTTTTACTTCCTGGGGGTTATTATGTCACAGCCTCCACCTGCATGTGTTTTTTCTGCTTGCCACAGGCAGACGTCATGACTGTTCTGTAAGTTCACATTACGGCCTACAACCCCCTCCTCCCCTCTTCCATCAGACGTTGTTTGGGCAGCCAATCAGCACAGAGCTCATAGCTTCCTGTAGCATACCTGTCCCCTCAAGTCCGAGTGTTTAATGGAAACATAAGATTTAAACCAGAAAGGTCGCTGTATTCCCAATAAACTATACAGGTTTTATGTGACTTGGATGTAGGGTCCAGAAGAGGTTTGTTATATTATCTACCAAGAACGTAGAGAGATTGACAAAAGTAAATACATGGTAGTTCCTGCAAACTGCACACATACATTAGAATGACCTTTACAAACAATCGTGGGTGACCTGCTGCATGGTCTTGCTTCCCTGGCAATATCCTGCATCAGTGACAATGAAATGACAACAATTCACATAAATCATACCTTAAGACCGGTTAAACCCATTTTAATGGCAGTTTAACTACATTCTGCAATAATAACATCTTTCCTATCCAGGCATATTCATTGTAGGTATTAATTTTAATATTAAATTGATCTCTCTGTCCATGGTTGTATTGATTATACGTAACTATACTATCTTTACAACCATATAGACATGAAGACCCTCTTGAAAATGAGATGCCACATCTCAAGGGGCTTACCTTTAATAAATTTGTATTCAACAAATATGGTGCTATACAAATAAAAGTTTGACTAATTAAGTCTATATTCAGCCGAGACAAATGTGGTTTTGGTCCCTTTGTCTCTGTCTGGATGGATACATCTCTGGACGTTTGTATGTGTATATACAAATATATTATGTGTATTTGTGTATATGCATATGTGTGTATCTATAAAATAAAGAGGATGGCTTCAGCCTGCTCTATTGTAAAGTGCCTTGAGATAACGCTTGTTATCCTTTTCCTTCTGTATAACTGGCGCTATACAAATAATGGTTGAGTGTCTTTGCATGTGTGTAGGGGGAAACTGCACCTTTGGATTATTAGAAACAAATTTGATGTTGATCTGCAGTATTTTATCATGCCAATGATAAATCCACCCACCCCAATACATATTTACCTCTTCTACTTTGTGTTTTAACTTTTGTTAGTTAAAGCCATCAACTTCAAACAGGTCCTATAACCCTTTGGCACAAGGGCAAGTCTTTAATCCTTTTCATTGCCCTTTCATAACCTTAATAAGGTTAAGGCTTCAACTATACTTTTAAATTCAGAAAAGAAACATTACTTTTTTAAGATGAACCCTCTTTAATGACGTCAACATGAATTTCTTGCTGAACATGGTATTTACTACTTCACTATGACTACAGATCAGGTTAAATGCACAACTAGGCTTTGTTCCCAACCAAGGCTTAGGCCCCTTGGGGAGGCGTTGGGTTCGGGATCTCAGGAGGTTTCAAGGACAAAAGTTTGGGAATCACTTAACTAGTGGACAGCATTTGGAGAAGGCACAGCAACAGTACCTACTAGGAGTGTGAGAAACTACTAATACACCAATATCCATATATTATGTGCAACATATTGGTATTTCATTTGGTAATAATTTGTACTAATTCAGGACATTTGCATTTTAGAGCAGCCCCAGGCCGTTAGTTGGAAGAAGCCATTTAGCTGGTTGACTCCCTGTTACTCTGGCACATTATTTGCTTGTATTTTTGTCCCTGAAATAGAGAAAGTTTGTAAATGTTGCAGGGAGTATGCTTTATATGAACACCACAGATTCTGAAACTGATATTATATTGTGGGTTCTTAATGCTTTTAAAAAATAGACTGAAAACTCATGATGTATCGCCCTTTATAGTGTTGCTATACATCATAATACATCGTATTGTCACTCATGTATCGCAGTACATACCGTATCACCAGATATTTGCCAGTACACACCCCTGATACTTACAGTGTCATCTTTTACATGATGGACCATTGGCCATGCTTGTGTACTTGAGGAGTTGGTAGTGAGATCATGCTGGCTGCAGCACAGTGAGACTTTCAGGTTTTCATCAAATTTCTTCACAGTTAATTGAGAAAGTCCTGCTCGAGGTTTCCTGGAGATTTTGTTTCACAGTTTTGAGGTGTTTTGACAAACTATTGACCCACAGCTCGAATGTCAGTTGCTTCTTCATCCAAAGTCGGTCACAGACCAAATCTGGAATGAATCCATCTTAAAAATCAATGAAAACTATCTGCAAAAGCAAACATGCTTCCCCCCAAAGGTTGCTGTTCTAATACTGTAATCTGAATGTGTTTCCCAGGGGAGATGTAACTAATGAAAGCTAAGCTAATGAGTCAAATGTAAAACTATCTGTGTTTTTAATTTGACTTTCTGTCATATTCTCTTGTTTTAACTGTGATTTTTTTTTATTATGAGTGTTTCTGCATTGAGCCGAACCAAGTGTGCTCTCCCCTGGAGGTTTCTCAATAGCTTTGTTCTGGATTGAAGAGACGAAGAGTGGGATCACCATTGTTAAAATGTCTGAGCATTTGGAAACTGGAATGTGCGCCCCTGTTGGAAAAAAAAAGGCTCAAAGCTGAAAATGAAACGGGATTAAGTGTTACAACAAAGATGCTGCGATTGAAAGATGTGCCATCCTCAGTCTTTGACCATTATTTTGATTTTATATCAATGTTATTATTTTATATTAATGGATATTTATGGACTTAAGTGTCAGTGTCCCTCACCCACATGCCACACTGCTCCTCTCTCCCTCTGCAAGCATGCTGATGACTGTAACTGTCATAGCTGTAGTCTCAGTAGAAGTAGAAATAACCTCCTTGGTTCTGCCATATAGTAATAAAAATCATCATAGCTGTGATAAGTATCCTCAATCCTTAACTATGGATGTGATGTTGGACGGATCTCTTTTGCTGGTCCATTTGACCCCAGTAGGGTGCACTGTTAGCATCTCCTCAAGGTACAAGACGTGGGGAGAACCAGGCCTGAAAATGATGCAACTCGCGGGTCAAGGGGATGAGAAACATCCACTCTGACTCATCTTTAAATGGGAAATTGGGTGCTTTATTACTCAGAGTGGATGTTCCCTCATCTGTCAGCATGTTATTTGCATCATAAGAGCTTCTGAAGCTCACATGCTTGAATGTATTGGCTCTAACAGCTTGAAAAGAGAGGCACATAAATCCTTTTGCTGAATTAAGGAACAGGAAAAGTACATGTGAGCTGGGTGTGCTTGGGCAAGACTCTCCTGTTACTTTGGTGCTGCAAATCATTCATGCAAAATTTAATGCATCCAATGCCCAAACAAAAGGTGAGGTCTTGCACATTGGATGTTATTAAACTGGTTTTTCAAATGTAAGCTGTGAACCATGATTAAGATTGGCATTCTTGAAATACAGACTGGTTTATTGTTACTCTTCCCAGCTTTCTTTGCTCCAAACATGAAGCTGCTCCACAAAAATAAGCATGCTGCAAGCTCCATTATGATGTAACTGTAAAAATTAATCATTTCCGACTAATCATTGATTCATTCTGGTTTGTATATATTTGCCTCGTGGCAGAAAATGCAGCAGCAGCATTGTAAAACATCGTCTTACTACTTATAGAGTACTCTGAGCTTCAAAAGACTCGGTCAGAAGGAGAAATCAATGTTACCATAGAAACTGAGCACATGCATGGAATCAGGATCCAGTTTTCCTGTTTCAGCACTGTAGACGCCTACAATTCAACACACCGCTTTAAAGGAAGCAGAGTGAAGCCAGGACTGGGCGTAGGAGTCCAACACAACAGCACTTTGAATCAGCCCAAAAATCTTCGCCTCCTCAGCTCCTAAAATGAGAAAACCCTCCGGTCTGCATGTATCCGACTACAAATGAGCTGTCTGTGTGCCCCCCCACCCCCCTGTTTGGAGGCCAAAAACAACAAATTATTACTGAATCAAATCTGCTGTTGTCTAGACTCAGGGACCTCACGTCCACTCCTATCAAGCCCACCTCAGGCACAACCAATCTGTTTGACGAAAACACAAACTGAAGAGATTCAACATGAACAGCAAAACTTTGGTTTGCCTGAGAGAGGTCACACTGGTAAAAGTGCAGAGTTAAAACAACTTCAAATCATGAATGAACTAGCTGCATAAATTATTCTGTAAACCACTCAGATGGGCTTTCTGTGCCACATAAAGGAAGATAATTCAGAGAACAAAACTCATTTGTTCTTCCAACTACCACCTTTTGCCAGTATGACATTTTGCCTACAAATGACATCAGTGGTTAACTCTTTGTAACTATGTGTTGTTCACACGAGATCTATTTGAAAACTTTGTTTTATTGGAAAGAGAAGAGGATATTGGTTTAAACCTTGAATTTACAGATGCATCTGTAAGTAAAACTTTGTTTCATTATTCAGGAGAACTTGATATTTTTTGGCAAAGCGTTATAATTGTTGTGCAGGACCTAAATTTTCAGAAGACCTTGGTTATTGAGGACATGAAAGCTGTGATTATTTACCAGAAACAGACATGCACAGATGTATTTGCTATTAAACTTGGTGTCATTGATCAGGGAAACTTGATATTTTGTGAGCAAAAATTACACCTATTTGTTTGGAAAGCGGGCGGCACGGTGGTGCAGCAAGTAATGCACATGCCTCACAGCAAAGAGTTCTCTTTGATCCCCAGGCCAGGAAGGACCTCTCTGTGTGAAGCTGCATGTTCTCTCTGGGCCACAGACCAAAAACAAGCTCATTAGGTTGATTGGTGACCCCAAATTACCCATAGGTATGAGTGTGTGAGTGAATGATTGTTCATCTCTCTATGTGGCTCTGCTATCGACTGGCGACGGTGTACCCCGCCTCTCGCCCAGTGTAGCTGCCCCCTGTGACCCGGAGGGGGATAAGCAGGATAGATGGACTGATGTTTGGAAAGCTTGGATTTATTTTATATATATACATATGTATATATATATATATATATATATATATATATATATATATATATATATATATATATATATAGATAGATAGATAGATAGATAGATAGATAGATAGATAGATATAGATATATATATATATATATACATATATACATATATACATATATATACATACATATATATACATATATATATATATATATATTTGTCAGGACAACTATATAATTGTTTCTTTTAAGACTTTAACTTTATTTGACAGAGGCCTTGTTCATTAGGAGAACATAATTTCTTTTAAAAAATTGAAAACTTAATATTTTTCTGTAATAAATGATTGATTCAACAGAAACTCAATTTAATATGCAAGGAAAAATTAACTGTTACATGAACATAATTTTTAATTCAAAAGAGTTTTTCAACAAGCATACATTTGGTGTTTGTGAGAAAACATTTATTGATTTGTTAATTTTCTGAAAAGGGCTTAATATTATTTGTGAGGAAACTTCAAAATAAAACTTAATTTCCTTTTAGAAAAACGTGAGCATATTGATAAGGGAAAAATTGATATATTTTGTGAGAAAAAAAAAGCTTGGGGAAAACTTTAAATTTTTCATTGAAAATGTTTTGTCAGTCAGGAAGGCTATATTTTCATGAAAAAAAGAACCTTCTTTATATATGAGGTTAAGTTGTTTTTGGTGGCACAGTGGTGCAGCAGGTAGCGCACGTGCCTCACAGCAAGATGGTTGTTGGTTCAATCCCTGTGTTGGTCAGGGCATTTCTGTGTGGAGTTTGCATGTTCTCAACGTGCATGTGTAGGTTCTCTCCTCCGGTTTTCTCCCACAGACCAAAAACATGCTCACCAGGTTAATTAGTGACCCTAAATCTCTCTCAGGTATGAGTGTGAGAGTGAATGGATGTCTGTGTCTCTATGTGGCCCTGCGATTGGCTGGCAAACACTTCAGGGTGTACTCCGCCTCCTGCCCAATGTCAGATGGGATAGGCTCCCTCCCCCACAACCCTAGAAGGGAGAAGTGGTAAAGATAATGGATGAATGGATGTAATTTTATTATGTAAATTTGTTTGTATTGGGAGGGACAGATGAGTTTTATACCCTGAACTGTGATCTTTCATGTTGTCACCACAGGCCCATGAGTGGTCAAACCCCAAAAAATCATGCAACTAGTTTACTCATTGTCTTAAGTTGAGACAATTCTGCAGTTTTTACAGTGTACAGAACCCTGCTGCTTCTAACTTTCAGCCAATCAGAAGCAAAGGTGTTCTTGTTTGAAATAAAAATGATTGGTTAGACAGCTACACAAAAGCTGAAAGAACATCAACTGCCAATTTTATCTTTAGTCCAGAAATGACTCCCTGCTTTGTGTCCCCTCTCCTCTTTCTCCCTCGTCTCTCTTCACTTCTGCAGCAATACCCACCCACTGACATCACGGGCCAACTCAACTTGTCTGACCCGTCTGTCAGCACCGTGGTGTAAAGAGAGAGGGCGACCCTGAGGTTCGCTTTCACCCGAGGAGAGGAGAGAGGAAAAACCAGACGAAGGAGGGATCAGAGGGAGAAAGGACCTCCTCGTTCCCTTCGCCGTCGGAGCCTGAAGCTTTCATTTCACTGCCTGCCAACGGAGCTTTTTTGAGGAAACCCGCTTGCTGGAGAAGTGGCTGAAAAAAAAACCCCCACTGAACTTTGCACCTTTTTTAAAGTCAGGATTACCTGGCCTTCTAGATGTTTGTATAGGTTCCCTGAGCATGCACTGAAGAACCCATCTAACTCACATATACAACCTTTTCCTTCTGTATCTTCTTAGCTGACTTATTTAACCTTGTTTCTGTCCTTTTACTCTCAGAACTTCATGTTTGATGTTTCAGATCTCCTGATCAGCTGTATGACATTTAGCAAACCAGGATAAGTTTAGTTAAGTTTAAGGACAACAAAGTTTAGGTGAGAGTACTGTACTCGACATATCACTTCCAACTAGGGCTTAGCCATAGTAATACTTAGCATTATTTTACATTTACTGCAATACAAGCCGTACTGTAAGCTCAAATGGATATCAAGTATTTTTAATACTTAAGTTTGTATTTACATTTTGAGAGTTTTTAGATTTTTTTGCATTTGGAAGCACTAATAATGGCACTAATATTAAGGATATGACTTATCTTGTCTACCAGTGAAGATGATGCAAGCATGTGTGTGTTTGTATATGAATAAGAGCTTTATGTATCTGAATGACAAATTTGATATTTTGAAGGTTATACTCAAGATTCTGAATTTGTTTAATTGTTTTTGTACCAATTAGCCATTTTGTTTCTTAGATTAGCATCTTACCTGATACCTATAGACAGATAATACCCAATTAGTTGATTCTCATGGAAAACTTTCATAAATTTGGGTGCTTTTACCTTCAGTCTTCTTCAACAAACCCAACATTAAGCCATGTTTTACCCAGGGACCCCCTCCCTCTCTCTCTTCCTCTCTCCTGCTGCAGCAGCAGTCTTTCTCATTTCCAGTCTCCAAAGGGGTTGCATCAAAGGGCCAGGTTTTTCACCCAACCAGCACTCGGTCTTTCATGCAAAACATCCTCTAATGCGCATACGCAGCGCCGGAGAACTTTTACACGAAGGAAGCCGAGTGAATTTGGAAGTGTGGCTTAGCTCGCAAGGTCGTGGTTAGATGCAAAAACAGGCCGTTTCCCGGTTTCTGGAGCTGAGAAACCTCTGCTGCTTGCTGAGAAAAATAAGACTTTCATGCTGTCTGTGTCCGCACTGCAGAGCACTTTATGCTGCGGGGTCCCTGAATCTGAAAAACAAATAAATTCCTGAACAAAGAGCCACCGATGTTATAACTTCTCCATTTTCTCTTCTTTTATTCCCCTATCTTCTTTTATTTTAATTTTCTTTTTCCAAGTAAATGATAACGATAACAGCAAAGAATTTGTCTCCTAAACTTTAACAGTAAGTTTGCTGATCTGATCATGTCCTCATTCTGCTGAATGCATGCTAACTTGTTTACCAGTGCTTTGGTTTGTTTCTGGATGCCTGTTGATGCCGTGTACAGTCAGCAAAGCCTCGTGAAGCGCTGATATCTGAATGAACTGTAAATAGTCTGGTTCAGTGTGAATTGGGTTTGCGGAGATTGTACTGCGCTTGTATACGACTGCAACTGAGAATGTCTTAAATAATTGTCAACACAACGCACACGACAGTTGTGATACGCAGGCATGCACTAATACACACACACACATAGACACTCACACACACACACACAAACACAGACCTGTTATGGAGTAATCACTTGTTTTTCTTACCTTTTTCCAAGAAGATAATGCATTTAATCATCTTGTTTATAAGACTGTAAATAAAATATACTTAAATTGCCAAGTCTAAACATTTGTGTGCTTTTAATCATTTCAAGCCAACAATTTACAGCCAACACTTTTTTGGGGGGTGTTAAGGAAACGAAATGTCAGTTTGGGCTGAAAGCTATTGGTGTGTAAAACGTAATTAAAAACAGCAAACGATTTCCAAATCCTTTTTGACTTTTATATTAAGGTGAATACACTAGACAAGATTTTTAATATTCAAACTGATAAACTCAATTGTTCTTGTTTTGCAAATAACGACTTATTTTGAGTCTGATGCCTGCAACTTGTTCAGCAAAAAGATGGGATAGGGTCAACAACAGACTGAAAGTTCAGGGATACTCAAAATACACCTGTTTGGAACAATCCACATGTGAACAGGTTAATATGAAACAGGTGAATGTCATGATTGTGTATGAAAGGAGCATCCCGTGAAAGGCTGAGTCATTCAAAAGCAAGGATGGGGCGAGGTTCACCTTTTTGTGAACAACTGTATGAACAAATTGTCCAACAGTTTATGAACAACATTCCTCAACAACCAATTGCAAGGAATTTAGGGATTTCATTATCCACAGTCCATAAATGAACAAGTGATTCAGATAATCTAGAGAAATCTCTGTACATAAGCAGCAAGGCCGAAAGCCATTATTGAATGTCCATGACGTTTGGACCTCAGGCAACACTTTACTAAACACTGACATAATTCATTGAACGATATGACAATGTGGGCTCAGGAACACTTTTGGAAATTATGGACATTGTGTTCTCCGGGTAAAGAAGAAAAGGACAATCCAGATTGTTATCAGTGCAAAGTTCAAAAGCCAGCATCTGTGATGGTGGTGGGGTTTGTTAATGCCCATGGCATGGGTAACTTGCACATCTATGAAGGCACCATTAATGGTGAATGTTACACAGGTTTTGGAGCAACATGTACTGCCATCCATTTGCTGTCTTTTTCAGAGACGCCCTTACTTATTTCATCAAGACAATGCCAAGCCACATTCTGCACATGGTACAACAACGCAGACTTGTAGTAAAAAAGTGGGGTACTAGACTAGTCCAGACCTGTATCCTATTGAAAGTGTGTGGTGCATTAGGAAGCACAAAATACAATTCTGGACTGTTGTGCAACTGAAGTCTTACATCAAGCAAGAATGGGAAATAATTCCACCTACAAAGTTTCAACAACTATTGTCCCCAGTTCCCAAATGCTTATTGAGTATTGTTAAGAGAGGTGATGTAACCCTGTGATAAACACGTCCCTGTCCCAGCTTCTTTGGTAAGTCTTGCAGGCAAAATATGATAATGGATGGATGCATTCTGTTTTTATGTATGTTACACTGTGTTCCAACTTCATCACAATAAGGGTTTGTAGATTCAAATAATTTGTATTTAGACAGAAGTATATTTGCTTATCAGCGCATGGGAAAAATAAGTATCTGACCCCAACAGGGTATAATAGTAAACAAAGATATGCTTAAACTACAAACTGAGAGCACATGGTAATAACATTCATGATGTATTTGTTATTAGAGTTGTAAAAACCAAATCAGATTTTTATTCATTTTATATGTATAGCAATTATTACACTGTACTCACAAGCAAACAAATATAATGAAGGATTATTTAACATTAAGAAACATTGTTATCTGTTAGAGCAGATAAAAAACCTTGCTAGCGTATTTTGTCCATGCTACTGTTACAAGGCAAGTTATGCTCAAAAAATATAATGTAACAGGAAAGTTAGATAAAGTTGAACAAGACCACAGATCTGTTTATTTGATGAATAAATCAGATCACAAATAAAGTTAGCCTACTCAGCTGAGGTCTCTCTCTTGGCCATCCACCTCATGTAGGAAGAGTAGCATCAGAAAGAGCCCCTTATTACAGTAGCGTTATTATACAATAACTAATATCGCAAGCTGGTCTTCTGATCCTTGACCTCGCCGAGTTCTGACTCCCCAGTGACGGCATACTCATATTAGCAGTTAACATTAAAGGCAGACATTCAGTTCAGATCGAACCGACCTTGAGCAAAACACATCTCTAAATATGGGCATGTGCTATTCTATCATTTGGAATGTAAGCTTGTTTTAATTAACCAGAGCATTTGTGTGTGTGTCTCACCCTGGCCCATTTTGACTCCTCGAAACTACTGATAACACACACACACACACATGACCCTGCCTTCATGAAGAGGTATTAGCAGATGTTTTAACCTTTAACTTTTGAAATATTTACACTTATAATTTGTGGCTTAAAGCTTGGAGTTTAAATTGAACTTAGAAATCTTGATCCAGCAAAAACCCTGCTCATCCCATTGGAAAAAGACAGATATTATATGTGAAAATCACTTTGATCCAAAACGTTGGTCATGAGTGAACCTGATTTCCATACCATTGCTTGTCTTTTGTAGGAGATATGGAGTATGTTAAATATTTGATTAGAGTATTTAAATCAGCCGATAAAAATATTAATTCACAGTTTCTTCGGAGATGTCAGCATGTTTACTTCCTTTAAAATCATCAGCAAATTAGCATAATCACTGTGGTCATGTTAGCACCCTGACATTAGCATTTAGCTTGAGGCGTCACTGTCCCAAAGTTCACCCTTATTGTGCTGCCTGTCACTTTCCTTTTAAATAAACATTTGGCTGTGTTTTTGTGTGCTTTTCTGGGCTTTAAATCACTGAGGGTATGGCCAATTTTAGGACCGTCCCTCTGTCCTTGAGCCAAACCATAGGAAATACTTAATGTGGAGGAAACATGCAAAGTTTCTTTTCGTTAGCTGGCATGCTAACAGTGTAATCTTTGTTCTCCCTGTGGAATAATTAACCAACAGTCACAGTCACAGCCAGTGTTGTCTTTAATTAAATTGTGATCATCTCTGTTAATTTAATCAGGTCTGTCAGGGCTAATTAATGACTTACCTCAAAGACACAGAGGTGGGTTGTAACATATTGTCAGGTGAGACATTTGCTCTGGTTATTGATCCTTAGCACCAATTATAGTGCACACTCTGTATCACTCTGTCACAGAGACTAATGTGACCCTGCATGTTCACTGGTTCTTCTGCTGGGAAGACAACAGGTGATGTAGTTGGAGCTGTGAGTTGATTTAAAATCCTTATTACCTTTTATGAAGCATTTCACAAACTAAGACTGAGAAATACTGAAAAAGAGGCTATGCTTTTAAATCATGATATGAAATATAGAAGAGGCTGGGGCTCTGATGGCAGCCCATGAGGGTGTCAAATACCCCTTTCACACTGGCCAAAAAACCTGTTTTAACCCAGTAACAATCGGCTCCTGTCAGCAGTGGGAAATAGTCTAATCAGCATTTTGACCCAGGTCGACTCACCCTGCAAGCGACACAGGTTTTTATTGGCTCACCTCCGATCAGCTTCAGTGGGAACATCACACCCAGGTCAAACCACTAATTTACGGATGACGTCGGCGTAGCATGCCTACATAATATAATAATTAATATAGTTGAGGGCCCATATATGAAGCTTGTCAAGGGCCCAATCACATCTGTGGACAGCCCTTTGAGAGGTTGTTATCCTCAGCTGCCTGGGTTCAAATCTGCCACACCTTCCCTACCATACATGTCAGTTTTTCTGCTCTCTTTTCTTGATTTCTGACTCTGTCCTTCCTGCCCGAATGGAGGTTCAAAAGCCTCAAATTAATATTGAAAAATGTTGATTCAATAATGGAAAACTAAAATTTGAGTCTTACCATCATGGGTACTCGTTTTAGACATCGATTTGATAATAGGCCTGTACTATATGAGGGCTGAGTGGTATTTACAAGTAAATACCAAAGAGTCTGTTTTATCATTGGCTTTGGCTTTTAAAACACGTTTTCTCTAGAAAAAAAAAAAAAGCTTGATTTTCATCTGCATAAAAATGGTGGGCGAGGAGGCAAATGTTCACTAGCTGAGTAAGACAGCAGGGCTTGTTTGCATAAAATGTTCTTCATTCATCACAATCTGTTCAGAGCTCTGCATTTTTGTACTGGAAGTTATGATTGACAATATAACAATTTATCATCCAATTGCAAGCCCATAAATCATTGAGACTTTTGGTTTAACTGTCAGCATTGAAATTTCGAATTTCTGTTGCTAGATTTAATATAAATTCAAATATCCTGATGTGCAGCTTGCCAAACCTTGATCACCTCACTGTCACCACTTTAGATTGACCCAGCAAATAACAGAATCAAGTAATGGTAAAATCAATAAATAAAATAATATAATAAACTACAAACCCCCATTTCCAATGAAGTTGGGACATTGTGTAGAACATAATACGAACAGAACACAATGGTTTGTACAATCCTTTAGACCTTTATTCAATTAAATATGCTACAAGACAAAAAACTTAATGCTCAGACTGAAAACATTTTTTTTTTTTTAAATATATTCACTCATTTTGAATTTGATGCTTGCAACACGTTTTAGAAAAGTTGGGACGGGGCAAAAAAAGACATTGAAAGCTGAGAAAGCCTGAAAACACAAACTATAGCCAGAAAACTCTTATTGTTTTTTTTGGAGCTGAAATGTTTATTTTACCTTCTACTAAAATCCCCACCAAAAATAAAAATTTCCATAATATTTAACATATATATTTTTTGTATCCCATTTGATACATTAGCTGTTTTTAGCATCTGATAATCCACTCTAGGACATTTTTATCATTTATCTGATTGTACTCAGATGTTTTTTTTGTAATTTGTTGGTCATATTGATTAGATAGAGGTATCATAAAAGTATGTATCAAATATAGTACAACAGGCTTTAAGGGGTTAACACAGTGAGTTGCTACATCTAAAGATGCAAGTTTCCACCTACAAAGCTTCAACAATTAGTGTTCTCAGTTCCCAAACACTAATTGAGTGTTGTTATAAGGAAAGGTGACGTAACACAGTGGTAAACATGTCCCTGTCCCAGCTTTTCTGGAATGTGCTCCAGGCATCAAACTCAAAATCAGCCACTTTTTTTGCAAAAAACAATGAAGTTTATCAGGTTGAACATTTATTATCTTGTATTTGCAGTGTTTTTAATTTAATAAAGGTCAAGCGTGATAATCAAATCACTGTATTTCCAACTGAATTGGAATTGGGTTTGTACATGAACACTTTTAACATATAAAATCTTTCCACATACACAGACTTTGAGTCAAAACACTTTCACAGTAAGAGCCCAGCTGCACAGCTTTTCACCACCAGCTCAGCAGCAGCTGCTAACAAGCTAAAGTTTAGATTCTTCATTGTTGTAACTCAGTTCTCATTAATATTCCTGGATGCTGTGTGGTCTCAGCATTTTACTCGGCCTCACAGCGCCTCAGCTTTGTCTTGTGCCAGTAGCATCTTGGACAGGCAAAAATTTGTAGGGACTGTGGTGTCGCCAGTGGATATTTGGACACTGGATAAAGGATGTCTGGGCAAAGACTTCTTTTCCTTGAGATGGACATTGTTCGCAGTCCAACTAGAAACTTGAGAGACAAGGATGAAATTGGGCTGAAGATGTGACACCTTGGATCAGGTTTTAATCTGCTTTTTCTAATGCAGATGGTTGTAGAAGTCAGAGAAATGTTTTTATTGTCAGATGAAAGCTGAATCATTCTGAGTTTGGTTCATATCCAGTCTGCCTCTTGTTCTTGACATGATAGTTTTTCTGCACAATCTTTGCCTGCCAAAAAGTGGCTGAATGTATCCTTTTCAAACCTTTGCTAGAATTTCACAGACCATGTGAACTGATGTAAAATACTGATGTGCTCCTTCTTACCCCCCACCCCCACCCCCCACCCCCCACCCCCACCCCCAGTAAAAACAAAACAAAAAAAAACAGTTTCATACATGTTAAGTGAAATTATTTTATATTAAATATTATTGGTACTGAGGCTGCCAGTTGTTTAAAACTGCTAATCATAGTTAATTCTTAAGAGTACACACATTTTATTGTTTGAATTTAATTAATTGTCCTTTTTCCCCTCTTTTAAAAAATTGTTTACTGCATATTAAGGAAAAATTTCTTACCAGTTTATAGATTCAAGAATCAAATGAATGCAGATAAACGAATTTTGTTTTATTTACTCTTAGATCGTTAAACTGAACTAGTGCTTCACTGCAACATATGTGTGGTCTTACATCATTATTTTCTGACAGGAGGCAGCTTAAAAGTGCTAATTCGGTCAAATACATTATTTAACATTATTTCACAATGTCCTAGCTGGATGCAATGCAAGCAAGTGTTAGCAACAAAATCAGGCTGATAACATGAAGTCATATGTGTGAGTCCTAACTGCCTGCACACTACGCAGTGCAAGGCTTGTAGTAAAAGAGAGCAGGTACTTGACTGTCCAGCCTGCAGTCCAGACCTGTCTCCCACTGAAAATGTGTGGCACATTATGAAGTGCAAAATACAACAAAGACCCCACACAGTTGAGGAACTGTAGTCATACATTCAACAAGAAACAGGAATAATTGAATTTACAAAGCTTCAACAATTTTAGTCCTCAGTTCACAGACACTTATTGGGTGTTGTTAAAAGAATTATTTCAGGATCATTGTTTTCTGTTTTTACTTACATTTTTCCCAACTTTATTGGACTTGAGGTTTGTTTATGAATGCAAGAACCATCTTGTGTCAGGAAAATACCCAAATGCTTTGTTTTACTCCACCACCCCATCTCCCTGGATTTGATACACATTGTAATTGAATAACTAAAATCCACTTACAGCTTGCTCAGGGTAATGCTACTTAAGTAGTGCTTTTTAAGTGTTAGTGTTGGAAAACTGCAAACAAAAAGAAAAGCCTGTGAGTTTTTTTAACACTGTGAGTGACTGAGGAAAGTTCTTTGAAACAGTGCAAGTTTGAGACAATGCAACACATTAAATATTAAACAGGCCTGTTTTTTATGCTCCAGCAGCCTGTTTTGTCTCAGTACTTGAGAACTTGGAGAGCCAACAATAAAAAGAGAGGAAGTATTAGAAGGCTTGGTTGATTGTAATTCTTTGTGGCATTTACAGCTCGGGTCTTTCTGAAGGAATAAACTTAGATGGAATATTTATAGACACATTCAAAGTAGGATATTCAGTTTTATGTAAAATCTAGCATATTGTGACCCATGCAAAAATAAAAAGTAGTGTCCTGAATGACACCATGAACAGAAGCTAGAGTGCAATATTCAAAAGCTCCTTCAAATAACTCATAAAATATTCTGCTATTTTTAGACAGTGCCAGAGACTTTCAGCAGAAATAGACTTTTTAAAAAGCTACACAGACAGTTTGAGAGTCCAGTGAAAACTTCATTTCCATGCTTAACTTGGGCATTCAAATGAGGCACTATTTGCAAGTCAGGTTTTCAGATGCCCCCATTCGTATGCAAATACTGGATGAAAACAACAACGAGCCCTGTAGCTCCTTAGTCCAACACCCTTGGAGTGATGGGACGTTCAGGAACGAGCCAGTTTACTAAGCCAGCTCTTTTATGCAGATGATAGTGACAAACATCTTGAGAGCAAACCCTCCCACCATCCCCTTTACTTTTTGTTGTCATTTGATTTGGCAGTGATTTCATTTAGAGTTCAAACTGGCAAAGAGCATTTCACCTTCTTGGTATAACCTTGCAAACCTAATCCTCTATCCTACACTGAAGGAAGTATCCCACTCATTCTCTCGATTTAAGCTTATTCACTGTGTTTTGCGTCATTGCTGATAATAAGGTCTGCAAACTAAAAATCTGGAACTTACACATTCTGTGCTGTCCATTTTGATAATCCTAACAAACAAACCTACCTTTCAAGATATTTTGAGCTTTAACATAATTTTTGAGAGTAAAAAAGCTATTATAAAGCCACTATGGAACTACAACATGGCGCTTCGACTCAGAAGCAGTTGCAATATTTCCAATGTGTCTTGTTACTCTTTTTGAGAATTTCCTCTTGACCAGCGACCTGATCAAGTTGGCCCTCATGGCTGTGTATATAGTACTCGAATTATTGATTAGTAAAAATGATAAGAAATGCTTGCAGCAGGGCCCCTGGACAGTTTTTGTAGTTCTCATCAGCAGTTCGTTAGAAACCGCTAAAATCTGATGTACTTGTGTTCATCACAAACATTACTTCAGGCATCTATCTGAAACTGGTATTCTAGGTATTCCAGTGTGTCCCATTTCCCGCGGAACTCACACATGGTAAATGGACTTGAGCTTATATAGCGCCTTTCTTGTCTTTGACTACTCAAAGCTGCTTTACACCGCAGGTCACACTTACCCATTCACACCCATTCTCTCTCACATTCACTCACTGATGGTTCAGAGTTTCTATGTTAGTTATCCATCAGTATCAACTAACACATTCACGCCCTTTCGTGCCCATTTACACGCCAGTGGGAGCAACTTGGGGTGCAGTGTCTTGGCCAAGGACACATCACCATGTGTCGCCCCGGAGCTGGGCTTGAACCTGCAACCTCCCGATCACTGACCAAGCGCACTATCCAGCTGCGCCACTGACGCCCCACACATGGGAAGTGGGAATGACTTCACATCCCAGATAAATGAGTTCCAGTTACGATCTAGTAATGTGGGGAACCTGGAGCTAAGTGGAAAATTCCTTCCAAAGGTGGTGTCCCCAGTGACGTGTGTGATCTTTAGCTTTAAATGGACCTCAATAATGCTGCATTCCAGTTGTACTGGGAAGTTGGGATTTCTGAATTCTGAGAGGGAAATTTTGACTGAAACGTCCCCTGAGGTTTGAATTTCCAGCTGGGAAGTCGGCAGATCCTCACCACCCCCGAGTTGACAATCAAAGATGTGCTGCCCCGGGTGTAAACAGTTATTAAGCTGCTGGAATATACTGTTTATTAGCACTTCTGAGTAGAGTTTGTTATACCAAATCAGCCATATACATAGTACTGTTCAATGTGTATATATATACATATATATATGTATATACATATATATATATGTGTGTGTATCTATATAGTGCTATAGTGTTACTTATATTCTTCATGTGGTATGTGTGAACTACAATGCAGGGTGTGCTAACCACAGCTAACAATAACCTGGTAGATCCAGTTCCCAGTTCCAATCATACCTGTCAAGTTTTGGATTTGAAAATATGGAAAATTTTCCGGCACCCACTGCAAGCCGTCCCACCAACCCAACCAAGCTCCAGTATCCCTTATATTTTAAGACAGGTGTACAATAAATCCAAAACAACCACTTTGTTTTTCTTTGTTTGTTCCCACTGTTGGCACTAACCTTGCAACAACCGCCACCCAGGCTACTGCAGGTGGCAGTTCTCACGAGGCTTTTTCTTCTTCTTCAGTTTTATGGCGGCTTGCATCCATCATTTTGGTGCATTACTGCTCCATTCTTGCGAGGCTATTGTCAGACACAGACTTCATATTATATATACGTATATTATTTCTATGGTGACAGAGTTCAGTTTGGAGAGGCAGAGGAATGTTTTTTGTTATTATTATATTATAAAACTAATACAGGAGACTTGAAAGCTATGGTCTGATGTAAATGGAATGCAGCATAAGCACCATAAATCCCAAGTATTTTTGGCCTTTGGGAACCAGGAAGTGCTAAATGCTAAATGCTAGCTCACGTTTCTGGACTCATTCCAGCACCACTCTATAAAGAGCAGTGAGAAGCTGAAGAAGACGACTCTTCCCTCTCAGGTGAGTCAAATTAATCAGATCACTAAAAGGAGCCGGACTGCCCATCACTACACCCTAAAATGTGGATCCATGCCAGCTCAGACCAGCCCTTGTTTGCCCGTTTACGATATAATAATTGATTATGTGGTTTTCTTTCTGTCTCCACAGTAAACAATTAAGGACATTCACTTCACTGCAGCTTCAACCAAAAGTTAATGTGACAGGCTAAATTCTCCAGCAGCTCTGTTCATCTTAAAAACATGTTTGCCTCCATGGCACCAGTAGCCTTGGAGCTGTTTTCACTCACTGACCCGGGAGAAGGAAGGTTTTCACGCGCATGGAGGACTACTTGGCCGCGCGCGGAAGTCAGAGCATAGTAAATTGATGTCACACTGTAGCTTTGCTGGCTCAAGTGAAATGTAAAACAGGAGGCAGGCAGCAGGTGAAGCGTAAACCACCGGCGGGCAGTGATAACGCCCGGCCAGCAGCAGCAGCAGCCTCCTCTCCCTTTTGGCCGCTGATATTAAGACGACGGCAGAAATTTCCGGCGCACAGACGACCGGCACCTCTCACTTTCACTTCATGGCTCAGCGCGCCGCTCACCTCGCCGTCCCCGTCGCGCTGCTGCTGTTCGGACTTGTTGCCATCCTGCTGCTCACCATACCCACTCAAGACGTCCAGGAGGCCCCGGGGTTCATGGTAAGGGTATTTTTGGAGCTGTAACCGAAGCTGGGCACTGTCAGTGATGAGGTGTTAAGTTGTAAACGGTGACCGGAGAATTCACAGACATTGGCGTCTGAATGAAGGGGAGTTTAATCCCGTTTGACCTTTAGTTCACAACTGCTTTAACTCCTTTACGCACCATAAATATTTAATGCTTGATATTTGAATGGTGTGAGAGTCTCTTCAGACGGAAAATTATCAAACATACCCTGTCAAATCAACCTGATTGTTCAATCTACGGAGGCCCAGGTAGGACAAAATAATAATAATAAAAACAACAGTTATAAAGTTTTGTTATTCAACTAAAGCAATGGCTGCGCAGTACTGGAGCTTAGTACTGGACGATGGAGGCAGTATTATTACTCAAGTAGGCTACCATGTTTAAAAGTGAATTTTTGAGTAATCATTATTTTAGTATTAATTTTTGTGGAAACTTTTTACTTTTACATGTAAGGAAAAAATAACCCTTGTACTCCACGACATTTGTGTAGAAGTTATTATCATCACTCTGAATAAGTAATGACTTTTCTATACTTTTTTAAACATCTGATCATAACTATACTGTTAGTGTGGTTTGTCTGTGCTGTGCTGCTGTTCTTACACAACATCACACATCTTTATGGCAGCACAGAAGATAAGACACACATGCAAATAAGGTCATGTATCTTACCTCAGGTTTCCACATAGTCCACCTGCGTACCCGGTGTGCAGTCCTCAGCAAGTCGGCCCCAGTCTTGTCTCCACATCTTGCCTGCCACAGGGACGGCAGATGAAAATTAGCTAGAAAGCTGGTGCAGAGCATCTCTACTCTGATGACTTTAATGTTTTTTTCTGTACATGGTCCCTGACTAATAAAAATAAATAAAAAATAAATTGTGCCTCAGTCCTGTATTCGGAGCATGTCAACAGCACAACTCCGAACCGGTTCGCTGAAACTACACAGCATCTTTATTTCCAGCGGGGGTTACTTCAACACTGTGTCGATCTTCGTCAAGCAGATCGACCCTAAACAGGAAAACAAGGGCTCAGAGTTTCTGGGAAATTACAAAATGTAGCAAAAATAATATTTAAGCAGACAAATAAACCTCTATTGGGGGCAGAGGATGAAAAATTTTAGAGGGGCAGCAGGTAAATTTCAGGGTAATTCCAGGGTAAAAAACTTGGCTGTTTGCATTCACACATGCAGCCCATTTGGGTAAATTCTAGACAGATTGTTTTTTTTTCTGCAAGCGGGTTTTCAGGCAGGCAACATAACCTGTTATCTTATGATCTCAATTACCATGTGAAGTCCTGCCTGTCCTCTTTAATAATGTCAGATATATGATAACAACATGTGGAGTTAATATTCACATTTTTTTAAAGGACCGTATGTTGACAGGGTGAAGTGAGTTGTCCAAAGTGTGTGTTGCATGGCAGTCTGGGACATGTCTGTTTATATTTTGCTGTTCTGAGGACTCAATTTCTCCACAGGCGCAGGGTGCAAAGAGGATGGCTTATGTGCCTTGAGTATACATGGGTGTGTTTTGGGCATAACATAGATCATCCTAATCAGAACATCAGCTCTTATTTCCTTTAAATCAATGTTTGCCAGGCAGCGGGTGTTTTGCTATTTACACAGTGGGTTTAGATGTTTGGATTTGAAAACCAGCAACAACAGTGAATAAAACTTGTAATCGCTATTCCATGTTAAACAACAACTATGACTAAATAAAAAAAACTCTTATGATGAAATAATGTGTCCTTGAAATACCTAAGACAGAATATTTCCTTCAAACAAATTATAATTTAAAGGATCGATCCCAATTTCATACCTTAAGTATTCAATTTTTGAGTGTATAATGTATTTTGTAAGTTTAGGTCCCAGGAAGACAGCAAACTTCAATAAGTCCTGAGCTGAAAGGTATGGGGACCCCTGCTGTAATGCATGTTAGTCAAGAACATCAGCTTTTGAAATAGCATCTTTTTGGCTTAAGGCTAGATGAATTTTAATGAGCTGAGGAGGTGCATGGTTTAAAACGTCTAACCAGTATAGATTCACAGAATTATGTGTTTGATTAACATCCAGCATCTGATATGATAGATGTATCCTTTAATGACTGTTTAACTCCCCATTTTGTGAATTTATATGTTTTTCTTGAATTTTCAACTAAAACATATCTCATGATCATGTGTTGATTTATCCTTGGAGTTGTGTGGTCCCCTAAATAAAAGTTATTTTCAGTCTTTGTCATCATAGTAATATGATGCAGACAGCTAGAGGTGTCACCTTGTGCGGCAGCTGGATCAGCCTGACTTAATGTCTGTAATTAGGCAGATCGATCTTGCCGAGCTCCAATTTACAATGAATGTGCTTGGCCCACAGCGGCACAGCCCAATCAGTGTCCTTTAAAGCAGGAAGAGGTGGAGCTACAAACAAGATGACAGCAGGTGATGACTGCTCGTACAGAGATTAGCATAGATGCTAACAGCTTTAGTAGCAGTTTTATCATATCTGTACTCTCTTTCTGTATTAACTGGAAAAAAAAAAACTTTACGTTTTTCT
This sequence comes from Cetoscarus ocellatus, assembly GCA_037902135.1. NCBI lineage: Eukaryota > Metazoa > Chordata > Actinopteri > Labriformes > Labridae > Cetoscarus > Cetoscarus ocellatus. Next base: position 400,864 of record JBAMNC010001741.1, on the reverse strand, counting down.
TGATAGAAATTACATTTCTGCACCACTTCTGGCATGTTTTGATGAATTTGATTATGAAGTGGCTCATGTTTTGTACTTTACACTGCAGCAGTAACACCCGCCTGCTACATTATCTGATTGGCATGAAGGTGATTGATGGATCGATTGTCCTGCCACCTGCGGATATGCTTTTGAAAGATTCTGCCCTCCTTTCTTTGGGTTGTTGCCCAGATGGACAAGTGGAACTTATTCTGTATATTATGCAGTATATAAGGGATGCATGATATCATCGGTATGATTGCGGTATCAGCAGGTATTGGCCTGAAAATTTAAATAACAGGATCAGCCAATACTGAAATTTTTCCTCATATCTACAGCTGATGTATCAGCTATACACATTGGCCATATATAGACAGCAATATCTGGAAAATACACAAATGTACCATGTTGCCTTATCATCACTGCAAGGGTACATTTAAAAATCAAGAGTTACGTTTTTTCAAGCAAATAGACTGTAATACTGACAGTAACAAGTCAGTGTTCTAAAAACTTCGTACCAATGACTAAAATTATCGGTATCGGTGATAATGAGCACAGAAATACCGATGTATCGGATATCAGCCAAAATCCAGTATTGTGCATCCCTACAGTATATTGAACTGTCCATCTGGTGTGTCAGGTTACTTGAGTTGCCTTAAAAACTGAAATGAGGTCACCCAAAAATGTGTGAACTGGTAACTTGTACAATTAGTCCATTGTGAGGCAACAAAAGGATCAAACTACTTAGTGTGGTACTTAGTGAAAAACATGAAATACTTGTACTTTCTGGCATCCAGGGCAGCTTTTTGCAGCACAGGTCGTCTCTCCAGCTTCTGTTCACTCTCCACCCTCTTTTTTGTGTCACCAGATATTCCCCATGGGGCCTTTTTTTAGTGCATGTAGTCGCCTTTTCAGTGAGACACAATGTGCTCTACCAGCTACAAAAGAGTGCACACAAAAGGCTTTTTCTTTAATTCTGCAGGGTACAAGTACAGCAGTTCCCATCGTTTTTCAGATGAAAGGACAAAGCAGGTCATTAGAGCTCTTCTGTGATTTTGGCAAATGTTAGAGTGGGTCCTTACAACTGAGTGCACGACAGTAATGAGGAAATATTATGACTAATGCCAGTTCCTCATGTTGTTAGCGTTCACCTGTTCTACTGAACTGAGAGGGTGTATGTTCACGTAAGTCTGAGCGCAGAGGGATGAGCATGTGGATCAGTTTCTACACTCTGATTTATGGACTGATGTGCGTGTGTGTGTTTGTGTGCAGCTCCTCTGCCTTGGATCGTCTATCACATTCCCTCTTGCATGGCTGGATTACTACACATTCAGAGTGTTTCCTTTCATTTGAGCAGAAGAGTTGCTCTGATTTAATCTTCTACAATATGCTGGATGTGGAAATAGTGTCAGAGTAAAGCAGGCAATTTAGGAAATATGTTCTCCTACATAACCTGAACAGCCCACTCTAACTGTTTCAGTTTCTTAGTGCAAAATATCTCTGCTAATTCTGTAGAGGATTGGTCATAATTCATGTGCAGGGTAAAAAAAAAAGTTTCTCGAATTACAATAAGTGCTTAGTTTTTGGGCAAGTATTGGATACACAATATAATGAAATTTTTCCCAGATCCTAATTTAATGTTATGACAGAGACTACGATCATCAGCAAGTGGTTAAGAAACATCTAATGCAGGGGTGTCCAACCTTTTTTTCACTGAGGGCCAATATTAGAAAAAGTCAGAAAGAACAGTCTAATTTAAAACTGCCAACATCTCAGCTTATTACCTCCGTCAAGGAGGTTATGTTTTTGCCAGCATATATTTGTTTGTTTATTTGTTAGCAAGATTACACAAAAACTACTGGATGAATTTTGCTGACATTTTCAGGAGATGTTGGTAATGGCCCAACTTAGAGATAATTAGATTTTGGTGGTGATCAAGGTAACTGCCATTAGCAAACGATTGTTTTTGCTCAATAACTGTCTAGCTAATAATGATATCAACATGATTCTGAGTGCTAGGTGTGGGTTTTCAGGGTCAAGGAATCATACTATGATGGTAACTTTATCATGGAAATATTGCTTATAGATGTAACAGCAATATGTGAGCTACCTTGGCAGAGTTTTGCGCTCTCCGAGTGCTGTCTAGTTATTCATGGCTTGACAAGGCAAACAACAAATCATTGAGGAAACCAGTCGGAGCCATCACTGGATTTCATTCCTGATTGAAGGGGAATTCATTCTTCCGAGGCATTGGCTCTTTCCCCCATTCAAACACAAAACAATAACAAACAGCTCAGATATGACAAACTTTGTAGACGCATTGGTGCTTCAATAATAATCATGTAATGCCTTTTGGAAACTGGATTTTGTGATGAAGCCGATAGTGGAGTATATGAGCACAGCCAAGATTGTAAACTCCCTCCTGTCCTGTTAACTGAACTCTTCTCTCCAAGGTATCAACACATTTCATCATTATAACGCTGACACTTCTATTCTCAGTGCTCCTGTGCTGTTATCTGTTCTGATGTTTGCATTTTTCTCTGCCTCTTCCTCTCTGCAGTATGGAATTGTTTTGGATGCTGGATCTTCACACACAGCTCTGTACATTTACAAATGGCCGGCAGATAAGCAGAACGGCACCGGTGTGGTCACCCAGCACAGTGAATGTCATGTTCAGGGTAAGTTTTCAGTACGCTCTCTTTGGCTTTAATCCCTCATTTGCATATCAAACACAGTGCTGTGACACACACTAGGCTGAGAGTTGACTTTGAAAAGTTTAACTTCTTTTAGGAGGACGGTGTTTGCAGTCAGGTCAGAGTCACGAATACAATGAGACACTCACACAGAGACCTCAACTCTCTGGATATTTTCCAAGAAACAAAACTGAATAGATTTCTCAAAGCAACTGCAAAACCATCTGTTCCTCTTCATTTCATTTCATTAACATGGTCTCCCTGAAGGACAAAAGTAGGGGTGCCTCGATCCGGCTTTCCTAGAAACACAACCAAAGTAAGAACAATATACAAACACAGAAACATGGTGCAAATGAAATAACACGCTGCAAGAATAATAAACAAATGTATTAATGGAAAATGTGCTGCAAGTTACAGACGAAACGAAGCCCAAAACAATTCAAACCCAGTTTGTTTTTAAAATTATTATTTGCTGTGTTTGTTGTTGTTGTTGTCATGATGTCTTACCTGTTAATGTGCTTTCTAATTTGTCATTTGCATTGATTATTTGTTTGTTTTGTTATTTATTATTGATTTTTATCTTAATTTTTTTTGTGAGTGCAATTTCTGGTTTCTTGTCATTTTTTAACTTGTCTTTTTAACTTTTCTTTTTGTTTTAAAGTTTTTGTTAAATTCCTTTGTAATTGCCCTTTTTTTAAGTCAGCTAATTTAAATGTTTCTTCATTTAATGTCATTGCTTTGTTTTCATTTTGTAGTTGAATTTTTATTTGTTTTTGTTGGTTTTTGTTGTGTTTTTTATTTTATGTCTTGTTTTTATTTTTTAGGGTGTTTGTAGTTTATGCATAGTAATTCGTCATTGTCTTTTATTTGGTGCAATTTTTTTGAACTTTTCTCTTTAATCAAAGTTTTTTTTCTCACATGGTGCTGTATTTTTTTATTTGTTTTTGTGATTTTTGTTGCTTTCTTCTGTTGTGTGTGTTTTTTAAAATTGTTGTTCCCTCTATTTAATTTATAATGCGATTTCCTTTTTCATTTAGGGATGTGTTTTGTTTGTTGTTTCGGTTTTCAATTATTTGTTGTATTTTTATTTGTTGTTGTGTTTTTATATCTGTCCTTTCATTTATTGTGGCACATTGTCATTTTTTTCTAACTTGTTGCATTTTTCAATGTTTTTAAAATTGCAACATTTTTAATTAGATTTTCTATGCGATGTTATTTTTATTGTTTTACATTTGTTTATACATTTTTATTTTTTATTTGTTGTGCATTTATATTTTTTTAAAATTTTCTATTTGCTGTGTTTTACCATTCTTTGTTGCATTCTATTCATTTCTTTTTTATCTGTTAAATTTGTTGTTGCTTTTTTAAATGTATTTTTATGTTTAGTTGTAAGTTGTGTTTTACACTTCAGGGCAAACATAGTATTCTCGGTAAAGCTATTTGTTTTTTACAAAAAATATTTCATCTGATTATTTTGGTATTTTTGACTTCCTGTTGGATTTTGTCTCTTCAGTAAAGGGAGAGATTTTAAAGTCTAAAGACAATAAATGATGTTAGAATCATGGGCATAACATGCCAACACTGAGCAGCCCTTCTGTAAGAGTAGACACATTTCAGATGCTCTCACCTGCCACATACCGGGTGCTGTATCCTGTGTTCATTTAACCAAATGTGTGTCATGTGACAGTATTGAAGGTGTGTCAGAGCCAACACTGAAGTCATAATTATGACTCATAAAGATTTTCATTCAGGGTTGTCAAAGTCAATACAGGGTTTTATTGACAGTGTTTTTACAGTGATCTTACATAACGGACTCCTCTGATGTGATTGTTTAGTGATATGATAATGGGTGAGATCATCTTTATCTCCAAATCTCCTGAAAAGCTACATCCACCATCTAACTTTTAACCCTGTGATCAGGGTGGGAACTTGCACATCAAAACTTATCAGCAGTCTTCAATCCTCTGGTGCTGAAAGGGTTGTTAAGTCAGCACACTCCTTTTGCCCAGAGCTGTGTAAACCTCACTGGGTGACATATGAATCACTGTGAGCTGTTCGCTGTGAAAGGATTGCATTTTACAGTCTAAGAATCAAATATCCATCTGCAGTGATTATGAATCAGGTGTGAGTCAGGGTCGGGTTTGGGCTTTGCTTCTCCTGTGCTGCCACAGGGTCACTCGGTTTCTACACTAGGATGAACAAACACATCTTTCTTCAGTAGTTAGTCATTAACATGGTGTCCTTTTATATGACAGTAAAAACAGGAACGTCAGGGGTGAACTTCAGAACTCAGTATGTAAATAACAAACCTAAAATCAAACAAAGGAGGAGCGTTTCCATCATGTGTCTTGGTTTTGTTCTGGACAGTTCGGTATGTAGACTCTGAACTTGCTTGCTTTTTCCCAGCCATGTAGGAACACTGGGTACCCCCAACCAGGGCAAAGAAACACAAATAGTAGCCCAACACAACCAGACAGAACACCATCCACTTGGTTAAATTCACCATTCTGTCAATATGACTCATTAAATATAAATATTCTTCCTGTATTAAAACTATTTGTTTAACAATTTCATCTCTTAAGATGTTTAAAGCTCCATGTGTCTTCTTAAAGGGATAATTCAGGTTTTTTGAGGTATGGCTGCTCAAGGCCTGTTGCACAAGTGAATATATTAGTGAATACATAGTGCCATGAATAAGTGCCAGGTTATCTTTGTCTAATGTTACATTTGTGTGATGATCTGAATCATTTAAGTGTGACAAATATGCAAAAAAATAAGAAATCAGGAAGGGGGCAAATACTTTTTCATGGCACTGTATACTGTAGCAACTGGCCAACTCTCCCCTTGTGCGTGGTTAGCCGGGTATGGACAATAGTCGATACATACTCGTACACAGTGCCAACAAAACCCTTTTTACTAGCCTTTTTTTTTTTTTTTTACAGTAAACCTTCTTTAAAAATTACAGTATTATTTCCAGCATTTCACTTTTCCTCTACAAAGTGTTTGCAACCATTTTAGAATGCAACTTATGCAACCCACCGCTTTCCTCAATCAGTTGTCCAGGTCAGAGCACTGCAGCAGGGTCTGTAAGAGGTCACCGGAGCACAAATTGGTATAAGTCTCTCATGAGTCTTTATCCCTCTTGTAAAAACAGGCAAAACCAATGGTCACAGAACTGATTTACATCCCATGATTGAGGCCATCACCTTTGGCAACTTAGGCTTGTTGTTTTGAATATGGACATCAGGATTCCCCGCTCTGCAACAATAAAACATCATGTTTACAGAGCTCAGTTTACCCGTCAGGATCAGAAAGCATTGTGACATAGTTCCACTTGTGACAGCAATGGGCCGCCAGATTCATTGACACAGGCTCTCGGGCTGCTTGATCATGGCACAAATCATGATCTCAATTGTTTTGAGATTACAATTGTAAAACATTTAACAGCAATTGGTTTTACTACATGCACCAAATGATATCATGGATCTTTGGTGCTCTAAACAACACCATTTTGGACATTTAATCTATGAAAATGAAAGTGGAAAAAAAACACTTAAAGTAATGATAGATGTAAAAAAGACAAAACAAGTGCAGCGGGTCATGTGGCACGGTAATCTTTGAAACTCGATTACTCAGTTTTCATAATTGTGTGAGACAGTTATTGTAATTAAGACTAAAATTTGACAAATTGTTCAGCCCTAATGGGATCACAGTTCATGCATCTGCACTAAAGGTGTGAAAATAATCCATTATGGATTCATGGTGATGAAGCAGAAGATTCATCGATGCAGAGGCAGTCAATAATTGTTGAATCTTGCAGAGGCTGCTGCTGGACTGTTGCATCAGCTTTGTTTCTGAGGAATAAAAAAAAAAGAGTGGAAGATGAGACTGATTAAATGTATTTAGTTTGGTTGACAATGAAAATACATTTTGCTGCAGTTGATCTCAAAAGCCATTTCTAATTAATAAAAGGAGTTCATATTTGTCTGACTACTTGTATTTTTTTATCTAAAAAGTAGCCTGGTGTGGGTGGCACGGTGGTGCAGCAGGTAGTGCACGTGCCTCACAGCAAGAAGGTCGCTGATTCGATCCCGAGTCAGGCAGGGCCTTTCTGTGTGAAGTTTGCATATTCTTCCCATGCATGCGAGGGTTCTCCCCGGGCACTCTGGCTTCCTCCCACAGACCAAAAACATGCTCATTAGGTTGATTGATGACTCCAAATTGCCCTTAGATATGAGTGTCAGCGTGAATGGTTGTCAGTCTCTCTGGGCTGTGATGGGCTGGCGAAGGGTACAGGGTGTACTCCGCCTTTCGCTCAATGACAGCTGGGATAGGCTCCAGCCCCCCTGTGACCCTGAAAGGGATAAACGGTATAGATAAAGGATGAATGAATGAAGTAGCCTGGTGCAGCAATATTGAAAATCAATGATACTTCTTTCGTTGCATCGTGATGCATCTTAATATGGGATCAAATTGAATCGTTACGGTAATAATAGTAATTGAATCCTGAGACTTTTGAAGGTGCACAGCTCTAAATTCTGCACCACCAGGTAATCTGTGATCTCTCTTGCTCCTCAGTTTCCACAACATTTTCTCCATCCCTTTTTCTACATGTGACTCCATCTGTAAAAACTCTTTCTTTTTCTGTTCTTGTTCTTAAAGATATCCCCTCATGCCCACAACAACAGCATGTCATGGTCACTTGAGTCCAAATCGCTCATTTTTAGTTGTTTTAGTGTTAAGTTAGTGTTTGTGGTTTCTTCTGGAGACTGAAAACCTGAGCAGCTGATGAGGGGGAAGCAGTGTTTTGCTGACAGAAGGATACTTAACCCCTGTGTCACATCACACAAAAGTTCTTAACACAGAGGCTTTGTTGAGGAACAGTGAAATGTTGTGAAGAATCTTACTGCAGCATCAAGTCGAGCCAGCATTGTTGTTTCTGTTGTTTTACCTAAAAGTGAGGTGATCATGAGACTTTAAGTGGCACCATTAACCACTATGTATTACCTAATGGCTGTATACCCAGCTTACCCCCCCACAAGGACAGAGCTGGCAAGTTCCTTAATTGGCAGTCATATTTACCTCTGCCAAGGAGGTTATGTTTTTTTTATCTTTCTGTTTGTTTGTCTGTGTTCAAAATAACTTGAAAATTTCTGAACAGATTTGGATGAAATTTTCAGGAATTGTTGGAAATGGGATATGGAAGAACTGATTAAATTTTGGGACTGATCCAGATCACCTTGGTGGAGGTCTGCGCTCTCTGAGTGCTTTTCTAGTTTACTAGTGCTATGGGCCTGAGCAACACCACTTCAGAAAACCTAAACTATCACTTTAACTCGTGTTCCCACAGTTATAAGGATAAAGTCATGAAGCTTGTTCTTCAAGGTAACTGGGACAGCTTTGTCTTGAGGGTGTAAACAGTTTGTATCTCCATATGACATATGAACAAGATGGTACACGTCTGTATTTCAAGCTGACGTTTCTTGTTTTCTGTTTTCCTTTACTACTGACTGTTAATCCCTTTTTAATTCTGTTCTTGTTCTCTGACTCAGGTGGAGGCATCTCCAGCTATGCAGGTCAGCAGGGAGCAGCAGGGCGGAGCCTGGAGGTCTGTCTGGACCAGGCGGTGAAGGACATCCCTAAAGAGAGACACAAGCTCACACCGGTGTACCTGGGAGCCACAGCTGGCATGAGGCTGCTGAAGTGAGTCAGAGTGAGAGAGAGAGTGAGAGAGCAGGCTGTCTCTGTCTCTGTTTATTCTGCTGTGTTTTAGGACATAAGGCTTAATAGCACTAAATAGGATTCAGGACTCTTGCATTGTATTTGTTTTTGGACAGAGAAAGTGTTATGTCATTGAAGTAATAGTTAAAGAAATGCAGTCTTGTCACCTTTGATTACGCTTGGGTAGGTCATACTGAGGCATCAGCGTTTATTTCAGTCAGTTTCTTAACATGTACAAACTTCTCACAGTATCAACATCAGCAGTGACATCCCTTTATATAACACAACAGATCTAGTTAGCATGCAGTAAAGAAAATTGTTTTCATTGCAGACTTGGATGCACATGCAGTCACAGCAGATGTTCTGTGAACAAGCACGTATTATCTTAAAATACATATTTTAATGTTTTGCATGCGAGCTGCCTGAGATCTGTTTGTCCTGACACTCGCCTTATCAGTGCTACATTATTAAAATGAGATCTCACATGTGCACAGTGGATTTTCTGCAGTCCAAATGATAGAGTTAACAAACTGTATATGCTCTTTTTTTTTTAGTTTTCATGCCTCGAATAGTCTGATCGTTGTAAACATGGATTTTTAAGTCTTTAAACAGTGATGTGTGAAGACTGCTGTCTTGACATCACTCAGACTTGTTCTGATAATCTAAATCCTCCTCCTAAGCTAATCTGATTTTTCTCTGAGTGCAACATTGTGTCTGTTGACCTTTCCTGAAGAGCATACACTTCCCTGACAGACAGCATCTCTGTCCTGAAGTACAATTTGACTTTATTCAAATGTCCGACAGAATGCAGCTGCCAAATCTCTCAGCCGGGGGTTGTATATGGAAATCAGCGCTCAGTGCAAATGTGTCCTTAAATTTGAGTGAAAGATGACAGCCTGTCACTAGTTTGTGCGCCCAAAACCTCCCTTTGCATTTGTAAGAAGTTGTCACTTATCTAACGTGTGTTACGTTCAATTTTTGGACCTTTTTGCAGTGTTCTGCTGACATTGAGCCTGTGTACATCCAATAATCTGTTTATTGTCAGACTTTGAGAAAAGCTGAAGCACTCAATCAGTCCTTGAACAACAAAGTCTGATAACCTTAATCAGATTAAAGCCATTGTTAAACTTAAAGATATCTGAGTTACACACCTAGATATAGGGCTAAGAATATATGTTTTAACATTGCAATGTACAACTTTGCAATATAGATGGATCAGCCTGATTCAATGTCTATAATCAGGCTGATCCATTTTGCCAAGCTCCAATCTATAATGATCGTGCTCGGACCAAAGCGGCACGGCCCAATCAGAGTCCTTTACATAAGATAGACATAACTATGAGCAGGGCTCTCAAGTTTTGATCTCAGGTCAGAGTGAGATTTTTTGTGTGGTTGGGGGGAGGGTGATACTTTTTTGCCCCTACAGTTACCTAATGGGTCTTATTGTTACATTGTGATGTTAGTATATTATATCAAGTAATGATGCAACATAATAATACAAATTATTATTTTCTTTTTATTACTATTTACCTCTAACGTTTTGACCATGCTCTTTCAAACAGAAAATTTGCAATTTTGATTTTAATTAAAGCCAAACATTTCTCATGTTCTGAGAAGAACTATTAACGTAAGTAACTCCACATTAATGATTTTGTTTTAATGTGATACCTGGTAACCACAGTTTGTATGTCGGTGTGATTAGACTTTGCTTTACTGTTTCACGGTAGGTGTGGAGGAGGATTAAGAATAAGCTCTCGTTGTTTTCCTTTTGTACAATAAGTGATTTCATTAATCAGAAGGCTACAAAATCAAATGATGAGATAACTTACTGCACTCCCGTGACAAGGACTCCTGTCTCCTGTATGGCTGATATTTATCCATATGTTATTTTTGATTGGCTGATGGGTAGTTGATCTTGTTGACTGGGTCATGTCAAGCTCGTTGAGCTCTATGATGCTCAGAGCATCTTTTTACATGTTCCATGCTTATATAGCGGTGTAACTTGGTGGGCGTTACATACTAAATTTTCAATCATGAGTAAATACCAGGTTTGGCGTGTGAGTGTGAAAAGGTTCAAATGCGTGTCACAGGCTGAATGTGTGAGACTTGAGAGCCCTGTACGAGCGAGACAACAGCAGGACGTGACTACTTGGACAGAGATACAGTGGTGTTTGTGAAGGAGTGGTGTTTCCTCAAGGAGTGACCATGTTAACTGGAGACTTTCAGATTTTTTTTTTATATAGTCTTTGTTTGACCATAACTGTAAAACAAACACATTTGTTATACTTGTCTTTAATCAATGTGTAATTAAAGAAACCTTCATTAGGGCATTTTTAGACCATTAGACCTCAAATACTCAGCAGCACAAAACGGTGACCTTACAGAAGTGAAAAAGATGGGGCTTTTCATGATCAAAAAACTTCCTTTTTTAATGTCATTTGCATATAACATTTGTTATGATTTGGTATGCAAATGAAGATTGATTGATTGGTTAATTGATAAAAGCTTGGAACTGTGCAATAGTATCTATGATCTTGTTTTGTCATGATGAACTTTATTAGGCTTCTGATTGCATATTTGATGCCAAAGTTAATCTCTCTGTGTCAAACTTATGGTTTTATATGATATTATTCTCACCTTATAAATCATGGGGCCTTTTAGGGGAGTCTACAGATTTTGTGGGTGTCTCAGGATTTCTTTATAAGGATTTGCTTAAAAAAAAAATCAATTTTGATGCCATTTTTTTGGCGACCAAAGAGCCTACAAACTAAATTTGATAATTGTGGCTCAAAAAGCCCTGTGCTGTCATTGTTTGTGCATTTCTGTATACAAATTTATTTTTATTTTTATTTTTATTGTTTTTACTATTCCTGTGTTCTGTTTGCTACTGACTCTAGTTTATTTTTCTTTATCTTACACTGCTTTGTCTCTTCTTTCGAATACATGCTGTTGTCTTATCTTAATATTTTACATCTCTCTAATTTAAGTAACAATTACATAAACTATACTCTTTCGATGTAATATTTATTGAAGATATATTTTAAGATAAATCTGTATTTACATGTGCTGTAACATGCACTGTGGGCCTCTTATAGAAAGTCAACATGTTTTTATACATCAGTGCACATTTGATACTGACCATAAATAATTAAAAATGTATTATATCTGTTTTAGATGTATAATAAGTATGTTAACACAAGTCACACTTTGGTGCCTATTATCATGCTAAGAAAACATAATGTCACTAATACATTCAATTTAATAAAGATCATCACCATAGACGAGACATTTCTGGTCCAAGCCCTTGATGAAGGTCTGAGACCAGAAATGTCACATCTGTATAATAATAAAAGCTTGTTGTAATCATTTAATACAAAACCTTTTCCTTCTCCCCACCAGTATGTCCAGCCCAGACCAATCAGATCAGATTCTGCGGGAAGTGGGCCATAAAATCCAGTCGTACCCGTTCAACTATCGGGGTGCAGCCATACTGAGCGGTCAGGAGGAGGGGGCTTATGGCTGGGTCACTGTCAACTATCTCTTAGAAAACTTCATTAAGGTACCAGAATTTATATCATGTTTGTTTGATGACAGAAGTGTTAGACTGGTTATTGTCTGTTAAAATACTTTTCCACTATTTGTTATCTTGGTAATTATTTGTTCAGATGATGACTTAGTCTAAATTTCTAACATAATGAGGGATTTTTTTAAGCATACAGGCTACGTTACAGGGACAAAGTGCATTCATAAAATCTCTGTAACCTGACAGTTTTGTCATCATGGCTGATTTTCAACCGTCGCTCCCTGGCATGTGAGTGACAGAACAAAAGAGACACAGGTTCATTAGCTGCAGCCAGGATCAGCCCTCTGGATGTTTTCCTCTTTTTAACTCTGGTTCAGAGTTAACCCATTCCTTGTGCCATTATTAGTGATAATGGTCACTTGCATCACAGAGTAATTTGGTCTGGAGGGGCCTCAAGCCCCTGTTTATGAAAAAATACCATTTTCAGGATTATGTTAAGTCATAATTTATTAGGGATGGGAATTGGCAATATTTTATTGATACCAACGTCAGTGTCAGTTCTGCCTATTGATTTGATTATTTATCCCCTCGTCAAGTCCAGTGGGTTTTCTGTGTGGAAAAAGGGGCCTTCTCAGGCTTAGTGTCATCATGTCAAACACAGGACACCTCTGATATTTAATGCAATGCTCCATAGACGTGCTTCAGCAAGTTTCCACCGTTGTTTGAAATCGTAGAGACACTGTATGTTGTGTGGTTAGTGTCACAATACCTAGTAAAATGAAGCAACAATTTGGTCCGCTTCTGTCTTCTGTATGCCATTGTGACTTTTTTAACTTCCTTGTTGTTACTTGTGTCGACTGCTTTGGATGATGATCCTGATTTGCATGGCATCCAGATCTTAGTGGTAGAAATTGATAAGGGAATTGTTAAGCATAAAAACAAATTGTATCAATTCTTTTAGCTGATTGACCCTTTGTCAAGCCCCACCTCCTCCAGGACATGATCCCATATCAAGCCCCACCCTCCTTGGTTACTGTTGCTCAGTTGAACATGTAAACAATAGAGTGAGTGAAATTCCAGCCACCGAGTGGCAAAAGCACAGACTATCAAATACTTCACTTAGTTTTTTTTGTTTTTATTATCTGATAATGTTCACCGCATTCATGTAATGATGAATATAAACTCTTCTTCTTTCTTTTTTTCTGTCAAATCATTTACAAAATCAAACATCAGTATCTTAGATGATGTGGCACTTAGGACAACAGAGTATTTTGTCATGCTCTTAACCTTCATAAAACCCAGAAAGTCTAAATACAACGACCGGTTTGACAAGAAGTGATTTAAAAACAGTTAAGTCCATAGATTTAACCAGGAATTGATGAAATAAATTAACATCACTTCCGTTCGGCCAAGTATTGACGTTATTTTTGCATATTTTCCATGAAATGCAGGTTTCTGACTAGTTAATATGTCCTATTAAGAATAAACAGGAGACTGCTGCAGATTAATGGATGCTAGAGCCGAATGCTCAGGGAATGCCTGGGTACATTGATCTCATTTTGGGTACATTCAAAATCACACATATACAGAGCTAGAGTCGCCACACAGATTAGCCCTGTGGCCCAGGCTAAATGATGCTGCATTAGAAGCATAACCAGTTTATTTTGTGAATTTTTAAAAAATATATCAGCTTAGAATAAACATTTCCTGTGATGAATGTCATCAAAATCAATAAGGCCTACTGAAAATGACTGGACACACAGCCCCTGCAGGTGAATTAAAGTATTAAACTGTTTCTTACCATAAATATCCATTACCAGATTCTGTCCTTTATACTGCAGCATTAGTGCACACTTACTACCTCATCAGATTGGCTCATAATGAATGGGAGTGATGGAATGATCATCCAATCGCCCTCCAGACATGCTTTAGAAAGTTTCTGCCCACTTCCAAACACTTTCTTCTGCTCTTTCCCAGATGGACAAGTGAAATTTATTTAACAGTCCACCCGGCATGTCAGGTTACCCATAAGTTATCTTGCCAAAAATGTAAGAAAAGTCAAACAGGTATGAAATTTGGTGCAGAATATCCTGAAACCTAGGGGAAAGTGTAATATTAAGAATTCTGTACTTGATGCTCTCAGACTTTGCGATACAACCCTCAAAACTCACAAGAAGACAACAAAAATATCATTCTTGAAGACCTGATGAAAAATGAATATTTTAAGTACCATATTTGGTCAATGTCAGTCGCATTCATATCTGTAAAATTTTCTGATGTGATGTCCCATGATATATCAAAGTATGTTAAAAACACTTCTGTGTGAGCGTGAGCTGTTTCAAACTTCATTAAAGGAAGACTGATGACATCTGGTGGTCATCTCAGCAGCAAGTCATCCATGGTTATTCCCTCTTGGTTGTTTTTTTGGTTTTATCATTGTTAATAAGGGGGCTAAAATAACTAAGAGGGTTTTGCTGTAAAGTTTCTCTTCTCTCTCTAACTTCTGCACTTGCTCCTCTTAAGGTCAGCATGAAAGGGTCTATTGTTTTATTTTTGATGCATTTGCAAAGCCATAAAATTCTGCACAACTTGTTTTTCAGAAATTGATAGATTAGATTCATTTATTCCTGGTATCCTGTTTTTTATGTTTGACTTGTATTTTTTTTTTTGCTATGAAAACATAAGCATATGTTCCCCATGTCAATAAAGTTTTTTGAATTCAAAACTGAACTGGACTGGTTTCACTTTGCGCCCCTCTCTCTGCAGTATGGTTTTGTGGGACGCTGGCTCAGCCCCGGCAGGCCCACCGTGGGAGCGCTTGATTTTGGAGGGGCATCAACCCAGATAACGTTTGCGACTGAGGAGGAGGTGGAGGTCAAAGAGGACATGATGAAGCTGCAGCTTTATGGACAGCAGTACTCTCTGTACACACACAGCTTCCTCTGCTACGGTCGGGACCAGGTCCTCAAGAGACTGCTGGCTCGTTTACTGAAGGTAGTTTGATGCACGGCAAACACACTTATAGCTGTTATTTGTAAGCTTTATTTTAACCTCGTTCAACATTAATTAACTGCTTATTACATAACTACTTAGTTGTTTGCTAGCTGTTTATTAGCCAATATTAAGGGCTTATTAATACCTAATTCTGGATGACCATAAGATACAGTCAGCAGGCTGTTAATGGAGAGTTTTCCCTTCATAACTTCCTAATTGCTAATTGCGATTCAATTAGCAATTGTAATTCAGAATATGTTCTCTAAACTAAAGTGAAGTCATGTTCTTAACTCTTAATAGCCTACTAGCTGTATGTTGTGGTCAAGGAGATTTAGGTACTAATAAGCCCTAAATACTGGCTAACAAGCAGTTTGTAAACTGCTCATTAGCATGGTAGTAATTAGCTAATTAGTTGTGAATATGGTTACCTAAAAATCAAGTGTTACCTTTATTTCTCGTCTGCATTGTTAGCACAAACTGTAAAGGCCTCAAGGTTTTTATTCACTTTTTTTCAGTAAATGTTATAATACAAGAGAGAGAATCAATACCTCAGAGATTAAAAAAAAAAAAAAAAAATTCCAGATTTATGCCAATATTTGAAAAAGTAAGAGCTCATAGTGTCTCGAACATTGTTAAGTGAAATTAAAGCCTGCATACTTGTATGATGAATTTATCCAGATGGCTCAGAGTTAGGCTGCAAATTAATGTCTTAAGCTCTTGTTTTATACCCAGACTTAATCGGGATCAAAGAGCAACCAGCTATTCATTAACCTAATTTCAAAATAAAGCCTTTCAAATTAAAATGGAAAATTTGAGAATACCTTTGTTTTCATTGTAGATTGTACTTTAAATTGGCTTTTGGTTTATTTTGCCTTTACAAGCACTAAATAATGAATCCTAAGAGAGAGCTAAGAGGAGGAGCTGTCAGCTTTTTCCAGTGCAGTGATGTCTGAGGCATTGACATTTGTTTGTTTCATTGCTTTGTTTGTTTAGAAAAATTAATACACTTGTATTATCTTTAATGTAGTGGGCCAGAAATCATTATTGTGAGCCAGGTTTGGCCCATGGCCGCTATTTGTTGACCCAAGCTGGACATTATTTTCAAGACTCTGACTCTGACTGGGTGGCCACCTGTCAATCATGGGTGGGCCCGTGCCCCTCCAGGCCCACCCATGGGTCGGCCCCTGCATTGAGTGCATTTGCCAAGCTCATCGGACCTCTGGGTATTATATCATCAAACAAGGATGGACTAGTGAGATTTATTCTGTTGCATATATTGAACTGTCTGTCTGGCATTGTACTGGTTATACTGTACATTACCTTCAATAATTATTTAAAAAATTAACATAAATCCTTAATTTTCATAGTTCTGATGTGCCATGTCTGTCACGGCGACTTGATGACTGAGTCGCGACTTGTTCATAGTTTCCATGGAAACACCAGATGATACACAGGACTGCTACACAATTCTTTCATTTTGTTTCTGTATCTAATTTCTGTTTTGTGTTGCTCATTTATGACGGGCTATGACGGCAAAGTCCCTCAATAACATGTTCCTCAGCCTCCACAACCTCCACAATGGAAAGATCAAACTGGACGTTTTCTGTCTGCACTGTTTACCTCTCTTTTAAAGTGGGGAGTTTGTTTGATAAAAAATGCAGTTTATTAGGTTTATCTACAAAAAATAATTTTCAGGTTCATTAGCAACCTTTTCAGTTCTGTTGATTATTTTATATAATGAGGGAGAAAAAATCTAAAAAGTCAACTGCCTCGTTACTCCTGTTAGCCTCTTTCAAAGCATTCAGGGATGTCTTGCAACTCAAACAGGAAGTCTACTTTCTATTTGTTTTGGTGGGCCTTAAAGAATTTCTGTTGTCAAATTAGGTGGTGTACTTAAGGGAAAGGCTGGTCTAAATTGATGCATTTGAGTGAAAAAAAGTTAAATATTCTTGAGTTAACAGGTGGGGCTCAGACATGTCATTTACCTCCCTCTCTCCCCCTCTCTCGCTCTCTCTCAGTCTCAGGATTACTCTGCCTCAGTCACTCACCCCTGTTATCCTGTAGGATACAGTCCAAGTTTGAAGCTCAGCAGTGTCTTTAACTCACCATGTACAACAGCAGACAAGCCCAGCTCCTATGATCCTGAGGCCTCTGTGACCGTGCAGGGCAGCGGACATTTTGGCCACTGTTTGGGAAACGTGTCAGAGATCTTCTCCTTCGACAGCTGCCCATTCTCACAGTGCTCCTTCAATAAAGTCTTTCAGCCAAATGTCACCGGAAGCTTCATGGTAAGATTGATACCCCATTACAACATAGAAAACATTTTATTGGTTGTTAGTTCTTCATAGTTCGTTCATTTCTGTTTAAACATCTAATTGTTTACTTTCTCAGTTGTGTGCACACTATCAAAATAAAATAAATAAATAGTGCCTTTCTTTTGGTTAACCTTTTATTTTATATAAAACATTTGGCACATTAAGTCATGCAAACAGATATCAGTGATACTGGTACATAACCTTTAAAGTAATGTCTTATTTTGCAGATTACAAAACTGAAAGTTGGAGGAGATTATAAGGTTTCTCTTTTTGTGCTTTTAGAGAACTCCTGGTTTAATTAAATTTGATCCGTCAAGTTTTAATGTGTTTGCCCAGATTTTGAAATTTAGCTTCTTCTTTTTTCAGTATTTCAAAAGTGATACTGGTTTGAAAAACTTGCACAAACCCATAAGATATTGCATTTGACCCTATTTTGCCTTTTTCTAATGTTAAATTTAATTGCATATTTTAATGATTAAATTATTTTTTAGTCTTTATTTATATTTTGTATCTTGATCTCGTAACCTTTATCTAGTTACACCTAATCATTTTATATTTTCTTTTCATTATTCTTTTGAACTTGTGTGTTTTAGCATTTATAAATTATTGTCAGTTAATTCTTGTTTTTTTTGCCTTTTCTCTTGTTTTTCATCTTGATTTAATTGTTTCTGTAACTTTAGCCATATTGGTGTGTATCAGTCTCCAAATCCTTAATTTCATTGTACCTCTTATCATTATAATTATTATTATTATTATTAGTGCGGTGAAAAAATACATAGTAAACAAACCTGTGCTGAGTGTTTATTTACTTAGTAGCGGAAAAAACAACAAAGATTATTCCGACTAATATTATTACTTTTTAACTTTTTGTCAATCACTTTCTTGTGAATCACTTTACGTGCCATTGAATTTGTATGAAATGTGCCTTATCGTTATATTTTGATTGACTGATTGATTGACTCATGTCAATGGGGCTATTTTGCTGTATTTTAAATATGACATGCCCTGAGATTTTGGCCTGACATTAGGTGTGCCTTAAAGAAAAACAGTTGAACAGTGAAAACCACTTCCCAAGTGTAACCTGACGTATCAGGTAGAAAGGTCAATATGTTTGGTTCTTTTGCTAATATTGGCAAGTTTTTATCAATGTGGTTTTAATGTCTCTTGTTGGAGATTTAATTTATTCTTCTTCTGTTTTAGGCCTTCTCCGCATTCTTCTACACACACTCCTTCCTACAGAAAATCACTGGCATCAGCGCACAAACTCCTGCAGAGCTGGAGGAGGCAGCCAGAACTGTGTGCAACATGACTTTTGAGCAGGTAGTGTTTTCTTCTTGAATGAGTGTCGTGTGAAAGCAATGGTGTATCTACTTCATAACTGGTGAAACAAGCCAACTTTCTGTTTATTATAATGTTTTGAAACTCTTCATCTCCTGTGTTTTGTAATTTAACAAACTCCTGGTGTGTTTCAGTTGCTGTTTCTTGCTCCAGAGCAGAAGTCTCGTTTGCAGGATTACTGCGCTTCTTCTGTGTTTATTAATGTTCTCATGTTGAGAGGATACGGCTTCGATGACACCTCATTTCCACATATTTCATTTCAGAAGAAGGTGAGAAATCCATCATTAATTATCCATAAGAAATTCAACTGAGACCCATTCTCCACTCATTTTCAGTGTTTTTTTGATCCTCCAGGCAGGAGACACCTCCATAGGTTGGGCTCTGGGCTACATGCTGAGGTTGAGTAACTTTCTGCCTGCAGAGCCTGTGGGGCTGAAGAAGGCTCTGACCCCGGGGGCGTGGGCAACATTAATCTGTCTTTTTGTCCTCCTGCTCGCTGCAGTTTTAGTCTTTATTTTACTCCAAGCTCGAGGTGGGAAGAAGAAAGGACGCAGTGAGGGCAACATCTAGATATCTTAAAGCAGCACTAAGTAAGATTCCGGCTTTTTAGCTCTCTAGGGGCCTCTATGGTCATTGAGTGTAACTGCACGGTCGTAAAACAGAGCGCCTCACACCGACGTGCATTTGTTGACATACAGAGGGAGGAGAAGCGAGCCGACAGGACGTCCCAAGAGACAAATAAACCATGTGGACTGATAAAGTACAGTCTGATCATGTTTCTATTTGAATAAATCATCATGTACTTACAAGTCCAATAGTAGCAGGGCTAAATTGGCTTCGGTCGGACATCCTGCCTCGTCTTTCAGCTCACACCAGCGAGTGAACGCCGGGCCAGTGTTTATCCCTGTCCGGGCACTTAGCTTGTTACCTCAGCTTTCTTTTTTTTGTCTCTTCCGATAAACATTTCTTTTCTTCGGGTTTCTCGCTGCTTCCGCCATGATAACAACACTACATGTGACTTTCTTCTTCTTCTTGTTTAATGGCGGGTAGCATCCAACGTCAGAGGAGCATTACCGCCACCCACCATGCAGGAGTGTGAGCCAGAGGTCCCTATTTCCATTAGGAAAATAAGTGCATATGTACTTTAAACTAAATTTTGTTCATTAAATCTGTTTTAAAAATTGATAAACTGCTTTATATTCTCCTTTTCCTAACATTTAGCTTTCACCTCGAGGGGGAAGTGACGTATACCGTAAAGCAGTCAAAGCAGTAAAAATTTGTAGTTTTTTATTGTGGAGGTGTTCCTACCATCCACATCGAAGTTACTTAGTGCCAGTGAAGGTGATACAAACCCCCTCAGACCATGAAAGAGGTGTCATTCAACGTGTTGTAAAGCGATGTACCATCACAATGATTCTAGAAATATTATTTTAGGGTGGAAAAACTACGTAGTGTTGGTTTAACAGCAAAAAGTGCAGCTACAAATAAATATCATGTTTGTGGTAGTGTCAGCTCTGAACTCTGCACAATGCATTTTTAATATTACTTGATTATTAATTCTCTGTGTTATACTGAGTGAATAGCTTCCCAGTTTGAGGTAAGTGAAGCTGGAAAATGGACCTAAATGTGGACCTGTGCTGTTTTTTTCTTTTTTACTCAGTATTTGTCCTCTTAACTGTACAACAATCATGGATTTATTCTCAGCTTTTCACTTTGTTTACTCTGTAATTTCTATTTTTCGTGCCAGGACCATATTCATAAGTGAACACTAGTACATTGTTTCAATTACGGTCTAAAATGTCTCTGGTTGAAGCCACAACTGAAGACCACAACCCTATTGTTTTGTAAATTATTTTAAATCAAGCCCTTCCTCATGTGTGAGGAGTACAGAGCCCCCCATCAGACTGTAAGCTTTAAAAATGTATAAAACAACTCTATCCTTGTTTCTTTGATACTGTGTTAGCCCTGCGACTAACTTTGGTCAAACTTTCAACATTTTTCTCGATATAACTCAGAGTTCTATGTCAAATATTGTGAGGTTTTCTCCATTATCTGCATCCTGTTTATTTCATTGTATCAAAATAGTTTTACAGTTTTTATTTCACTTATGAAAAAATTACTGATGACCTTTTGTAGAAGATTAATAACTGAATTATTTTTTTTTAGATAATTTGTGCATGACTTAATTGTCAATTTTGTGTACATTTTGTGGAATTTTTTGCATTTTCTAATAAATTGTGTCACAAAAGATCCCTCATCATGACATTTATGGTCATTTAGCTTCCCTTGCAGACAGAGAAGTGACATAAGAGAAAGTTTTCATTACCTCTGCCAAGAAGGTTATGTTTTTGTTAGTTGTTTAACAGGACTATTTAAAAACATATGTATGGAAATGGGCCAAGGACCTATCAGTTAGATATTGGTGGATCGATTGTGGGTACAGGAATCTTTCAAAGGATTTGTTAACATTGCAAGATGCGAGTGCAGTTTTCCACATTTTTGCTAATGATAGAAAACCCCCTCAAGGGATTTTGATGGCATTTTCAGGGAATGTTGGTCATGACACAGGTGAGAACTGACCACATTTTGGTGGTGACATGAATCTGGATGTAGATCCAGGAGTTTTTTTTTTTAAATGATTTGCTGACTGTGCGAGGTAGGGCAGCTTTCCACATTTTTGGCAATAACTCACCTGACAGTGTTGGAAGTACCTTAGTGGACGTTCGTGGGCTCAGAGCACTTCTCATTTAATTGATGTTTTTTAATTTGACTTTAATGATTTTGTTCAAATGATCTCAGTATCAGGTGGGAAGACACCCCGTAAAATTGTGTAATATGTTTTAATAAGGCACTGAATGATAACTTTTGAGACCTGTGACATTGGGTCCCATCTTGCAAAACTAAACAAACATTCTATTGAAGGTCCCATGCACTGGTGTGTTTGACCGTCTACATCATGTCTTGGGTGTCTATTGAGCAGGGATTTGTTGAAGTTGTATAAATAAATGAAAAATGTTCTCTCTGTAGAGGACTAGACGCAACTCTTTCCCGCGTCCCCTTTGGAAATGCTCTGATCTGAGGGGAGCAGGAAGGCTACTGGAGGCTTTGATATTGAGCTCTGCACTGATTGGCTGCCCAAACGTTGTCTGGTGGGAGGTGGGAAGAGGGGCTACATGCCATGAAGCACACTTCCAAAACAGTCATGGGGTCTGCCTGTGAGGAGCAGAAAACACACATGTAGGTGAAGGTTATGTAACCATTACATAATAAACCCCAAGAAGTTAAAAAAAAAAAAAACAGCATTTTCAGGGGCACTTTCTTTGAAATGCATTTCTTCTTGAACATTTAAAAAAAGGAAATTGATGTTGCATGAGACCTTCAAAAGTAGGGATAGAGTAGGCAGGCGATATTGTGCATGTGCCCAGCTGGCGGAAGGCTGCCGGTTTCACTCCCCATCAGTCAAGTCCTTTCTGTGTGGGTGGGTTTCTCCAGGCACTCCATTTTCCTCCTGCAGACAAAATGCATACTCAATAAGTCAATGGGTAACTCTTAATTGGCATTAGTGTGTGTGTGTGTGTGTGTGAATGGTTGTCTGTCTCTCTCTCTGGCCCTATGATTGGCGGGTGACAGATCCAGGGTGACCCCCACTTCTCATCCAACATGAGCTGGGATACACTCCAGCTCTCTGTGGCCCTGAAGGTGATAATGGATCGGTGGATGGATGGAATATTATTGAGATATCAGTATCTGCAGATGATTACTTCAAAAAATTCTAATGTTAACTGTCACTTGTTGCAGAGAAGACAGGCAAGAATTTCTGCCATTACTAAAGCCTTTTATATCAGCTTCAAGTTTGTGGAGTTTTTATTTGCTGAAAACCAAAGCAGCGAAAATCAAGGTCCTTTACAAGGTTGCTACTTCTTTGTTTGTAGCTCTTTGAAGTGCAGATGACATTTATTGTAGTGTTTCTGCTAAAACTACATTTTCACATATAATGAAGGTGCAAAAAAAATATGTTAATTCCATACATCAATGTCAGGTGAAATACTCTGGAAATATCATTTTGGAAATTGACTCAGTTTCCCCCAATACTCAAACATTAGTAATTATCACATGTCTACCATGATTTACATTAAGTAGATGTAAAATACATTGCTTTGTGAGTCAAAGTCTGCAGATAAATGCCCCAGTCCATACAGTCTCAAACTTTCAACTGGTATTGATATTATATTATTAAAACTGAGGGTGTTAGAAAAAATCAGGACACTAATATATATATCAATTTTTTGTGGTGTGATGATAGATCAATATTTTATAGCTTGGTATCTATATTGTTTAAGTTATGAATGTGTGGGACTGGGAACATATGTTGTGTATTGTAATTCAGCCTTTGGCCACTAGATGGTAGCAGACATTGGCCTATTTAACACCATCAGTTTCAATTACTGTGAAAAAATCTGTCGCTGGGACGGATACTGTCCATGCTGCAGAGACCAAAACACCCATGAAAAACTCTTTCTTATGCAAATACTATTGTTGGCTCCAACACCATTTAAAAATGGTCCATTAAAGTTTAAAACACAGTATGCTCCCTGACTGTTTTGTATATATTACGAAATATCCTATCATCACTGACTTGGTGTAAGTTGCATCGTTTTGCTGGAGTCATGCATATACACAGGGACACTGCCGGAAATATTTGGCCCTATCCAAAAAAAAAACAACTTTGCACAAATTCTCAAACCAAGCGTCTGTAGAGTAAACTGATAAACAAATATGACAAAATATATTTAATTTTTATGGACCCTTATAATTATTACAACAGCAGGACTTCAAATCAATCCCATTTTTTTTAATGGAGTTACATTAAGTTTACAAACCTGGAGGCCCACAGCAAACATAATAGGCATGCCAGTGCCCACAGATTACCTAAAGATGTTCTGACACACGAATGATATAACAGGTGAGTGAAATTGAGATTCTAAAATTGCGGGTGTATTGTATTTCTGCTCAAACATAGAATTATTTTAAAATATGAAACAAACTAAAATGGCTCTTTTTAAGCTAACAACATTTATTGTGAATTAGCTGTGAAACACTTTCTCACACTGCACAAGTTCTTATCAAGGGCTCTTGCTTTTCTCATATGTGAAGGTCACTCGGTTCTCAAGCTTGTCTTAACTTTATTTTGGCTCAGTGTCCCACGGTGAGCCTTAATTTAGCTGTGGACTGTATATGTGTCATTTGACGAAAAGGTATTGATAGCCTCAGCTGCCATCGATTTCTGGCCTCGCTGACTTCCGTAGAGTGTAGTTTCAATTGAGGCTGGGCAGTTGTTGCCATGGCGACCCCACTCACAGGTTATTAGTTGTGGAGCACTAGTTTGGACCGCGGATGCATCTTCAACCAACTAAAAATGGCTTCCTGCTTGGTTCCAGACTCTCCGGCCGTCATGGTGGCTCTGGCGCACATAAAGGAGCTCGACAAGCAGCTGAAAGAAGAAGGAGTTCCTTTTTTTATACTGAAGCCAGCCTCCATTTGTCTGAGACAGCTGCTGCTATGAGTGAGCTGGAGGGGGACAGACGAGCTACCCATGTGCAACTGGAGGTGGAAACCATAGAAAACAGCGAGCTCAGACACCAAATTAACAACACAAGAGAGAGGGTAAGCCAGGAAATAGAGGCTGACATTGCAGCAGCCAGAACCTCCAGTGCAGATGAGATTGAGACACTACATCAAGACCTCTACAGTCTCCCAGCAACAAGAGAGGACCATAGAGAGACAGGAGGTCCTGCTGAGACAAAATGACAAGCTGCACCCAGAGCGAGAGGAGGCCAAAGCTGAGCATGAGAAGATCATAGCAGCTCTGAATGAACAAATGACCCTAAAGTACAGTCTGCAGAATCGCCTGGATCAGACACATGGGCAGATAGAGGAGCTTGAAACAGGACAGCATAACAGTGCAGCAAAACATGATGCTGGAAAGAGAGGCTTTCTCTGTAAAGGAAGACAGCCTGTCTAAAGAGGAGAGCCATGTAGAGAAGAAAATCAAACAGCAGAAGGAAATTGTAAGCAGATGCAGATGGGAGTTGGACAAAGTTAATTGTCGGAAAGTCAGTACACTCTTAGGTGAGCTTACTATTGAAAAGGAGAGGCTGGAGAGCAATATTCAAAGGCTAACAGATTCCATATGCCAGCGCTCAAAACAGCTGGAGGGGGAAATGCAAAAACATCAAGCTTTAAAACAGGAGAAAGAGACATTAAAGAAGAAATTAAGTGAGGTAAAGGAAGCCCACAGTGTTGCACTCCAGAGTCTCAAAGAGGAAATCGTCACAGTTGAAGGTAGAATAGATGAGGCCCAAGCATCAAGATTGAACTATCAGGACTCCCTGGCACAAATCTTAGGGATATTTAAGCATCAAACGGATGAAGAGAATGAGGTCAGGGAGGAGCATTTTGATGCTGGAACGCTCTAAGCAGCAGCTACAGGGGCGCATTGCCTCCACCGTCAAATACAGCAAGGAGATCAACAAGATGGACAAACAAATCTGAGAGCTTGTGGAAGACCACACTATCAACAGGCAGATGTTTGAGAGTAATAGAGGTGTTAAGTAACATGGATACAGAGAAGAAGAACATCTGTCATTTTGGGGAGGAGAAGAGGCGACTGACCGAGCTGTTAGAGGAGGAGAATAGGAGGCAGGAGGAGCACGAGAAGATGGTGGATGATATCTGCAGCATCAGGAGGAGGTATAAGGAGCTGCTGCAAGAGAAGGCCATGCTTCATAAGTGTCAGCCAAAGAGTGTGGATGAAAACTTGATGATTAACTATACACAGCATTGTAGGGACAATAACAAACAGCTAGAGAGCAAATGCTGTGAGGAAATAGAGCAGTGCGTGGCAGAGACTGAGATGATTATTGGGAACAACAGGGAGAAGCAAAATGAGGTAGAAGATAAGGAGGCAAAGCTGAAGGAGGTGGAAGAAAAGTGTAGTGAAGATAGGAGGGCTGATTGATAAGTTCTGAGCCTCATATTTAAGGATTTGACTTTTGGCAGACATATTGCATTATTTTTCAACATAATCCCCTTCAGTATCTTTACACTTCTGCCAGAGATGTTTAAGGGCCTCAATGCCACTTTTAAAGAAGTCCTTTTCTTGACCGTTCAGAAAGTCCTCCACTGTATGTATGACGTCATCATCTGACTGAAAGTGGGTACCGGAAATGGCCTTTTTCAATTTTGGAAATAGATGAAAGTCTGATGGAGTGAGATCAGGTGAATAAGGTGGATGCTCAATCAATTCAAAGCCACAATCTTTAATGGCAATGACAGACTTGTGAACAGGGGCAGTTTGTCCATTTTGCAAAAGTCACTTGCCTTGTTTAATTGGGAGTGCTATCTTTTTGACATAAACTGACCAAATGACACCAGTCTTCGGGTACATAGCCTTAAATAGTCAGGGAATAGTAGAGCTGAAAAAGGACATCCCTGCTTAAATACTTCAATGCAAGGCTCACAACTTCTCAATCAGCCCTCGTAGAAAGATTAGGATTGGAACGTCTTTTGCCTGTGCAAGGTGTGACTCGTGATCACTGCTCAGCTCTGACCAGCAGGTGGCAGAAGGGACCAGGCCTCTCTCCACTGTGACTTTGCCCTGTTTAGCAGGGGTCAGGCAACCACTTGCTGTCCTGTAGATGAGGAGGAGGAGGAGGAGCGTCCTGTTAAGAGCTGCTTCAGACTTGGCTTTGACCTCCTAGCCTCTCAGGATAGCTGGAACCTCTTTAGCAACATCTCTAATGAAGATGCTCCATCCATGTCCGGCCAGAGCACCTCTAGTAAGAGGAGTAGGCAGGAGGAAGAAGAGGAGGACCAGAATCCTGCCCAGAAGGATTTCTGAGGAAACCCTCAGAGAAGAGTATGAGGCAACGCCCTCAACTTCAGGCCTCCACTCTTCCTCACAAGGGACAGACACTGGGATGCGTGTAGTTGGTACAGTGACAGTGACTCAGATTAAGATGTTCTGAGCACAGCTGTTCACCTCTGGGTCTCCTTCCTCATCCATTATCTCCATCTGCTCCTCGGACTCTTCCTCCTGTTTTGCTGCCACAGATTTTAAATCCTGAGGTGCAAAACACTTTGTTCATTCTGACCTCCGAGCCTACACTTGCAAAGAAGTTGCAGGTTTTGCCTATTGAGAGGGAGCAAGAGCATTCTGGGTCACATAAGAGACCTGCTGAAGAGCCTGATGGTTCACCTCCAAGGAAGTCTTCTGCAAACCTTTAACCCTTGTAGATTTAATTCTATTAACGATCGTATGGTTAAAGGATAATGCAAAATTACCGCCAGTCTAAAAAGGGACTACTGTGCATAGTTCCAGGGGTTTGATGTCCATCCATCAATTAATTCAACCATTTTCTGTGAGGACTTTAAGGGTTTCGTGTTGATTAGAATAAATTGTCTAATGATGGAGGTAAGTACAGTTGCAGTGGCTCAGGGCTCTTTATGACTACTTTTAGGTGTATTGTAATTGATGTGTTTCAGTTTGTTAGATGTTGTATTTGATTTGTTGTGTTATAAAAATAGATGCTTTATGGTGTTTAGTACTGCAGTGTCTTGTGATGTGTTGTGTCTTTGTGTCAAAAAAGTGATTAAAAATTAACATTATATGTTGTTTAAGTGCTGTGATGTCATGCAATGTGTCTGTGAGTCCATAAAACTGAAAATTTACAAAAATAATAGATGTTATGTGTTTTTAGTGCTGTGATTTCTTGTGATGTGTTGTGTCTTTGTGTCCATAAAACAAAAATAATTAAAAAAAAATGTGTGAATGTGTTTGAATGTGAATGTGACAGTGTATATGTGTGAGAGTGGATGTGTATGAATATCACTGTGAATGTAAGAGTGGTTGTTAGAGTGAATGGGATAGTGAATGTGTGTGAATGTGTGAGTGAATGTGTGTGTCCACCACCAAGACCCCTGCAGTGCCTCCTCGTGGCCACACACAGAAACTGGGTCTCTCACAGTCCCAGGCTAAACTGAAGGGGATCTCGGAGCAGCAGTGGTCCCCAGAGATACAGGGTTTAGGGCGTCCTACAAATGCACAGGCCCTGGCACCCATCAACCACTGTCCCAGCTATGGGAAAATAGCCCCACTGCATTGAGCTCCTTCCTCTGATCCAAGGTTAAGGATGTCCTGTCACAAAAACACTGTGGATGTACAAAATTAGGACAGAGGAATTGTTTACTCATGATTACACTCTGACAAAGGTGTTATGAAGGCTTAGGCAGTCTTGACTTTTTTTTTTTTTAACTCTAAGTGCAGTTGTCTCATCAGAGTTTTGATGAAACGTGAAGGCAATAGGTCACTCAAATATTCCTTTCAAGTTTCACAACCTTGTTTTTTTTATCACTTTATTGGCATTATACCACCACAAAGAAAACCTGTTTTGTTATGCTGGTGAAAATGTAGTGTGAATGATCTAGATGTTTCATGCTGGCATAGAGAGGGATGTGAAGAGAACTCAAATGTTTGTCCTAAGTCATTTACACTTACTTTGATCAAATTTAACTCAAGTACAAGTAAAACTAACACTCAGTGAATTGACTTCAGTGAATGTTAAAAGGACAATTATTGAAAAATTATCAAAGTACTGAGTAATCTTAGTACAAATTTGTTGTTGTGCAAAAAGGCCAACAACTGAGTGTGATGAGTGAAACAGCTCTGTGTTCGTAAAGACCAGCAATTAACTATATTTTGAACCAAACAATATATTTAAAGAGACAATATGTTCTGATATAATTAGATATTGAAGGTACCAGTGTTTATATTTTACACTCTGTCAGCCATAGTTTTATTATAAGAACACTGCATTTCACTAAATACTTCTGAAATACCAAATGTATAGATTTTCTCTGATAAATATTATTTTCTAAAATTTAGTTGTGAATGTATTTTTAAACACATTTTGTCTAATGATATTAATCATAATAATAAACTGTGCATTAGAAAAAGTGGACATCTCTTGTACTTTACATATTCATATAAAGAGATGCTTGGTTTGATTCAACTGTGCAGAGTTGTTTTTTTGGATAGTGCTTAATCTGATGTATTTTCATGGGGCCGTATATTTCTGGCAGCGCCCCTGTATATATGCAAGACTCCAGTAAAATGGTGATGATTGTATATTTCTTAAGAGTTTGTCATGGGTGTTTCTGGTCTCTGCAGCATGGATAAACTTTATGGTCTGTCCCAGTGACAAATACTTTCACTATCATTAAAGCAGAGATGGAGTGTTCAATGGGCCACTGTCTGCTACCATCTAGTGGCCAAAGGATGAATTACAATACAAAACAAATGACCCCAATTCTACTTATTGATAAACCAACAACATAAAACATTGACTTTGATCTTTCTGCAGGCTTTAAAGATTGGGAAAACACCCTTGGAAAATGTATGTGGCACAATTAAAATAATAAATAAAATACAAATGTTTTCTTTGCAGCCCATATAAATAACCTAATGGTGTGGATCAAAGAGACAGAACAAAACAATATGGAAGACTATTGAGATGAGTGTAGTCCAATCATTAGGAACAGTAATATTTAGTGAAATAAATGGAAATAAAAGTGAAACAGATTATTATTGTGTCAAAACACTGTTAAAACTTAAAGAAGGGTGTTAAAGTGCTGAATAATAATGAGGAGGAAATTATTCATTCAAAGAAATAGCTACGGATCCAGAATTTAAGCAAAACTTTTGACAAGGTTTTGCAACATTTGGCCAACAAAAGGATTAATCAGATTCTGGCAAATGTTCACAACCAGTGAAATAGACTTTTGAAAACTTACCTGGAAGTTACAACAAACCAAACCACCATTTACAGGGATATTTAGAAATTAGATGTTACTTGAACAGTAAACAAACAAAAAGTATATCATGAAAAAGTGCAATGATTACCCAAAATGGGATGAGTAGCTTGTATAATATTGTGCAAAAGACAGGAATTAAACTAACCGAGGTAAAATATGAGGAAGAGCTGGGAACACAAATAACAGAGGAAGAATGACAATGTATGTTCAGATAGACAAAACCACTTGCTCCCTATTCTGGAGAGAATATGCCTCTGGTACACCATTCAACTGATATTTGAACTGCATAAAATAAAAACAGCAATGTTACACACATTCAGCAACATGACTTGTTTAAGCACAAAAAAATCAGCAAACTTAAATAAATTTGCCTTCTGACCATAAATGTAAGTTACAGTCCTTTAAGGTCTTCATATGTTCACCAGAGTGCATCTGCTGAATCACTGCCAGAGCCTCTGGCTGCACTTTCTCTGCTCCTGATTAATCATGTGAGCACTGCACACTGGCTGTTCAGTGTAATGTGCAAATTTGATCAGTAGGTGTTAGTAACACAAAACTGAACTGCGTGAATATTTGTACACTATTTTTTTTTTCATGCTACGACCTGAAATTGTTTCAGCACACAAAAGAGCTTAAAGCTCACTGTGCTGGAGGAACAGTGTTGAAAGCACAGAAAAATTATCTACATATTTGACTCATGTAAGAAGCGAAATCTGTTTAGATCAGAAGTCTTGAAGTTTACGGAGGAAAAATATAATATACACATATATGTGTGTGTGTGTGTGTGTGTGTGTGTATATATATATATATACATATATGTGTGTGTGTGTGTGTGTGTGTATATATCTACCTCCCTCTGGCCTTTGAACAGATGAATACTATATTTTTAGAATTCCTAGAATCACAGCACTGAAGCCACTGACAAAAGAACGGGAAGAAGACATGGCATTTGATAGCAAGACAAATACAAGTTTATATTTAGGATACATAGAGACCTCAGGCCTATACATACTTGATCAGTATACAGATATCATTGAACATCTGGTGACCTTTGAAATAATAATAATAATAATTGGGATGCACAATATTATGAGACCAATATTGGTATTGGCAGATATTTTCCTAAAAAATATCTTTACTGGCAGATATTAGATTTTTGTGGATATTTTGACCATAAAAATAAGCCATAAATGTCACTAATATTGGCTGTGATATTGACAAAATGCACAGTTTTACCATGATGGTTTGACTCATCATCACTGAATGTCCCCCTTACCAGATTAGAAGTATGATTTATTAAAGAATCAAATGTTTTACATGCTTCACATCTGTTTCTAACACAAATGGACTGTTACTATGCAAGGAACTGGTCAGTTATAGTTTCGTAGAGACTTTATGCTCCTGACACTGAATATTGGTATCGATATTGGTATTGGCAGTACAGAGCCTGCAAATATCGGCTTGTCAAGTATAGACAAAAATCCAATATTCCTAAGTATAATAATGAAATATAAAACTCACGTGCTTTCATGCAAACATATGTCTGGGTGACCTCACATAAAAAATTAAATGATGCTTGGACCTCATGTATGTCTGTAAGTGTAAGTGATTACAAACATGCAAGACTGAATGTGTATGAAACCTATTAACTTCTATGTATAGATGCTAGTGTTTTGTTTTGTATGTACAAGTATTTTGTTTATGCACAGGATACAAATATGTGCAGCATGTATACAAGTATGTGTGTGTGTGTTAACACTAATTCCAATGAAGTTGAGACATAGTGTAAAATATAAATAAAAACAGCAGTGATTTGCAGATCCTTTTCAACCTACTTTCAATTGAATACACTACAAAGACAAGATAATTATTGTTCAAACTGATAAACTTCATTGTTTGTTTTTTTGGCAAGTATTCACTCATTTTGAATTTGATGCCTTCAACTCATTCCAAAAAACTTGAGACAACAGCATCTTTACCACTGCGTCACATCACCTATCTTTTCAACAACACTCAGTCAGTGTTTGGGAACTGAGGACACTAATTCTAAAGCTTTGAAGGTAAAATTCTTTCGTCTGTGTAGATTCTCATTCATCCAGGTCATGGTCATTCTGAAGATTCAAAGGCAAGGCAACTGGACTGTGTAGAGTTTGTTGGGAAGACGTTTCACTTCTCATCCAAGATGAGAAGTGAAACGTCTTCCCAACAAACTCTACACAGTCCAGTTGCCTTGCCTTTGAATCTTCAGAGTAAAATTCTTTCCCATTCTTGCTTGATGTAAAACTTCAGTTGCTTAACAGTTCAAGGTCTCTTGTCTTATTTTACGCTTAATACTGCTCTATATATTTTCAATGAGACATATCTGGACTGCAGGCATGCAAGCACTCCTTCACCGTGAAGCCACTCTTTCAACGTGCAGAATGGGACTAGGCATAGTCTTGCTGAAATTAGCAGGGACGTCCCTGTAAAAAAACTCTATTGGTTGGCAGCATGTTGCTCCAAAACCTGTGTACACCTCTCAGCACAAATGGTGTCTTCACAGATGTGCAAGTTACCCATGCCATGGTTACTAACACACCCGCATACCATCATAGATGCTGCCTTTGAGCTTTGAGCCAGTAACAATCTGAATGGTCCTTTTCCTCTTTAGCAACAAGGCCCCAATGTCCACAATTTACAAAATCAGATTACCATGTGGATTCCTCAGACTAGATCACACTTTTTCACTTTGCAAAAGGCTTAGCCCATCGTAGGCACAAGTAAGTGGGGCTTCAAGGAAAATCCACTGGGAACCACCAGTCAAGATCAGTGTTTTTTAAACTCTTTTTTCTTGCCCAAGACACCAAAGATCAAACCAAAATGTCATGGCGCACCATATTCATACGAATTCAAAACACCCTTTTTAACGAAACCTTTTTTCTTATCATTCGGTACATGCTTATTATGTTTTATTCCTTTGACATAAACAACTGTATCCAACTTCTTGGAATTTTGAGTTTATAGACAGAAAGATATCGATTGACAATCATATCTAGAACAATGTCCAGGGTCTTTCCTGAATGTTGCACTAAAGAGGCAGTTAAAAAACAAATTCGTCTTTATTTCACCATTACACCTTTCCATTGTTTACCAACATAAACAAATCCTAAGATGTAGAATTTTGTTGGCTACGTAATTTTTTTACGTTTTCGGGTGTAATCTGTAACACAAAAGCACAAATATTATTCCTCATACTGTACACAAACAGATCATTGGATGCTAAAATCCATCTACTCTCCGGATCCACCCACTACTTGACTGTCAGAGATTTTCTGACATATTTTCCCTCCGCACTGTCTGCCAGGGGGTATTATCGCCTCGCTTTTCTTAATGTCTAACGTCCACCTACTTACAAGACAGATTTACTCAGCAAGTTTGAGAATTTGCCCTCATATATTCATAAATTTAGCTAATTTAAGCGCGTAACCGCCTCTTTGGTGGGCAGTAAGTCAGTGTAAATGGCCAGTGGGTTTTCCTGTAGTACAACACTCAGGGCTGAATTGACCCATAATTCACTGAACGCGCCTGACCCGTTCTTTGACAGCTCGGTACTCCTTACCGTAGCGCTTACAGTAATACATGGCTACGTGTCATTGCCTATTTAACCGTGTGACAACAACGTAGAAGGGCTAATGAAGCTTTGAATTGAAATCCGGGTGCCATCTATGCCATCTTTAATGCCCTCAATCGGATTTTAATGATACTTCACTGATAGCAGCAAACTAGCAACTTGTTAGCAGGCTAGCAACAGGGAGCCTCTCCCAGCACTGTGATGGCTGAACAAGTGCTAGCTACACTGTCTTGCTGTGGCATTCAATTTTGTAAGTAATTAATGTATTTTTTAACATTGCTTTAAACTCTTGTTTGAGCAAGAAGCTCGACTGTGTTGTCTCTCTCCTAGTGCCCCCCTTTTTTTCCTACAGGCTGACGTGCACAGCCATTGTTTATCGAGAGCCAGCTGAAGCTAGCTGTCTATTGTTTACATGGATTCGGTCAGCTGAGGTCCTCTGTGGGCATGTGGTGGTGGTTGTAACAATACTGGATCAATTTCAGTGGACATATGGAAATGGAGCTGGGGGGTAGCTAGCCGTTGTCTGCCAAAATGAGGATGAGCGGGGCTGTGAAGGGGGAGAGCTGTGCCTGCTGGACTGTTTGACTTTGTGTGAGGTGGACAGAGGACAGGGCTTTGTTTGTCCACATTAAAGCTTGGCCCAATGAGAGACCACATGAAGAGAATTGGGAGTAAAACGTGCCAGCGGATGATCCATTCTTCAAGATCTAAAATGTTGACAGCCACATTACTCATCACCTGCCTTCTCTCCTGGGCAAAATGTCAAGAGAACAACAGCATGACACCAGAGGAGAAAACTACAATCAGGTAAAGAAGCACAACATATTTACCTGTTTGCATGTGCTTGTGGAAGTCTGATAAATAAATGTTTATTTTTTACTATGTCTTTTGCAGGGACCAGATCGTGGAAATGTTTGATCATGCTTATGGCAGTTACATGGTAAGCTGTAAATTATCATATATTTTTTAAAAGAATGACTTGGTAACCTCTTTTTGCCTGCAACTGTGACTGTTTTGCTGCCTGTAAGATTATAGGATCCATGATGCAAAACAACTACAGCACAGATCTAATCCTATACAACAGGGCAGAACAATATGCCTCATTTTAGCAAATGAACCATCCAGACCATTCAGGTCCTGTGGTACAGGTCTGATCTCTGTCCCAAGAGCCAGAACCAAACATGGAGCAGCAGCTTTCAGTTTTTTATGCCTTTATATATAGGACCTAGAGAGCACATAGAGAGCTTAAACCTCTGCCAAGGTAGCTCACATATTGTTGTTACATCTTAAAGCAATAGTTCCATGATAAAGTTACCATCATAATATGATTCCTTGACCCTGAAAACCCACACCTAGCGCTCAGAATCATGTTGATATAATTATTAGTTAGACAGTTATTGAGCAAAAACCATGGTTTGCTAATTGCAGTTATCTGGATCACCCCAAAATCTAATAATTATAAGTTGGACCATTGCCAGCATCTTTTGAAAATTTCAGCAAAATCTGTCCAGTTGTTTTTGCGTAATCTTGCTGACAAATAAAACAAATAAACAAACAAACATACACTGGCAAAAACTTAACCTCCTTGGTGGAGGTAATAAACTCCAGAAAGACTGCAGGTCTGCTGAATCTTTCAGGTCTTTTAAATCAAGGCTAAATGCTTATTTGTTTACGCCTACCTTAACAATATTAATTACTGAAGTTTTAATGACTGTTTTAAAACCAGCACTCAATGGTAGCTATCACAGATTGTACTGTCTTAATGAAAAATGCTTTTTAGCTTCTGAATATTACACCAAGCCCTAACTGAGTGCAATGTGAATGATTGCTGTTCACAAAATCTGGCTAATTACATTGAATCATATGCAAATGACATAACTTTCCATGAGCGACGTAGCACAATGTTTTTGCCTAAATGCCCCAACTATATTTTCTTCTCTGTTGCGTGCATCAGTGCAGATAGGGAGCAAGGAAAGAAGGATTTTGCAGGAGGGCTTTTCTTTGTGTTCTCTGGTTTTTCTCATTCAGCAGAACTTGTTTTATCTATTGACATTTCAGAGATAGTGAAGCATTAACCTGTTTCTGTGAGTGATAAGATTTACTTTCACTTTCAACACAGAAAGAAATTTTGACTCACAGAGAGCTGTTTAATGATGAGCATGTGAGACTACACCTCATCAATTAAAACTTCACACCCATTTCTCCAGCTGTACAGTTAAAGCACTGGATAAACTGTTCAAGAGGGAAAATATAAAGCAAATCAAATTTATAATAGATCAGTGTGGACAGATGGCGATGCTACACGATCAGACGCGATGTCTGATCCTTTGCAAAGGTGTGGAAAAATGGGCTGTCATTTGGCAAGACTGATTTGGGAATCTATATTCAGTATATATTTTAACCCCCTCCCCCCGCTCAGAGCTGATTCAGCACAGTTGCATTAAGGTCGAGCTGTCAGTGCCCCCTGCAGGGGGGTGTGGCATTTGGGTTGGGGGTATCTGAGTCTGAGCAAAGCTTCGGGCTTTGACTTGGCATAGAAGGAACAAATTTAGAGCCTAAATCTGTGATAAGACATTCTGTGGTGAATTAATAACAGGGTTTACTTTGATTAGGCAAGACTAATTTGGGAATCTATGTCCGGCAGGTAGGGATGGGAATAGAAAACCAAATCCAGCTTAGACTTGAAAACACCTCCGTGAAGGAGTCGAAGTCATTGGTCAATTGCTTAACAATTTATTTACCACTTTCTTCCATTTTGCTTTGCATGCTTTGTAAATCAAAGGTGTCGCACTGTTATTAGAGGCAGAGACTGTGCATTGTACCAACATAATACAAAAAAAAAGCATCTTGCAAGTGGAAAAGTAAGTTGTTGCATATAATCTGAATACAGCGTGTGTTGTGGCTATTTCAAAAAGGAAAAAAAGTTCAAAGAAAAACTTGCTTACTTTGATCAAATGGCCGTCGATGCCTTTGGTTTGTACTCGGGCAATAAGCAAAATAAAAGTCCAGATGAGAATTATCTTTGGTTATTTAATCAGATCAACATACATTTTGTTCTGCATCTCAGTGATCCGGTAAAAACCTATATCCCTTTTCGGTACATGACCTTCGGGTAACACACCTACTAGCTATGACCATTTTCTGACAACAGTTCTTTTTACCCCCTGCTTTTTATGCAGAAACCCAAGAAATAATACAAAAACAAAATTATTTGGAAATAGCTCTGACAGCTTACAACCACCCTTCACTGTTTTTGTGTTTTGTTTTCATTCAAAATTCTTAAGTTACACAGATTCGTTGGCACCATCTGCAGCAATGTGTAGCCCTAGCTTCTGTAATGACCATGTTGACACAGACTGTGAGGTAATGTGTTTCAATGTGGCTTGTGTTCAGGCTAATATCATGAACCTCACACAGCCCCACTTAAAAAGTCTTGAACTTTGCCTTTAAGGTGCTTGATTAGAGTTTGGACAAGTGGTTGACAATAGGTTAAATGTTATGAACTATAACTAATGAATACCAAAAGGAGTACAATAGAGAAAAGAGGGCTAAAAGTCATGCTATAAAGAAGGAATATGTCAATCATAGAAATGGTAACAATCAAGGAGAGTCGAGTGAAAGGGACATGTAAGAAGAGAAAACACACAGAGGAGATATCCTTCAATTATAGATTAATTTTTGATGTTGCAAGTAACACTGTGCTTGTTGTTTGGTCATGTGATTTGCAGCTATATTGAATTGAAATGGTTTCTGCACATCTTAGTCCCCTGTGGTTATTTACCCTTAATTATGGTGCTGCCAAAGAAATGATTATTTTGGCCAATAGTAATAGTGAAGAAGTTTTGCCAGTATCAGTATTCGAGGGTATAATTATCTGTAAAATGGTATGTTGGTCAAAGTGTTTTTTTGAGTCTGTCTTTCCTCGCTCATATGTCAGCAATTTATTTTTGATAGTCTTTAGACCACAACAAGATGATAACTTAAGGGAAAATGAATTATCTGCGGTGTACCAAAATTCTTTCCCCCCCTATTATCAGCCCCTGAATAGCTGTAATGGGTAGTCAAGTCAGCAAACCTAAGGTCAAAGATGTGTATGCTAAAAGTGATCCAGCTCTGTTTAAGACGTTTGACTTAAGGCTGCTGCAATCTTTTCCTCAGAGAATTTTCAACCCTCCAGCTGTCTTTTCATAATGACAACTTTGCTCCAGACTTTAAATGAAGCTGTAGAACCATAACTGCTGTTTGTATTGCAGAAATATGCATACCCAGCAGATGAGCTGATGCCTCTGAGCTGCAGGGGGAGAGTTCGGGGTCAGGAGCCAAACAGAGGGGACATAGATGACTCTTTGGGAAAGTAAGTTGACAAAAAATAAATAAATAAAAGAGTATGGCTTTGACCTAGTCCCTTTTTCAGTGTCTTGTGATAATATCTGTTTTGATTTGGTGCAATGCATGTAAAGATTGAAAATGCAGTATATTGTTTTTAGTTTGTCTTTATAAGCGTGATCAAAATCACACGTACATTTTATAAAGTCAGTCACTCAGTCAATCTGTATAATGGGATCTTTTCTTCTAGTTCAAGTCAGAGACGTAAGCAACTTGCAGGGAAAGTATGGTAAAAGACAATTACTGTAATCCAATTTAGATGTAACAAAAGCTTGTACTAGTTCTTCAGCATCAATCTGGGACAGGATAGGCACCCCTGATTTTTGCAATGCTATTTAGATGAAAGAAGGATGTCCTTGAAATGTGTTTTATATGGAAGTTGAAGGACAAATCTTGATCAAATAGAACCATAAGATTTCCTACAGTGGTGCAGGGTGCCAGGTTGATCCCATCAAGGGTAGTTATATCATTAGATAAGGTTTCTCTAAGGTGTTGGGGGCCCAGCACAATAAATTCAGTATTGTCTGGGTTAAGAAGAAGAACATTTCTGGCCATCCAGATCCTAATGTCCTTTAGACATGCTTCTAGTTTAGGTTACTGATTTGTTTCACCTGGCTTTATTGATACATACAGTTGAGTATCATTCGCATAACAAAAATCAGCACAGCCTTTCTTCATGATTTCACTGAAAGGAAGAATATATGAAAAGAAAAGAATTGGACCAAGCACAGAACTAAGAGGAACTCCATAGCTAACTTTGGTGTGCACAGAGGACTTATTATTCATGTGTACAAACTGGTATTCGAATTGAACCAATTTAAAGCAATCCCTGTTATCCCAAGCAATTCCTCTCTCTGTAGAAGGATGTGATCTATGGCATCAAAAACTGCACTGAGATCTAACAAGACAGGCACAGAGAGTAAGTCATTTGTCACTTTAACTAGAGCAGTCTCTGTGCAA
The DNA here is from genome assembly GCA_037902135.1 of Cetoscarus ocellatus. Classification (NCBI taxonomy): domain Eukaryota; kingdom Metazoa; phylum Chordata; class Actinopteri; order Labriformes; family Labridae; genus Cetoscarus; species Cetoscarus ocellatus. Next base: position 362,434 of record JBAMNC010001741.1, on the reverse strand, counting down.
TGGTGAACCAAAATCCCCCATACAAGCTGTTGTTTTGAAGGAAGTCACAGATTAGACTCTATTTTCTCAAGGATCTTCGCAGCAGATGGGAGGTTAGATATAGGCTTGTAGTTATCTAATGTGCTTGAATGAAGGGTAGGCTTTCTTGGAATAAGTTGGATTACAGCTACTTTAAAAGCCTGTGTACATAGCCTATCATAAAGATATACTAATTGTCTCCAACAAAGATGAACAAAATAAGCTGTTCAAGACCTCCTTGAACCGCTTTGTTGGGATCGGATCTCAGAGGCAGGTTGATGGTTTGGAGGAAGACATAACAGAAGTCAGTTCCAGAAGGTCAATAGGAGAAGAGCAGTCTAAGTCAGGTTTATTGAAACTTAAGGGCACGTCAGGCTCAGGGGAGGTCAGGTTGGTCACTTGTTTAGTGTTTACTTGTTAGTTAAGGATACTATGTCTGTAGGATTTTTGCATATTCAATGGAGCAAATGGAAATCCATTTCTTTTTATAATAGAGTGCTGTTCCCTGCAGGTTAAATTCAACACGGAGTGGTTGCCCCAGTTTTAAGGGAACACATTAATTAGATGCTAATTTAAGTCAGTGACATTTAGAAGGAGTCCGTCTTTCAGGGACTTAAAGAACCACACATCTGTTTATACCGAACATGTGTAATAATACTGCTTTTAACTGCAGATTTCACAGATTAGACATGAACTAGTATGATTCAAAACAAATAAATCCAGAGTGATGGTAAAGTGGGGCATGTTTCCATTTTTTGTGTGTAGGTTTTCTCTCACGCTGATTGACACTCTTGATACCCTGGTGGTGAGTACTTCTTTTACCCTCTATTTACAAAGAAGAAAATACATGTTTTCCCTTTTTTGCCTCCAGAATGATTGGGTATTGTGTTTTTTGTGTGGAAAGGTGCTAAATAAGCTCGATGAATTTGAAGATGCTGTGAAGAAGGCTGTGAGCGATGTCCGCCTGGACAGCGATGTGGTGGTGTCTGTGTTTGAAACAAACATCAGGGTACTAGGGTATGACACATGTTTTACATTTTTTCTTTTTTTTTTTTTATATACACTATTTTATTTCTTTTTTTAATAACTGCCTAAATCTATCCTTTTGTACATAATTGAAAAACCTTTAGTCATCTGTCTTTGTTTTATCCTTCTCAGGGGGCTTCTGGGAGCTCATGTGATGGCTGACCTGCTGCAGCAGCGTGGGGAGAGGATGCAGTGGTATCAAGATGAGCTCTTACATATGGCTAAAGAGCTGGGCCATCGATTACTTCCTGCCTTTAACACCACAAGTGGCCTTCCTTACCCTAAGGTATCCCTTTATCATTTGTTTAATTGCACAGGTCTACAACTTCAATTCAAATGAAGTTGGGACATTGTGTAAATTGTAAATAAAAACAGAAAACTTTGATTTGCAAGTCTTTTTACCTCCGCCAAGGAGGTTATGTTTTTTCCGGCGTTGGTTAGTTTGTTTGTTTGTCTGTCTGTCTGTGTTCAAGATAACTTGAAAAGTCATGGACAGATTTGGATGAAATTTTTAGCAAATGTGTGGAATGGAATAAGGAAGAAATGATTAGATTTTGGGACTGATCCGAATCACTGTCTGGATACAGGACTTTTTTAAAGGATTCTTTAACATTGCCAGGTTAGGACCATTTTCGCCAAAGTAGACTGAGCTCTCTGAGTGCTTTTCTAGTTTGAGCTGTATTCAGTTGAATACACAGTCCATTCTGTTGGAACATGTGCAGAATGTGGATTGGTGCTGTCTTGCGCAAATAAACAGGGACATCCCTGGAAAAAAAATGTTGCTTGAATGGTAACGTGTTTCTCCAAAAGCTGTATGCACCTTTCAGCATTAATGGTGCCTTCATAAATTTGTAAGTTGCCCATGCCATGGGATCTTACACACAGACCACAGCACCACTGATGCTGGCTTTTGAACCTTGCACTGATAACAATCTGGATAGTCCTTTTCCTCTTTAGCCTAGAGGAAAAAATGTCCATGATTTCCAAAAACCGTTCAAAATGTGGACTCGTCAAACAGCAGCACATTTTTTCACTTTGCACCAGTGCATCCAATGAGCTCTGGCCCAGAGAAGTCAGTTGGTGTTCTGGGTGTTGTTGATACATGGCTTTCACTTTACATGGTAGTTTTGGAACATGTTACAGGCATCAAACTCAAAATAATTCAACATTTGCAAAAACACAATAAAGTTTATCAGTTTGAACATTACATTTCTTGTCTTTTTAGTGTATTCTATTGAATATAGATTGAAAAGAATTTGCAATCATGGTTTTCTGTTATTTTGATGTTTCACACTATGGGCCAAGCTCATTGGATTTGGGGTTTGTCAATAAAGATATATTGCAAATTGAGGTGGGCGCAGTTAGTCAAAAAAAATTAACCCAGGTTATTATAATCTGTTAGCAAAGACATTAGTTTTAGTAGGAGCTAATTTGCATTCTCTATTTTCCCCAGACTTTATACATTTTCACCTTCAGGTTGGTCTTCACATGACATGCATAGATGTCAGTATAAAGGAGGCAGGCCCATTCAGCAAAGGAGTGAATACTTGACAGCTACACATACTGATTTACCTTTTTATATACATGTGAACCATAAAGCACTTCTTTGTGTTTGAAATGATAATCTCTTGTAGATGCAGTTATACATATGCATACACCTGCAATAACATAGGTATGGTAAGCCTACTGTAACATAACCTAACTTTTCAGGACCACAAACATTAACATCAAAATAGTGAAACAGAGACGTTGGTTGATCACGTTGGTAACTGCTGACCATTTCTAAATATAGCTGTTTCAATTGTAGCCTGGCTGTCATTTGTTCCATTATGTACTCATTTGTATTTTGTAACCACACTTCAGGAAAGGGTTAGGGTAAGGCTGTATCCAGTCTATGGTCCTTTTTTTTTAAAGAAATTCTGTGAAGTGTGCAACGTTTTATAGAGAACAGGTGATCAAGCTTGTCTTCCAGTTAGCTTGGGGAAATATCTGTTTTCAATATTTTCTCCACTCAAGCTACTAATGTCGGGTCAGATTCTTTCCATGAGTGGCTTCCAATCCCTCCATGATATCTTTAACATTCGTTTTTCCAAGTGTTGTCTTTGACTGCATAAATAAAGCTTCAGTTCACTTGGTTCTTTTATGGACTGTTGGGACTGAACAATATTGGGAAAATAAGATTTTATAAAAAAATAACATTTCCCCCCTTGTGACATATATTGTGGGGTATTTCCCCCTTTTTGATAAATGATGTGTCTTTGCAATGTCTCTTTTTATCCACAAATCCTTAAAGTAAGTGTGTGGCTTGAAATTATTTTGACTTCTCAAAGCTCACAGATTTGCAACTTAGCATTTGTGCTTGTCACAGATAAGACCATTTTTTAAGAAGCTAATACTAACATACTAACATATCATTTTGTTTAGATGTTTGTGAAAGACATAAAATGGGTATTTATGACTATGACTAAAATAAGATTAAAAAAAATAAAATATAACGTATACACCAGCATGGTATACCAGCCTATGGCTATATAACACTATTTATATTACACACCCTAATTTGTGCATGGCATTGTAGAGATGTTTCAGGTTGAATCACACTTTGCAGGCATGTTTCAAGATGTCCTTATTTTCAATTTGTTGATTTTTGGAAATGACCTCCAGGCTGCATTAAGTGAGGTAGTTTCCCATTTCTGTTCTAAACAGTTGTAGCACCACAGAACCACTAGTGTTAAAAATACTGTTATAATGTTACAGGAGTTCAGTTATTTCTGCAGAGGAAGTATTTAGCATTTATCTGCTTTTTGTTCCAGGTGAATCTTAGGTATGGAGTCTTGAACCCTCTTTCGCGCACAGGCACTGAGTCAGACACCTGCACAGCCTGTGCTGGAACAATGATCCTGGAGTTTGCTGCCCTCAGCAGACTGTCAGGGGAGTCTGTGTTTGAGGTATTACCTTCCTCTGCCTCCTGATAAATTACATGAGACATAATAAAGAAGTAGAGACAGAACATTGCAAGAAATTATAGCTGGTGCAAGCTGTAAAAATAATTAAAGGTTGCTTGAAATATGTGATTGTAATGAGCCCTAAATTTAAGGGTATAATTCTCTTCTTTTTTTTAAAGGAAAATGCAAGAAAGGCTCTTGACGTGCTGTGGGACAGAAGGCAGAGAGGGAGTGACCTGGTGGGGACTGTGATAAACATCCATAATGAAGAATGGGTCAGGAGAGGTGAGCCCATGTGGACAAACACATTTATAACGTAAAACAATTACACTTTATTATCCGTAAGAACTGGACTTTAGTTGTTCTCTCACAGACCGTTGATCAACATGACACAGAACAATAATAAAACAATACAGAAATGTCACAGCTCTTTCTATGTAGTGTATTGGTGCTCTCACATCTGGCCCGGTTTGTCTTGACATATATGAACGCAGCAATCCAAATCTGTTTAGGAACAAAACAACTGAGCTGGGGTTGCCTCAAACAGCTGGTTTTAGCTTGATTCCAGGCAGACCCTTTTGCAGTGTTAATTTTGACAGCACATTTAAATTGAGTTTTAGGTATAGTATTTTGCTTAAAATATATTTTAGTTTTACTCATAATTTAGTAATCTAAATTTTTTAAATTTTAGCCTGGTTTAAGTTGATGAAATATCGCAACATTTTAGTTGACGATATCTACTGTAAATTTAATCAACTAAAATATGAAGTGTAAAGTGTAAGGCATTTTTTATGTTTCCCTGAATTTCTGAAGTCTTGTTTTACACTTGGATATATTTATTTGAGTTTCTTATCAACACCAACCAGTTTAATAAAACGTGCCATTAATTTATCACCTCATTAGCACTGCTACGGTGTCAAAGCCGAGTAAAAACACACCAACAGGCCATATAGTAACTTTAGCTTAGGTCTACTCGCCGTTGCTTAGATGTTAGGATAGGATGACTTACCTGAAGATGCCGCTTCAAGTTTGTTGTGTTTTTACGGATCATATTCACACCACACGGTTTACACAGCGACTTGTTCTCCACAGCGTCAAACGTGAAATGCGTCCATATGTCTACTCTCCTTTTTCTCCCGGGCGTCAGCATGATTCTTGCAGCAGAACGTGAGATTTGTGCATAGCACTGACACCGCTGTCTTCGTGGTGGAAAATCCAACTGCCCTCCCTCCTAAAGAGAGTAGCTCTGATTGGATCGCTCCCCAACTTACCCTGCCACCACGCAGCTAAAGTAGTTGTGACTGGATGTCCCTCTTAGCTCATCCAACCTTTCCACACAATAAAAGTAGCTGTGATTGGATATATTCCTAACTTGTCCCTACGTTCTACATGACGAAATTAGGTCTGATCGGATTAAGTCTCTGTCAAACATTTTTGTCTTGTTTTTATTTGTTGATGAAAATGTCAGCTAATTTAGTTTTATTTTTTGTCCATGTACACTTGTTTTTATTAATTACTGTCTAGTTTTTTCATCAGGGTATGAAAGGTTGTTGATGAAAACAGTGACGAAAGTAATTAGTCAGCTAAATGAACAATACCCTGTTGCAGTTCTTTGCACTGAGAATGCTGTCAAGCCTAGCTTGATTTCTAGCTAGCACCCTAGCTAGGGGTTTTAGAATAGCGAAATGGATAAATATGTGAAATAAGGTTTTTGATGAACACAGGCAAAAGAGATTTTAGCGTTTAACCTGAAATAATACAATTCATTGTTACTGCCTTCTCCTGAATTTTAAAGCGTTGTTTTTTGCTTAAAAGGACAGTTGCAAACAAACTGCTGATAAGTAGTTAAAAAATGGCTGGAGATCCTATTGCAAGCATTTCTGATCATTTTTGTAGTAATCAGTAATTCACACACCTTTGCCACAGACATGAGGACCTTGACCAGATCATAACCATACCCAAGATGAACATAAAAAGTACCATAAAGCTGCTTAAACTAGAAACATTGAATATGAAGTGCAGCTATTTCTTTCAAAGAAATAAAGAAAAATAATGATAATATTAAACAGTATTAAGTTACAGAATAAGAAAATGAAACAATGTATTACCACTTTACAACTAATGTCAATGAAAATAATGTCCTCAAAATGATTTGTTTTCTCACCTCTGTGTTTTCAGACAGTGGAGTTGGTGCTGGTATCGACTCGTACTATGAATATCTGATGAAGGCCTATATCCTCCTAGGAGACAACGTTTTTCTTGAAAGGTTTAACACTGTAAGTCCTTCACCAGTGTGTGTAATCCAATGAAGCTGACAAACAGCACCTACTGTTTGGCAGCATCATTGACCCGTTACTAATTTCCTCCTGTTGTGGCTTAAAGAATTTTCTTGCTGTTCACTTATGAAATTTTCATGATATGCTGCAGCACTACAGTGCCATAATGAAGTATATCAGCAAGCCCCCCTTACTGCTCAATGTGCACATGCACAACCCCACCGTGAGTGTTCGCAGCTGGATGGACTCTCTCCTGGCGTTCTTTCCTGGGTTACAGGTTAGAGATTTTTTGTTTGTGTACTCATGAATCATCAAATTCACTACCATTAAAACATCACTAAAGGCTTTTTTGGGGATTGTTGTACGTGTTTGAAATGTAATATTTTATTTCCCTACTTATGTTTAATGGTAATTATTATTACAGGTTTTGAGAGGAGATCTGAAGCCGGCCATAGAAACTCATGAAATGCTTTACCAGGTCACCAAACAGCACAAGTTTCTTCCAGAGGTAAAGAAGCTCTGTACCATTTAGTCACTTTTGTAGAAATGAAGTAAATGAGTTTAAAAAAGTTTCTGCAGCAGTGTGGCTCTCTTTGCCTGTCTGCAGTAAGAATAAGCAACATGCTGTTTGTACGACGTGCTTCAGTAACATTTTTAAAGGAGGTTCCTCTTACTACATTTTAAATAAATTAAATCAAAAAGCTTATTTCAGAAACTTAAAGAATGTAAAACAAATACAAACACTGGTATCAGTATTGGCTAACCTGTGATTTAAAGGTACCAGCCCTGGTTTTTACTGTTTGTGAGTTTCTAACCATCAGAGGGGAATATTTGCTACTTTCTTGTCAATCAGATAAAAAACATTAATAATAGGGGATTTATTTATGTATTTTAATCCACTTTCATACACTGATGTTTTGGCCAACTTTTGCTGACATGTAGGTACACACTGAGCAGCGTAGAGCAGCGTAAGGCAGGCCACACAGAATTAAGTTAAAAATCAGTTCAGCAATGCTGATGTTCACCAGATACATCGACAAATTTCACACATGCTTAAAAATTTTTGATGTTCAATCAAACATGCTTATGATCATCTCTGTTGGCAGACGTTGGGCCTGTCTGGCCCTAGTGTATGTACATCAGCTCTGTCAAGTCCAGCTGCTTCCTCCTCAGGACTGGACTCCTATAGCATGACTTCAGGGGCCCTTTTGGGGACTGCTGTCTTTTGTCCTCTAGGCATGGTGTCAAATATGGAGACCAGTATCAGCTCCACATGTTGAAATGGCATGTACATCTGCTTATATGGCATTTGTTGAGTGACATCACAATATGTTTGTACAACATTCAGGAGCAGCAAGTTTCAGGAGGTCAGAGTTCCCCTAAGTTGAGCACGCTACCCTTGCTTAACATCTGTGTTGGCAAACATCTAAAATCCATCAACCCTCAGTCAGGGGGCCATTGAAAAGCATCTTAGTCCACCAGCACAACGTTTCTAACTTAAACTTTTGATAACTTAAACTCAACGTTGGTCAACATCGGCTACTTTACGTTGATGTGTGAATGCTTCTTAAGTAATATGAGAATTTTTCATTTCTGACATCTGGAACAGTAGTTCTCACCCAGAGGGTTGGGACCCAAAGGTGGGTTTTGGTTGCACTCTCAGTGGGTTGCGAATGCCTACCAGGGAAAAAAAACTTTAGCAAAATGTGAGCAATGCAGATTTGAAACCCTTAACAGACATTCATTTATTTATTTTATTTTATTTTAATTTCCCTACGATCTTGACTTTTTTTCCTCTTTTCCTGAAAAAATTAAGCGCTGTCTCAATACAACTTTTTTAATCTATTAAAATGTTTCAAGAAACAACCGAATGTACTTGTTATTGTGAGATAACCGAGGCAGGAAAAATAAAAGCATTCATGTCCACCCAGAGCTTCTACTCTGTGGTATTTGTTTGGTCATTACACTTTTTTTAATCACATTTTTGTTTCATCTAATGTCCAAGCTGTAGTATTTTTAATAAGTTGCAATAAGTCTAAAATATTAACAGCTGCAGAAAAAAAATATCATTTGATATAATCAGTATAATGCTATGTTTATAATCACTGGAATTTATGGATATCTGTAAATTAATAAATATCACCCAGTCATGTTCGTCCCACTGATTGAGAATATGTTTAATGCAACTATAGTATTTTTTTGAAAGCCACACTTGTCAATAATGTACTGTCTTTCTGTGTTTAATCTTGTCACAGGCTTTCACAACAGAGTTCAGAGTTCATTGGGGCCAACACTTGCTGAGACCAGAGTTTGCAGAAAGCACCTACTACCTCTATAAGGTAAAAAAAAAAAAAATATTTATGTAAAAAGATAAGTAGTGACAAAATTGGTTCTAATACTCTCTGTATTTTTGTTGAAAATAGAGTTTACCTCATATGACGGATGGTAGTGATGATATTCTGATCTCTGCAGGCAACTGGCGACCCGTACTACCTCAGAGTGGGACAGTCCATTGTGGAGAAGCTCAATGCCTATGCCAGGGTGCCTTGCGGATTTGCTGCTGTTCAAGATGTTCGTACTGGGACACATGAAGACAGGTATACAAATGCCAGTGCCTGGGTGACACAGGATAAACAACCCACATTTTCAGTGGATTTGGGATGTTGTGTAAAATGTAAATAAAAACAGAATACAATGATTTGCAAATCCTTGTTGACTTATATTCAAGTAAATACTCTACAAAGACAAAATATTAAATGTTCAGACTGATAAACTATATTGTTTATTTCTGAATAATTCATTCATTTGATGCCTGCATCACATTTCCAAAAAACTGGTACAGTTGCATGTTTCCCACTGTGCTACATCACCTTTCCTTTTAACAATGCTGGGTTAGGGGCAACAGAAAGAGTGGGAAAGTCGAGGAATGCAATGTCCCACCTTCATTGGAACTGGGGTTTGGGGATCAGTTTTAAAACAAACACTACTGATGTTAACAATATTATCTTACTCTATATCTCATTTGGAAAATATATTGATTTATCAAAAAAAAAATCCATCTTTTGCAATAGTGACCTTAAATGGAATTGTCTGTCTTTAAAATAAAAATTACATAAATGTTTTTATCAAACTTTGTCTTATGTTCATGTACAAACACTCTTTTTGTCGTGTATGTGCAGGATGGATTCATTCTTCCTGGCTGAGATGTTTAAGTATCTGTACCTGCTGTTCTCTGAGAAGACTGAGCTGCCCATCGATATTGATGACTACATTTTCACCACAGAGGCTCATCTTCTACCTGTGTCTCTGTCCACCACCAAACCCCCTTGTGGAGGCAATGACACAGTGGGAGATCTCACTTTGTCACAAACACAGGTAAATACATTTCACCCCAGACTTATTGATTTTACTTAAGGTTTCACTATAAAGAGCTTTTGTTTTCTCTTTCTGTGCTTCAGGAGGCTGTTCCTGTATCTCAAGAAGATCTGTTTACACACTCATGCCCCAGCCTAGAGACCTTGTTTCCAAATAACCCTTCGTATGCCAAAACCATCCGGGATGGCTACAAGTACCTCACTGGGGTTGGAAGAGCCTTCCACCCTTTACCTGTCAGGTGTGTTCAGAAAAGCTGTTGATTTTAGGTGGTGGTGAGTATTTTGACTATAAATACACATACAAAAGAGACGTTTTCGCTATGCTAGTTAAGGCAGAGGGGCAATCTTGTTAAGGTGGCCACCATCCTCATTGACAGCACTGGAAACTCTGCATTAGTGAAAATCTGTAAAGTTTTTTACTTTCCTTGATGTTGCAGGGAAATTGAACTTCCTCTCCATGATAACGGCATGGAGCCAGTGGAGTTCTTGAAAAGCATGGGCATCTCTCTGACTCCGCTAAATGAAGTCATGGCAGGAGACGGTAGGAGTCGAAAGGTATTTTTATTTATTATGTTTTATTCAATTCTACCACTGGCTTTTCTTTCTGCATCATTTAACACAAAATGTCCCGACTTCACTGGAAATAAGGGTTTGTATATGTAAAAGTCAGGATAATGAAGGATGTCTCCTTGCATATAACTTCTCCCTAAGACATAGCACAGTGTCAGTACTGACTTAAAATATTTGTTTTTTTTAAAGTGCAAAATAAACATTGCATTAAAATAACACACAATTACCTTAAAATTCAGTGCTCAAAAAATTTAGTTGTGTGATGACCCTATATTAAAGTTACCTAAAGTGAATTTTGGCTCATAAAAAGAGGAAACGCTTTTCTTCTCATTGATTTCTTGTCACTTTTTTATGCATGCATAACGTGCACAGCACATTTTCAGTTTCATTTCAGGAGACATTTATATCTTCTGCTGTGAGCACGCTTCAGTGCAGCTTTCAAAACAATTATACAACCTGCTGTTCAACCAAGTAGGGAGATAAACTGCACAAATAACAAGGCGTGGAGCGGCAGGGAAATAGAGAATTATTACTTGATTTAATCTAAAGACAGGTTTGCTTTTAACAGGTTTTCTTTATCTTCTCATTAGCTACCCCGCATTCAGTTGTGTTGATGCTCTCTTTAGAGTCACGACGTCCCCCTCAGTGGGAGCGAAGAGGCAACCTGTCAGTCATTGTGAAAAGATAAGCAATGTAATAACTCAAGAGTGACAAGAAAACAAATTAGTTGCTCTGAAAGGTAAAATAATGTTAATATCAGAGTGTCTCATATTTTCTAAGAAACCACTATAGAATTAAAAGTAGTAGAAGCATAACATTGTCTGTCCATGTCATCACGTCACATTATTGAAGTTTTTCAAAAAAAAAAAAAAAAATGACTGACAAATATCTTCTGTTTCAATCATATTTCCTGCATATGATCTCCTTCAGGAAAACAAAGGAGTGTACCGGGTGAAACTGGTGGCAGAGTTGAGTCAGACTCCAGAGGAGGAGGAGGTCGTCCCACATGTTGTTCAGCTCATATCTCCTCCTTTTCTGGGCAGGACGGTCCTCACAGCAGGGCCTGCCAAGTTTGGGATGGACCTCACAAAGCAGGAGCATGGGGTGCGCTATAATTTACATTATCAACACCAAATGCAGTATTGTATTGAATATTGTAATAATTCCAGTTTGTGTGAATCTCTCTTTACATCCACACTTTTAAGAAATGACTCTAACTCTTGTCCCACAGGTGAAGGGCAGCATTCTGAAAGCCTCCCCTTATACTGCGTGTGGAACAATAGATAATGCTGAGGAGCTTAAAGGCCGGATTGCTTTGGCACTGCGTGGTGATTGCATGTTTGCTGCAAAAGCTCGCCGGCTGCAGGAGGCTGGAGCCATTGGCATCATCTTTATAGGTGAGAATCCTTACAGGAAGATATGAAACAGAGATGGTTTGTTAAAAGATTTTAGTCACATGACCAGAATGGAGGCCTGAAGTAAAAAAAGAATGTTAGCTAAAACTGATCACTTTGTGGAGCTGCAGCACAAGCTTTTCAATTTGCATCTCTGCAGTATGTAATAATACATTTAATTCTCATAATTACAAAAGAAAACTTAAATGATAGTGTATGCAGAATGTGCCTTATTAGTCATGTGACTCAAAGCATGTGCTATTGCCTTTTGTGTGCTGTTTAATAAGAACCAAAGCTACCAATTTTTTTAACTCATCTACAATAAAACCATCAGTTGGCTTATTTGGAGAGTAGGCTGCAGTGCCATCAGAGTTTGTGTTCCTGCACATGAATGTACAAGCTTCAGGTGAGGCTTGTTATAAATACAGTGGCTTTACAGTTCAAAGAGTGAATGTGCTGAAGGAGCATTTTCTGATTTTTTTTTCCACTCTTGAGCCCTCTTTTAATCATATTTAAAAAGATGTGTATTTTATGTGTTGCTAGTGAACATCCAAACAAGGCATAAAATATGTCCCCTGTTCCCGTTGAAAATAGCCCAAGTTTCCTGAGTGAAGCAAAGGGTGAGGAACTGGTCTTCTTGGGGTGTTGTCTCCCTGAGATGCTTTTGTCTTACTTTGACTTCTCCAGTCTCATGGAACTTGGTCCAGAGTTTGGAAACGGCACTAAGGCTATCACCAAATAATGCTGCCACTCTGCTTATTCGAACACCAGCTTCCAGTTGCAGAGGATTGTTGCATGTTTTTTTAGGGGCGCAACCCACACAATTAGCCGTGTCGCTCGTTCCTGGAATACACGATCCTTACAAGTTGTACTTTGTTAAGGGCACTTCTCAGGCTCTTCAACGATGTAACATACAATTCCAGTTAGTATTATTAAAGGTGAGAAAAAAATCAACCGAAATAACATCTCCAAACACTTTTTGAGGAGTATAGTTTGAAATCTTCTTGAAGAAAGCATGATGTTTATTTTGTAAATGATGGATCCTCTAGTCCCCTGTTACCCAAAATACAGCCCAATTAACATCTTTAAATTATTTTAGGTGCTTTTTTTTCTCAATCCTGGGAAGTCCCTGATGACAGCACAAAGCTGTGTTTATCGAAAAAAAATATGTTTGTAAAAAGGGCAGGTTTTTACCACAGCTGCAAAGTAGTCATGGAGAAATAACAATAAAATCATTTGCATTTTTAAGGTGTTTGAAAAACATTTTCATTGAATTGGCATTTTATGTCAGAGTCCAGGCTAAGTCCTAACTAGTTCTTATCAGGGGTAAAACTTGGTGCTGAAATGCTAAGCTAGCTACAGCTAAAATGGATTAGAAAGCCTTTTTATATCTTGTGTAGGATGAAGTTAAAAAGCCAAACAGTAGTTCAAAAAACATTTGGTCGCTACCAACTTCCCAAATGCCGAGGGGAAAGCCTGTAAATAAATGTAACTTTTCCCAATGCTTGGATTTGTCAGACCACCGAGATGGAAGTAACAGTGAGGAAACCCCGCTCTTCCAAATGGTTGGAGATGGCGACTCAACTGAAGATATCACCCTGCCTCTGGTGTTTGTGTTCAGCCGTGAAGGTGCAGTGCTCACAGCCGCTCTGGAGGAACAGCAAAACGTGGACGTCCTGCTACTGCCAAAGGAGAGGCAGCTTGGAAATGGTGAGGACAAAGAGGAGGGAGACTAAAGCATAAGACTAATCAGATTCTTTGTTTTTGGTATTGTTTATCATAAAATCTTTTAGAAAGACAAAAACCTAAATGCCATCAGGATGAGGATCAAAACTTTTTTAGCTTTTGGTCATGTGACTAGCATAAAGGGTTGGAGGGTAAACAGCATGTCAACCAGCAATAACCAGTGTGTGGAGCTGCAGCACAGGCTTTTTTTTAACATCATCTTTCCACAACATCCCATAAGAAAACATAAAATTGAGACATTGTTCTTAAATATAACTTATAGGACCATTAAGAATCCTTAGCAGCACCGTGGACACTACTTGTATCACTTAAAACAGTTCAGTCTTGACCAGAATGTCATTTTAAGTATGTTTACATAGTACAATAGCAGAGAGCACTTCCCCTTGCACCACTGCCTGCATGAGAATCTACAGATACATGAGCACTCTACATATGCTAAGTGTGTTTAGATCAATAATTCTGCTGTTTGGGAAGTGAGAAGCTCATCAGCGGTATTAAGTGATAGTACCAGGATCACTTTTGGCTGTTTTTTGTAAGTATTTTGAGGCTGAAACTTAATTATGAAGTAATAAGCAATACAAGTTAGTACAAAGTTTATGTCAGGATCAGAAAAATTCTGTTGGTGCTGCTGTCTTTGTAACATGCAGACACAGTGGAGTGTCGGACAGCATCAATCCAGTATTTGCTCTTCACTGGGTTTTCTTTTATAAGTAAAAGGCTCTGTAGATGTAATTCAGTCTTGTCCCTTTATCTGATAGTATATTTCCAATTGAGAAATAAATTTCATAAAAAAAACAATTACCTGGTCAAATGGCACAGTTGACATTCAAGACCTTCAGCTTACCCATAGTGTAAAGCAGAGGAATTTCTTGTCCATCAGGGGAATGTCCCATGAGTGCCTGACATTAAACACTTGTGTAACACCTTCCTGGTGGGCAAGATACATTTCCCGCTGCTGTAGATCAGGATTGATTGTCTTGGTTGACACATGAGTGTTTTAACCATTTTTTAAAATGATAGAAAGCTGTTTTCAACAGGGCACATCATGTGATGATGAAAGCCTGGGCTTTACTTCTACCTTTTTAGAGTGGGAAAACCTAAATAAGAGCAAATAGCAATTTAATGCTGTTAGAGGCTCTGCAATCAGTAGTTTACAATAGACAGTAGCCTCGACAGGCTTCCTCAAATGCTCCTCTAATGCCACTATAAAAATATTTTTAACTTTAACAGAATCTTACTGAATTTAATAACATTATTGCCCCAGACCAATTACTGAAAGTGACTCCTTCAGGCCTAGGGAACCTCAACCAGGGCCTTGGCCACTTTACCAGAAAGTTTGAATTCACCCATGCTTCCCCCGACATACATGACCAAAAAGAGGACAGTGTTAACTTTTAACCAGCCAAGACTCAGGAAACTTTTATTTCTTTCTGTGGCTTCCACTTCTGCTTAAAATCATTGTCTCTCTCCCTCTGCTTAAATTATTAATTAATGTTTAATTTTTTGATCTACACAATTGTGCGCTGGTAAATTGTCTATAGCAGTATCAACATGACTATTAAAGTCACAAATATTCACTGTCTCATGAGGAAGCAACGTGAATTTGTGAACTATGTTTAATTGTGTTTTTTCAAGACAGGATTTTGTGAAACGTGCAATCAGTTGACCCGTGACCTGTCAGTCATGCATCTGGGCCAGTGGGCCGGTTATAATGTCAAACCCTGTGAACAATTTCTTTCGTGTCACAACCAAACAGCCGAATAATTGTTTTAGACGGATCAAAAATGCTTAAACAATCCTTGTTTTTAAGACTTTCATCCTGGCAGCTGTGTTAAGGACAATTCACCATAAAATATCAGTAAACATTGCTAAAGTGAAGTCCTGCATTTATTAGGTGATGTGATTATAAATCCCCTTTAAGAAATGGTAAAATAAAAGCTGGTTTAATGATGATAGCTTCATCCTTCAACTATTTTTGCCCAACAAGCTTCTGCACAGGTCACATGACTGAAAACTGTCAATGCCTGGCTGCTGTAGTGTTCTGAGTCAGGATAAGTGAGTGTTAGTCAAACTAAGTGTCAGATAACAGCGTTTTTACTAGCATATCATTTGTTCTCCTTCTCATTGTCTAGATAAGACAGAAAAACCTGTCGGCATGAACATCAAACTCCGCCTGGCAGAGGAGGGAGAGCTGGAGGAAGGAGCAGCCAGAGGGCCCACCTTAGAGTTCGTCTTGGAGAAAGAACAGCTGCTTGTCAAGGAGGAAGAGGAAGTGCAGGAGCATGGAGAACAGCAGCAGGAAGTCTGCACAGAAGCAGCAAAGGATGACAGAACTGAACTATGTTCATCTTCAACAACAAACTGTGGAGCAGACACAAACCCCTGATCACCGCTGAGCCCTTGGTAGTTTCTAAATGGCCTCAGAGCCCCTCACTGCCCCACATCGAGCCCAGACAGACCCAGCCTGCATGTTAGCAACAGAGCGATGAGCAGTGTGACAGCACCTTACCGTGTCTTGACTTTGAAACCTGGAGATGTTTCTGTATTTATTGGACAGGGAGTCAAAGTGAAGCTTTTATTCTCTGAAATGAGGGATCCTGTAAAGCTTAAGTAGTCTGTAAGCTGTGTGTAGGTAAAGATGGCTGAGCTTGGGCTCATCCTGTAGTGTTGCTTTTGTATGCATTTAGGAGGTGCTCGTGGAGATAATGACATAGACTAGAAATTAGAATTACCTCACCCCAGAGGAAAAACTCAGATGAGGCAAAACATGCTCAGCTAGGTTTACTTAATGCAAGTTAGTTTATTTTTTAATGTTGATTGCACCTTTTTCACTTCAACAAACTACTGTAAGCTATTCAGTATTGGTGAGTGGAATATAACCTGGCCAGTAGGGGGAGCTAGCTCCAAAATGTCTCAATAATTTAACATTTAAAGATGAAGGAGATGAACAGGGGCCAATTTATTACTTTATTTTGTACAAATAAGCAACTTCAGGGACTTGAAGAGTGAATGCAGTTTGACAGGTTTATAGTTGATTAGATGTGTGCTTGTGTGTGAATTTACATTTTGCTAAAATGTGAGATAACTGATGTGTGTGTGTCTGTGTGTGCGTGCAAGGTGTGTCTTAAATACCAAGAAAGAGTCTCCGTTTAAATACGATTAAAACCTTTCTTCTCACATTGTGATCAAACAGGAATTTGGAATAAAAGTCTTTGAGGTTGACCACATTATATTTTTAACAAATAAGTTTAGCCTCGCAAGTAGTTGTTTAAGGATTAAAGCTTCTGTGAGGAGTTTTTACTCTGTTATGTAACAGTGATATTGGTATGTATGCCTCAGTTTGAGCCACTAAAGCAGCCTGGAGCATTCGGATTAAGGTTTATTTTTTTAGATTGTTATTTTTAATACCTGCTTTCACTAGATAGATATAAGACAAAGCCAGTTTGTTCTATTGCACAGTAGGGCGTTTTATTTTTGATTACGCAACTTAAGTTGACTGCTGTCTTTGTCCAAGCGTACAGTTTAAGCTCCAGAAAAAAATCTGTTATTAAGGGAGCCATAACAAACTCCCCTACGACAGGTGGTGATACACCCTCTTTTCCAGCTTGAACCCCATACACATCAACGTATAGTAGCTGATGTTGACCAGCGTTGAGAAATTATCAAAATTTCAGTCAAAATACGCTCCTGGAGTCATTTTTGCTTTGTCCAATGCAGATCAACGTACCTTAAGTGGAGGAAAATGTGTGCTGGTGGAGTATGACATCTCCCGATGGACTACTGAGTCATTATAGACAGATCATGCAAAAACAAAAGTCTGACTGTTAAAGCAAAGCAGGACAAGTCTTAGAAAAGAAAAATAAACAAAAGGCACAACTTTGGCCACTGGAGGTGCTAAAAAAAAACATGAAAAACAAAGATTTCCTCACAGGAGCTTTAATTTGTAGTGAAATCTACCTGGTAGCATTGTTAAAATGACCAAAGACGGCTCTTTTCATGTGTTTTTTATTTCATTTCTTGATGTTAAATCACAGGTTTGGCTGCAGTCCCATTCATGTATGCACTTTGGGTTTGATTGTTTCTGGTAGGTTGATAATCATTGAACATTTAGCCACTCTTTGCGTTTGTTTGTGTGACACCATGGTTAATGAAAAGATGAAACATTTATGGGCATTCAAAAAAGTAAAAAATAATGTAGGCTTACTCAAGCTGACGTGATTACAGCAGAGCTATTGTATCACCTAAATACTCAAACTGGACTGGATTATGAATAATGGGCATGTTTTCTGAAGTGTGACGATAGTTGACTTTTTGGTGCATTTCGAAAACTCTTGTTTCTCTGTTAAGACTTTAATATACCCGCTGTCTCTTTCTCACACTCCACAGAATCTAAACCTGCTTATTGGCATGTTTATGTGTGTAAGAATTTCATACATCATTTCAGAAATATAATTCTTATCTTTTTTTTGCAATCACTCTGAGATTTTCATGTTTATTGTGTTTGGTGGTACATAAATATGAGATCATGTATGCTCTAAAAACACTTTTATATGTTTATAGTGGACCTTTTCTCTAAATGCTGCTGAGTTAGTAAGTCTTAATCTAATTTGACTTTGGATGTTTTCGTTCAGCCTGCATGAGGCTCTGCCAAACAGTATACCTCAGGACTGTGCATGTTACTGTTCATCAGAGAAGAAGACCACAGACAAGCAGTTCAGCATTGTTTTCTTTTATTACTCTTAATGCTATAATATTATGTTCATCTGTTCTCTAATATTTAAGTTGATCTAGTTCAAAAGTGCCAAAATAGATGCATGACAAGACTCCTGTTTGTTTGTTACCCATCTTCCCTGTGTTGAGTTTGAGACCGTAAGCTGAGGCAGTCCCACCAATAAATTTTGAAATCACTTTGTGCAACTTTTTTTTTAATTACAATTTTTCATATGCAACGAAACATAATGAAAGCCCTCATGTGGTTTTTGCTTGTTCTGAAATCATCTATAAATGAGTTTTGCCTTGCTTTAGGACCTGCAAAAGCAAACAAGGCCACCATTAACCTCTTCAGTCCCATAGGACCCAATTTTGGGTCTGCTGGGGCTCAGGAGAAAAGCTCCTCCACACGACAGCACAAGCAGTGAACTGTGCTTTTAAGACTATAGTCATGTTGGCTTTTATTTGACAAATATGTATATTTTTGACTTTTGGCTAAATATGCACTATTTTTCACACACCTTGCCTGACCATATTGTTATCAAACCTCTTTAATTTTTCTCTGCATCACTTTATAACAATAATCCTTCACAGAGATGATGTAAACATATTTTATCATTCATTTTTAGAGTTTCACAGCCACTCCAGCATCATTTCTAAGAGAGATATTCAAAATTAGAAATTGTTTCTGTTTTAGGGGAGGATGAGATTTTCAAATTATTCTGACTTCTGTCTTCATTTACTCTGTCCCAGTAACACATATACTGATAATTACACACAAATCTTTCAAGTGTTACTTTTATTATGACACCAAAATTATTCAAATAGACCTTGTGGTTGCAGAGATACACTCTTTTCTTTATGGGTATGGGTTTCGAGCAGGAGGCTTAAAAAAGGGGCTCGGGCTGAACAGGTTAAAACACTAAAATTGTTTAATAGTTTAAAGGGATAGATTGGGATTTTGAAGTGGGCTTGTATGAGGTAGAAGACACTAGCCTGAACATAGGCCACAGTCAAAAGCTTGGCTCTGCACTGGTGCAAATGGAAATGGCAGCTAGGGCTATACATTTCTGCAAATGGTTCTACAGACTCAATTACAAGAATTGTGGATGAAAAAAAAGCGACCAAGACAATCTAGGGTGATTACACAATATCCACCTTATTCCTAGCCCCATGCTGCCCTGCACCCATTATGTGTGTAACTCCATGGTGAATCAGGCGCTTATTCTTCCTGTTTGGGCAATCTTACAGTTAGAAATGTCGAAACATCTGCCTTGGAATCTCAGATGTTGTAATCACCTCACTGCCTTCTATTGAGGAATGGGAGGTGGACATAAAGAAATGGCCTCAGACCACCAACGCTAGCATATCTACCTGTTTTATTAGCAGGTGGCATGGTGGCGCACAGGTCCGTGAGCGTGCCTCTCAACAAGAAGATTGTTGGTTCAACTTACTGTGTGGAGGTGAAGTCCAATTAAACCAGCCGCTGGTAGTTCGCCCCTGTCAGCAGCCACTATGAAGAAGGTGTATTTCCTATTTTGGGTCCCTCACAGGGAAGTGATAACCAATTCTACAGTAGCACCCCCTGGATTAAGTAAGGTATTCAGATGACTTACAACAACTTACTTCTCCACAACTAAGCCCCTTTGTTTAGGCACTACTTTGCTACATAGCACCGCCCCTGTGTACTTCTGCTAGTGAGTAAACTTATCAATGAAACTAGGGTTCTGTGAATCCAAAAAAATCAATAAGCATAAGCTGAATACTTACTTTGATGATTGACTTTTGTTCTTCTCTTTTTTTTTTTCCTTTGAGTTTTTAAAATTGTAAATCTGGTTGTACAAGTATAAATGTTCATCACAGCCGGGAGGCTCTGCATGATGAGAGCTGCAGACCACAGAGGCACGTATAATATCTGCTGCTGTCTTCTGATCCTGAAACACTCCAAAGTGATTTTTCATTGTCACAAAGTTGTTATATGATTTATAAGACGACATGATTAATCAAATGTCAACTATTTCTGCAGAAAGAGAGACCAGCTTTGTAACTGTGGAATATTGTCAGGCTGATGGCATGTACTGCACACAACCCCCGCTTCAAAAATACTACTACTACTACTACTACTACTACTATAAGCTGTAGTTTAAGGCCTTAAAATCACAGCATGTAAATGATCAGCCTTCTCCTCCATGATCTTATTTGCTTGAGTGAGTAATAAAGAGACAAAAATACATTTAAGCCAGTTTTATAACCAAGTCAACACTGCTCACATTAGCTTTAAAGACATTTTCATAAACTTTGTGTTGGCTCACAGTATAATCTTTTATATGACCAGGCAAACAAAGGCTCATTAAAGTGATATGTCAAGAGATTACCTTTAATATGAATTTTATATTTCTTCAGTTTTCATTACGCAGATTAAACCACCTACATATCAAACCTTTGTTTTACTGAAAAGTAATCAAACTGTAAACAAAAGCAGAAACTGTGTTGAAAACCTGTAAGTAAACTGAATTTGTGTCTTTTTCTTGTTCTTCTTCTTTTTTTCAGGAGGAAACGAGGCAGACGCAGACCTTGAAAACCTGCAGTGCTTGATCGAATCTGCTGCCATAGAGTGGCACAATAACAAGAACGATGACGTGGATAATGAAATTGTTGATGATGACTGAGTCCGTGGAGCTCCACAAAAATAATACACCACTTATTTTCAAGTGACTCATTCTTCCATTTCCTGGTAATATGAGAAAAGTCGGTTATCATCGAACAGCCCTGAGTATCCATCTGAGTCAGAGGTGCATCTCTGAAACATGAAAAATGAACCATATGGCTTTCAGAAACCAAAGCTGATCCTTGTCTAACATGATTCTGAAACACAGACATAAAGGGCTTTTAAACTGGTGTTTGCTTGTGTTTTTTCTGCCTTGGTTACAAAGACTAATTTAGGCCATTGTCTGGGGATGTTGATTTAGCTTTTAAAGCGCACAAACAGTCTGCTTATTTGCAGCCTTTCAATTTGTCCTGTTTTACTTCATTAGACTCAATTGTCTGTATGACCAACAGTTAAGAGCATTTTCACGCGATATGGTAGTTTGCTTGATGTGTATCATTACATCACACCGGCCACACCCTGCTAAGTTTGACAAAGCACATTCTTTATTTCAGACCCTGATTCCAATGAAGCTGGGACATTGAATAAAATCTAAATAAAAACAGAATAAAATGATTCTTAAATGCAATTTGACCTGTACTTAATTGAATTCACTACAAAGACAAAATACTTAATGTTCACACTGATAAACCTTAATGTTTCTTTGAAAATATTCACTCATTTTAAAGCTCTGACAAGGCCAACAAAAGACTGGGGATTTGAAGAGTTCTCAAATCAACTCCTGTGTGGAACACTCCAAAAGGGTGTGCTTGTGCCCATGGCATGGGTAACTTGCACAACTGTGAAGGCACTGTTTAAGCTGAAAGGTTCATACAGGTTTTGGAGCAGCAAATGCTGCCATCCAAGCAATCCCATTTTTAGAGACGTCCCAGCTTATTTCAGTAAGACAATACCAAACCACATTCTGTTAGCAGCTTGGCTTCATAGTGTAAGAGTGAAGGAAC
Organism: Cetoscarus ocellatus; assembly: GCA_037902135.1. Lineage (NCBI taxonomy): Eukaryota > Metazoa > Chordata > Actinopteri > Labriformes > Labridae > Cetoscarus > Cetoscarus ocellatus. The sequence continues at coordinate 340,763 of JBAMNC010001741.1, read as the reverse complement.
TAGACTGGCCTGCCGGGGGTCCAGAACTGTCTCCCACTAAAAAAATATGGCAGTGGAGACCCTGGACTGCTGAGCAGCTGAAGCTATACATCAAGGAAGAATGTGAAAGAATTCCACCTACAAAGCTTCAACATAGTGTCCTCAGTTCCCAAATGCTTATTGAGTGTTGTTAAAAGGAAAGGTGATATACACAGTGGTAAACATGCCCCTGTGCCAGGTTTTAGGAACATATTTCAGGCATTGGATCCAACATGAGTGACTATTTGAAAAAAAAAAAAATCTAATGAAAAAACAAAAACAAAAAACAATAAGGTTTATCAGTCTGAACATTACTTCTTCTTCTATTTGTAATGCAGTCAATTGAATATAGGTCAAAATGATCTGCAAATCACTGTATAACTATATATTTTTTTACGTTTTACACAATGTTCAAACTTCATTAGAATTGGGGGTTGTATGGACCCTGTCCATTATCCCTTTGTTTTGCTTTAAAATGTGGTTTCGTGAAATGTAACACTGAAATTACAGATGGCGTTATGTCAAACTCATCAGGTTTAATGTAAATAATGACAATGATGTCTTAAAAGCATTTCCCGCAGTGTTGTAAAAACGTGTCTCATCTTTACCGTCTGTCGCTAAACTCAGGTTAGCTACGTCATCACGCTTCACGTACAGTACCCGCTGTCCTGCCCTGTTTCTCTGCTCACTTAACTGCTGCCTTCAGGTGCTGTGGGAAAAAAACATAAAATAAAAACAATAGATACACATAGCATACATACAGCAGCTTAAGGAGTAAAATTACGCATCTATTTATGGACAGTGGTAATGATGGAATTCATGGCTGTGAGGGTAAAGAATCAGAGTGTAAGAAATATATCAAAAGTTGTGAACAATGATTTTTCAGTCATAAAATAATCTAAGCTGGTTATTATCTTTTTTGGTGAATTATTTAGATGTCCAGTTTTCCCTTTCCAGTTTTTAATTTATTAAATGTTCCCCAGAGAGTCAAAAGCAAAATAATTTAGTCAAACACACATAAACTTTTCGTGAAGCATTAACAAGTGTTGCTCATTTTGTTTTATGGAATAATTTTTTATTTGTTTCACAGAAAACTTTGTCTTGCTTCCTGAAATGATTTTTAATGGGGTTTTTTTTGGAAAGAATTCTGTACTTCACAAAATTATTTTCTGTTTCCAAAAATGTTCCTCTTGATTCATGCAATGATAGTCCTGTTTAGTAAGATGTAAATTGTGATTAAAAGAAAAAAAAAACTAAAAAAAAAAACAAAAAAAACACCACGAACTAAACATAGTATTTAAATGTGTTAACAACTTTTATAGTATACAACAATTTATAACAACGTGGCTCTCAGAAAGTCAGAAAAGGTATTATGTGGCCCTCATGGTAACCAAACTTGCCCATCCCTGATCTGTAACAAACGCCTTATGTTAAATACATCAAGTTTAATTTTAATAAAATATTGAGAGTTATGGGGACAGATGAGTCAACAATAGCTGGGAACCCTAGGGACAGTTGTGCAAATTTTAGATGCTTTTCATTCTTCATTTTTTGATAATATTGGCTGTGTTCATGCATATGGGGCACACTGTTCACAAACGACTGTTCCACTCAAACTGTTCAGCACAAAAACATGTGCCACTGAAACACAGTCAAACTTCATTTTTTTTTTATAATTTCTCACTTCCATTAAAGAATAATAGATGCTTTGTATTATATCTGAGTGTCAATCTGGGTTTTTGAAATGAAATCGATCATTTTTTTTCTTCTCTCCACCTGATGGCATTATTTTAACCATACGAAAATGAGTGTTAGTATTTGACAAAAAATATATATATAAATGTTGTTGCCTTTCATTGACATATCCCAGGCTGTAATAAAGGCTGTAATAATCTTAAAATATATATATACTTTATATGTAGTAAATTGGAAATGTTTTCTGGGCTTTTTTAATCTAAAAACATGGTGGCATATTGACAAAAACCTGGTATTTAAAGGATTAAAATGTTTTAAAATTCATGAATATTTGTTGTGTCTGATTACGGCTAATGTGGGTTTACAAAGAAAAGCCAAAAAAGTCGGAAATAATATCATTGTTTAATATTTTCACAGCTACTTCTCAAAAGGCTGATTTATTTTTGGCACTTGTTGACATGGGTGTGAGTATTTGACACTGCGCAGAAAATAAGAAAACATAAAAATCTGTGTAGCTGTTAATCACTCACATATCCCAGGCTTTAATAATCCCCCAAAAACTCTGCTTTGTAAAACTTTGGAAATCTTCAAGACCTGGGGTATTGACTTTATTTGTGTACTGCACCACCTGGAGAATGTCTGGTATGGCATGATGGACAATCTTGACAAATTTTTTAATATTTAGCAGCCTTTTGTGGATCATCTTGGTCGATATGACAGAGTAACAGATTTTATAGTCTATTGCTTACCTTTCTCTTTAAACTTAGTCTTGAGATACACAATCTTATTAATTATCTATGTATTATTTCATTGTTGTGGTTGTTTGTCTCTTTTCTTTCAATTTGTTATTTCTATATAAAAATATAAAAACTTAATGAAAATCCATCCATCCACCCTTTATCTAAACAGCTCCCCTCTTTCAGGGTCATGGGGGCTGGAGCCTATCCCAGGTGACATTGGGCGAGAGGCGGGGTGCACCTTGAACTGGCTGACAGCCAATCACAGGGCCACATAGAGAGACAGACAACCATACATGCTCACACCCATACTAAGGGCAATTTGGAGACACCAGCTAACCAAATGAACGTTCTTTTGCTTTGTGGGAGGAAGCCCACACACTAATCACACTAATCATCTAATTTGGAAGTAGTTTACTGGGGAAAAACAACAACTTTTTTTTTTTTTAAATATATTGTTATTCTAAAAACATGGTGGCATTCTATCAAAAAAACCTGGTTAAATCTTAAAAATAATAGTAGTTTATATAAATAATTAGTTCAGATGTCGGTGAAAAAATAACTCGATGAACATAGCTAAGATATATAAATATTTTTATCGCTTCCCTTTATAGAGCACATTTTTGTGCTTAGTGGTTTGAGTGTAACTAATATTAGACCCAGTCCTATGGGGTAAGTTTTAATTTCCTGTAAGCACAAGCACTTCTGTTTTAGGACCTTCTTCCCTCTACGTGAATTTCTTGCAACATGTTTCTTGAACCCAATAGAAGTACAAGCAGTCCTAATTCTAATCCTGAAGTGAGCTTTAGAAGTGTCTGATTTTCTGAGGAGACAGTGAAGGCACCACGTCAACCACAGCTCCCACAGCAGAGCGCACACACCTCCTCCCCCTCCTCCTCCACCTCCTCTGCTGAAGCTCCGCTATCTTTAGCAGCGCCGCGGATTAGTCGGTGCAGTGTCTGCTGTCTGCTCTGTGTCCGGGTACGATTTGTCTGGCTTAACGGCGCGTTTGTTGGTGCTGAAGCTTTCCTCGAAGAAAAAAAAAAAATAAACAAATTAAAAAAGTAATGGGGGAATGACAAGGTTACCTGTAGACGTCTGCGGCTCTCCGTCACCGAGAAGACCCCGAGGATGCTGCTGCTCTCCAGCCCGAGGAGCGGACGTCAGCGCCGGGCCTCGCTGCTGCTGCTCGCCGTGGTCGCGGTCTGCATCGCCGCCGCCAGTGCTCGGCTGCAAGGTAAACCACAACACCAGCCTGCATGTTAACCCCACCGCCGAGAAAACAGCCAGCCCCCACAGTTTGAGCTTATACTTAAAACACCAGAGGGTTGTCCAGTCCGTCTTGGTTCATTTAACAAGAAACCATTGTTGGAAGAAAAAAACAATTGGCAGGTGCTTTTTTTAACCTGAGGGGGACATTTTAGTGCGACACATGCGTTTAATTAACTTTTTATTGATGTTAATGGACTCAGTTCATCTTTCCTAAAGTATTTTAAAGTGTGGGATATCCCATGAGGACAGACGGATGTTTTGGACAGGTTCAACAAGAGTACAAGGAAAGACAGAGGAGGAAATACAGAGTTTTCCTTGTTAGGTTTCACAGGAAGGCGCAAACTTGTGTGCTGACTGGTTTTTATTATACTGACACTGTAAACATAAAAATAAATTAAATTTTGTCTAATTGAAAAAGGGCACACAGGGGAGAGTCTTTTATGACGTTATTTTTCCGTAATTATGTGTATAAAAATAAATATGACCTGAGGAATAACCTTCTTAAAACAGGAAGGTGCCAATTCATATTTGTATCTTTAAGAAACTGGTTATATAAAGATTAAAGTTGTCAAAAGTAACTGTTTTTTTTTTTTTTTTCAACTCCAAATTCTTAAAGATACAATTTTCCATTCAGTAGTATGCAAAGTATCAGTTTACAAACAGAGGTGGAATCAGATATTCAAATCCAGAGCTTAAGAGTCGATTTACATAAATACTTTAAAACTACAATACCAAGTATTTCATGTAATTTGATTTTTTAAGGTCATGAGCATGTGCTTATTTTTTTTTTTTACTTAATTTGTAAATGAAAAAATGCTGCAACAATTGCTCTGAGTTACTATTCTAGCAACATATATAGAGAAAAAGCAATTCAAACAAGCATATATTAAAAAGAATATGTTAGTTAATAAAGCAGGAAAACCTTTGAGAGTTCACTGCAACTGAATCCTCATGTTCAGTTACTTTCCTGGACATGCATTTTTCCATACATTGTCTATGAGAAAAAAAAATACATACAGAACAATTAATTAGAATACGGATTGAGACATTTGGGATATCAAATTTAATATTCTGTCTAAGTGTATAAAAAGTCATTCTTGCTTTGCTATGTTAATGGCCTAAAGCATTAGCATAGTATTTGTTTAGTTTGTGTGTTTATAATTAGTTTAAGTTTTGTTATATTGCTTCTGCTGAAAACACCACATTTCCTGATAAATGAAAATTAAAGGTGAACAAAATATCCACAGGGGCCTTTTTTGCTAATGATGTCTTGTTTGTTATTCTGAAATTATTCTACTAAGTGTCAGATTATCTGGACTTCAGTGAAGCAACAATAAAGCCAGTTTCAGGGTACTTTCCAGCACTTGATGCTTCTTGGATATGATAGCTAGCATTCACCCCCTCAGTGCTATTTGTGAATCCATATCACCCAGAAATCATGAAAACAACCTCCAGATGTCATGTCCTACTGGAGAGCAGAAGATAGTTCTCCATAGACTAAGGGTCAATCCCAGTTGTACCCCTTAGCTCTTGATTTTGATTGGTTAGTGAGAGAGAAGTGACACTGACGAATGCCGTGCTGGTCTAAAAGTTGAACTTTTTCCAACTGACAGTGCTGTGAGCAGCTCTGGTCACTCAGTGCCGAAAACACTGGACTGCAGTTGTTCTGAAATGTACAAAATGGCAGCTGTTGAGTCAGACCCTAACTCTGTACGTCACATTACCTTGCGCAGCAGCTGGATCCGCCTGATACAACGTTTGTGGTCAGACAAATCCACCTTGCCAAGCTCCAATTAATGAGCAGCCAATCAGCATCCATTAAAGCAGGAAGAGGTGGGAGCTACGAGCGAGACCACAACAGGAAGTGACTGCTAGATTAGCACAGATGCTAACTGCTATAGTAGCAGTTTTATCAGAACTGGACCACATTTTTTATTAAATTAAAAACAAACAACACTGGAAACTCAATAGGAAGGATATTTTGTCTCAAATGCTGTAATGTTTGGCGATAGTTTGTTCTACGTAGTGGCTTAGGTTTGCTTTTTACACCGCAGCAGTAGCGTCCACCTACTGTATTATGTGATTATTATTTTAGATTAAGATAATAAAATGCTAAAAAAAATTCTGTGATCCCATACACTTTGAGCCCCATGAACCTGGAAGTGCTAAGTGCTAACTCACTTCTGCGTTTTTGGACTCATTCCTGCACCACTCTTTATTACATATTAAACACGAGGCAGTACTCCTCAAAGGAGTTTTAGGAAGATTGTGTGCATTTTTCACTCTTTAAAACAACACATATTTAGCACAAGTCTCTGCATTTCCAAAGGATTCTTGTAAACAGCAAACAATATTGATTCCTTTTTCAAACAGCTGCAACTAAAAACAATAATATTAGTGCCTGGGACTTGTTTTTTACAAGAATATATATATATATATTATATATATATATATATATATATATATATATATATATATATATATATATATATATATATATTAGCAAATACTGTTTTCAGGAAACATTTGCAAGATTTAAAATCTCATAGTTAAAATGATCACTGCTGATTTGAAGTGTTGTTGAAGCTGTTGTTCTCGTTGGCTTCATTAAGAGCTGAAATAATTAAAATAATGGAATTTTTATCCTTGTAATATGTTGGTTGTAAAAGCATAGACAGTACTGACAGCCTCTGTGTGTCTGTGGTGATGTTTGTCTGTTGATGTGTGTGTGAGATAATCTGCCTCTCAGCCTTTAACGCAGGGACCCTCTGAGAGCTCCAGCAGCTGCTCTGTCACATGTAATCTTTAGTCTTTATCTGAAGGACACACCAACGCACACACAAAAGCTCTGAACATTTACTGCCTTCACCTGCAGCTTGCACACACCACAGGGAACAAATTAGAGTGAATTTGTTGTTGAAATGTAATTTATTTAAACCCATCTGAACATCAGAGCTGTCTACCTGAGCCCACAGCGGCCTGCAGTAAATCAAAATGGCTGTAGTTTGATTGAACGGCTGTGAGGAAAAAGCTGAATGGTTAAAAACAGAAAACCTTAAATGACTATGTTCTTACCATGCCAACTTTCTCATTTGACATCTCTTTATTTTCCTTGATGTCTCAACTTGTTTTATTTCTTCATATTATTGTCAACAATTCCACTTCTACCCAACATTTTTGTGTTTACTGCCATTATTTATATTCTTGATATTTCAAAATAAATAAAGATAATACATTTTATATATAATGCACTTTATATTTCAAAGAAAATCTCAAAGTGCTACAAGGTTAAAATCAGATTAAAAACAGCTTTATTCTTAAATTGTTTTGGTTCTTTTCAACATTAATCTAAAAATGTGGCCTTTTTTATTTACAATTCCAATTTTTTCTCAACATATGTAGGTGGTTCCTGAAAATTTTTACTTTTTCTTCTCAAAATTCATACTAATTTTTAACATTTGAATATTTTCTTCTAAATTATTAAAGATAGCCTTTTTAATTTGACTATTTTTACTTCATATCATTTTCACTTTGAATATACAGTATATTTAATATTTTTGAAGACTTTTTAAGATTTTAACTTTTTTGCTTTTTTCTTCATCTTCCGACTTCTTAAAATGAAATTTCATAACTCTCAAGATTTTCTATTTATATTTGTTTGTTAATCAATATTCATTTTTTCTAATCCCTTGTTTTTTATATTCTTTAAAATTTAGCCTTTTCCACTGAAAAATTTCTTTGTTTTAACTTTTGAAGTTGTGTTTCAATTTTTTTTAATTTGGACTTTATTCTTTACAGTTTACCTTTTTTTCCTTTTTGTCTTGACATTTCATTGTTTCCCTAAATATTTCTCAGATTTCTTTTACGCTTTTTATAATTTCCTCAACATTTATACCTTTTGTTTTAATTTTTTCACGTCCTCGGGTTTGTTTTTTCCTTGAGACTGTGTTTCAGAGTAAATTTTAATACTTTAACTTAACATTGTGCCTTTTTTCTGGACCTTTCAGTTTAATTACATATTATCAACATGCTGACTTTTTCCTTGATATTTTGATGTTTTCACTCCACATTATGTTGTTTTCTTCAACATTTTTCCTTTTTACTTGACAATCAGTCTTATTCTCTAAATATTTTTACACTTTTCTCGACATTTGAACTTTTTTCTCAGCATTCTAACTTCTTTCTTGAGTGTTTAAACTGAAGTCCTAAAATAAAAAAGACCTGATGTGTTAAATTTGTCGTCATTCTCACATCTCTACATTTTTGTATCTTTCAACCTTTCCTCCAACATTAAAGTTTTATTTCTGACATTGTGTTTAAACATTATTCTTAAAGTTTCAGATTTTTTTTCTCTTCATTTGAACTTTCTCTAAACTTTTTGACTTTATTTCAAATAACATATGAAGGAATATCTTCATCCTCTCATTTTGTATTTCTCACCTTAGAAGAAAACTGAGGGTTCAGTGACCCTGACAATTCTCAGAAATGTCAGAAAGACGTCTCTTTTCTCCGGTATTTTTACTGGAGCAGATAAGGGCTTGTTGTCATCTGCAGTTGTTGGATTTTTAATGAAGTGTTTTTGACACCTGTTACATTTGAACACAGCGTGTTTGTGACAATGTCTGACCGAGTGTCAGCTGCGTGTGGGCTGTTGTTTGAGCACATTGTGTTGAATACTCACACAAAATGAAAAATGATTGTTTTTCAGTATTGTGTGAATCACTGATTGAGCAGATTGTGTAAATGTTTTTATTTCCAAAACTCAAGTTTAACTTTTGAAACAAATTCTGTGCCGTAGTGGTTCCTGAACGGATCTGTAAAGAGGAAAAAGAGCGGTGACGGTGTTTTGTTGTGGCTCATGTGATAATGCTTCTGTTACCTGTGATGACAGTTACTTATGCTGGATCACTCAGCTGACTGAGTAGAGGAGGTAGAGAAGGTTCAGCATCTTTGACCCTAAGATTTTGTCAGTGGTACCCAAATGAAAGAATGAATGAATCTGGACCAAAACCGTATGTTAATGTTATTTTGCGGATTGGTGACACATGATATATCTCTATTAGTGTTCATTTTGTCAACTAATTACTTTCCTCATAGTTTTCGTCAACAACCTTTTTTCCTCTGACGAAAACTAGACTATAACTAAAAAAAAAAAAGTGTACATTTGACAAAAACTAAAACAAAATTAACTGAAAATTTTGTCAGGAAATAAAAACTAGACTAAAATGTCTGACAGAGAATAAATCCAATCAGACCTAATTTGGTCATGTAGAAAGTAGAGACAGGTTAGGAATCACAGCTACTTTGGTTGTGTGGAAAGGTTGGATGAGTTAAGAGGGACATCCAATCACAACTGCCTTAGCTTCATGGTGGTGGGATCCAAGTGTAAAACATGACTTCAGAAATTCAAGGAAACATAAAAAATGCCTTACACTTTATAATTTATATTTTAGTCGACTAAATTTACCGTAGATTTCGTCGACTAAAATGTTGTGAAATGTCATCAACTAAAACTAGACAAACATTAAAACAGTTTAGATGACTAAATTATGACTAAAACTAAAGATATTTTAGGCAAAAGACTATAGCTAAAACTAAATTAAAAAGTGCTGTCAAAGTTAACTCTAATGTCTATACAGAAATAAAGATTCTTTCAGATGACAGCTTTTCCACTGCCTTTATTTGAGCCGCAGTCGTATGGAATTGGTAATGTTTGTGGCCAAGCTGCAAACTGCAGCATTTTTAGCTCCACCCTTTAGGAGGGTGTAATGGTACAGGAAAGTTTCAGTTTGGTTCAGTACATTTGCGTCATGGTTTGGTAGGTTTAGATATGTTGGTTGGGTATTTTTCCAAACTCTTTCACTCTCAAACATCCACTTAATTTCACCAATATGACACAAAGACATTTTCTGACACAAACACACACGTACATGTCGTTATCCACAGTCTGACGTGCACTCACAGCCCCTCACACTAATACACGCACACACGAACACGACCATAACTGCACGCTGCTGTCATCACCAACCTGTATATTTTGTACTTGAATCTCAGCAGCACTATATCACTGTGTTTTGCACATACAAAAGCAAAAATGAATTGGTAGTTGAGACTAATTATAACTTAGACTTCCTCTTAAAACATTGTCCTTCCCCTGCTCAGATGAAGCTCCTAACAGCCCTAAATTTCTCATGTGTACATTACCAGCTAAAAGCAGCATTAGCTGACCTGTGGAGCAGTGCTGATGGAGTGGACAGGATGGATGTTCAGGAAGTTTTTGTATAAGTCCAAACATGAAAGAGTAATATATAACCATCCTGAGTCCACAGATTGAGTTTACCTGAGGAAAATTACCTTAGATGGTAAACACTGTCAGCATATAATGGTCGCCTTGTCTTTCTTCGGTGAGGTTTTCTCTGACTGGACACTTGTGGGATAGTGAAGGGAGGGCTTGTTTTTGTCTGAGTGTGTGTTTTGTGCTTCAGCAAAAGGATTCGTATATGAATGGAGCTTCTGGTACCAAAACGGTTTGCTTCGAATGCACACGTTACCCTTACCCTTTGAGGATGCGTCGTTATGCTCAGCTCCTCTTCAGAGTGGTGCCAAGAAGTGAGATGGTATGAGTGGGTTATTAGTAGGGATGGGAACTGATAATATATTTTTTAATATCAGTGCCATTAACGATCCAACTTACTGGTCCAATTCTTTGACGATTCCAGTATCAGTTCTTGCTGATTTTCTGTGTGGGCAAATGTTGGCCCTCAGGTTTTCAGAGGCAACAATGTCAAACACATGTCACTCCTGACCATTTCGCCCCTGTCTGCCATGATTACTGAATTTATTGTTTTCATTTCTGCTGACTGCCTCTGATGAGAATGACGTCTTTTTATTTGAAAAGCATGAAGAACCAAGTAAAAGGAATAAGGGAATTTTTAAGCAAAAAGACTCATGATATTGATTCTTTGAGGAGTTGTTGCTGAATTTGGTTTTTAAATCACAGCCCTTATTATTTGGGTACCTTTTCTTCTCATTTGACAGTGGAAACACCCGTAATGGTGGTGCACCATACTGAGCCGAATTGAACCAGACTGTTTGGTGGAAATGCAGCAAAAGTCCCCAAATATGGGACAAGTTTTTCATTTTAATAATCAGAAAAATGCAGAAAAAATTCTGCACACGTTCCAAATTGCAAAACATTTAAAGCATGGCTGTCACAGTATTTGGGTATGGACAATAGCTGTTTTTATCAGTAAAATTCAGTGATCATATTGAACTAAAAATAGGCGTATGGTAACACCATTTGACCATTGGGTTCATAACTGGGGGACAACTCAGCCTTTAAGCCCCAGTGTTGGGAAAATAAAAGCAGTGTATCAGAGGGATTTTTCTGACACAGCAGGGCAAAAATCTAATATAGTGCATCCCATTATTTGCAAAAAACGATATAGTTCCCATAATACTGTGCATCCCTATTAATTATCTTGTCATGTTTTTAGCACACTGTTTGTTAGTGCTTCTTATATCAACGATAATTAACTAAGCATTTAGGCCTGGCATAAACATTTTGTAAGTCAATGTCAGCATTAACAATATTGCAATATTACCTTATATATCTTGTTTAAAATATGTTGATGCATCTGAAAATTGTGTAAAATCTCCTAGCCCTTATTGGAAACATCTGAAAAATCCAGAAAAGCACATTTGGTTCTTCAGTTTTCAGTGTGATTTTGCTGTAGTGTGATAACAGCATGGAGTGCATAGTAATCAGCTGGTTGATTCAGCAAACATGGACACATCACCCAGTGTAAATATTCTAGAAAGCTTTCACAGAACATTGGCTTCTTAGGGTGGAAGAAATCCAAAATCTCCATAAACCCAATTGAATCATGAATTATGTGTAGTCTGCTGGCTGAGATTCAGAATTGATTAACTGAAGCAGAATTGGTTGTGTAACTCGGGCTCAGTGGAGAAGAATGAGGAAAGAAATACACAGTTCTTACGTGTGTTCATGCTCTTCCTGCTCTGATTTTAGCCTTTTTCCACTAATGAAACATCATCTTCACTCCTCACTGCTCTAATTCAGCCTGTTCATTGTCATGCTGCCACGTTTAAATGCCAGGTTTGTCATTCAGCAAACCCACGTAAGACACGGTGTGATTAATATTCAGTGAGCCGCTGCCTCCGGCCTTTTCCTCCACCAGGATTAAGCTTCCGAGATTCATATCTGCCATGTCGCACTTTCCTAGCCTCTGGCCTCTGGGTTTTCAGTCATGTATGTCGCCAGCAGCAGACAGAGTTATCAGGGTTTTAGCGGGAAACAAGAGCAATAAAACGTCAGAGGGAAGGGCACGTTCTCACGGCCAGAGAACATAAAGATCACTGAGGCAAAGATCGGGTTGGTAAATAGTGATCTGTGTGTTTGTGTGACAGAGGATGAAGTTACTCTTATACTTTATACAATTTAGAGAACAGTTTTCTTTCTATTGGTCTCAATCATGGAGGAAACCTTTTGGAGTTTTAAATTAAAGTGAGTTCAGATTATACTTCTGAAGATCTTTGCTGTTTAAATTCACCAATTTTACTTTGTCATACTGTTCATAAATTTACTCTGAAGTGATGTGGGCACAGAGTTTACAGTAAAATTCAAAAATACCACCATTGTCCTGTAAATGTGAAAAATACAATTCTAATTAGTATTACTTTCAGTAATGGAAAAAAAAGACATGAAATGTTTGTCCTCTTGCTTTTTTTAAAGTGAGATTTTAAATGATAAAATATCTAATCAGTTCTGAGAAGACAAAAATGTCAGGGTGAGCTGTCAGACATCAACATCCAGGATCCATTAGATATGTTAGGAAACATATGGTATTTGTTTATCCAGCAGTACAAAGTAGGTATGCAATGAATTATACTCATATTTCCACCAAATAATAATGAAATCCTTATGTTTTTTAAGACTTAGAGTATCAGTAAAGGTTTTAATTAAAAATAACTTACCTTCCAAGATAAAATGACAAGTAAAAGTCGTTCATTTACGATTTGTCAGTATTTTTATCAGTTTATTTAAAATGTCGTAAAAAAAAAAAAACTGATTGCGCATTAAAATGAGTGAAAAAACGTTACATTAAGCGTAGGCTTGTGTACCAAAAACCAGTTCCTCTTTGGAAAGGTTCCAAGTTTGAAGATAAGAGGAATCGATAAGAGACATGAGTTTTGGTTCTACTTTTCAGTACCTAAAAGTACATAAATCTTTTTTAATGATTAAATCTCAGCAAGGATACTGCAGTTCTTAAGGTTTATGTATCTTTGAAGGTTCCATGTCCTGCAGAATTTACTTGTTTTGCTTTTAATGTTGTTAGAAGAGATTTTTGGGGGGCGAAGAACATGACACCTTCTTTACAAAACTCCCAGTTCATAGAGAAATGTGCTAAAAGAAAATGCCTCTTAAGTGTTCAGTGTTTTACTTCCTGTTGTTTATTATGTAATGCCCAGCCTTCACCTGTTTTCTGCTTGTCGTAGGCAGATACGATGACTGAAAGTCCGCTCCGTGGCCTAAATTGTTCCAGTTGCAACAGACATGACATTTGGGCTTAGCACAATAGATTAAAAAATGTAGCAATTAAACATTGAAAACTGTAAAATTACAGCATTTTCGACAGTGCACTGCTTCTAAAGAGTCTCTTAAATTGCAGGTTAATGCTTAAAAAATGTCCTCTCTGGTGTTAAATGGTACTGATTTGTTGAGTGTTTGGTTTTGTGGGGATGTGGCACAGAGTTCATCAGTGAGAGAGGGAAAAATTACCAAACAGTTATTGTGGCGACCATCACACTGAAATGACACAGCAGTCAGGAGAAACCTCATCTGCTGTTTTGTGGTCCTTTTCTGAGATTAGTGGTCCTAGAAATAAGTGGTCTACCAAACCTTTTCTCCTCTCTCTCTCTTTCTCTCCCCCCATGGTAAAACTCAACCATCTTTGTACCCCAAGAAATTCATATTAATTCTGTTTTGCTGTGATATTTTTACCAATTCACGTTGTGATACAGTTTTGCTGTAGATCAGACGTGTGCACACAAACACACAGTGCTGCACTTCACTTTCTCTCTCACCTTCGTTACTACCCTGATCCCACCTCTGGACATGCCCCTGTCAAACTTCAGTATGCACTGAAAAAACTCAGATCTATGTGGGAGTATTTGTCCAATTTCAAGACAAAAAAATCTCACTAGACTTGTTCTAATCCACAATTTCCTTATATGTCTGAATTAAGATTGTATTTGAAGATATAAAAACTAAAAATAAGGCCTGAGGTGCTTATAATGATAAGTAAAATTATCTGCCGATAACACAAGACAAATTTAACTTGAGCAGATTTTGAATCTTACGTTAAGACCCTCACTGAGTCAAACTTTCTTTGTTTTATTGGCAGATATTTTCTCTTCATTACAAGCAATTCACTGCCTTATTTTTGCCTTTCATTCCTTAAAGTCAGATATTTATCTCGACTGGTTAAGTGAATGTGAATTAGAATAAGTGTTTTGGATATCGGATATTTGGACATTGACTTGAAAATAGACAAACACACTTGCCTAGATCTGAATTTTTGCGGTGTGCTGTGGCCCAACCTGATGCCTGAAGGCCTTTTTATGCTGTGCCCTTCAACTCTATAGATAAATAAAATGGGCAGTGTTTTGGTAAGAAAAATAACAGAAGTCATATTGAGGACAGTGCAGTTGAACTGAACTGCACCATGCAGCTTCTTCAGCTGGAGCTCACTTCAACAGTATAGTTGTGTGTGGGCAGGTGCATAGTTGGGTGACTTTTTCTGTGTCAGCAGGTTTTTTGCATGCATTGGTTTGCTTTTATGTGAAGTCACATCCTGACTAAGACTGCTCTGTTTCGATCTTACCTCATTCTAACTGCAGAACCTATAATATCTGCCTTTACCTGGTGTTCTCATACTTAGAAATGCGTTGGTTTTTGATACCACAGCAGCTGCTATTGATAACATCAGACTGTGTGAGAAAACAGTGCACATGAAATGTGATTATGTGCCAAAGTGATTCTCAAAATAATTGAATTGTTGTAGCATTGACGTCTCAACGCTGTGATGAATGGAAGTATAACATAAAAAGCTCAAAAAAGAAATGCAAAAGGTTCATTCAGGAATTGCTTTTTCTGCCACGTTTTTGCTTCCCTTGTCAAAGTTATCTTTGCTTTGTGAGCTGCAGGGCATGCTGCTCAGCTCCACTCTAATGATTATGACAATGCAATTATCTCCTGTTTAATGGATTTGACTCATCATCGTCCAACATGACAGCAGACGTTCCAACAGAAAGACAAATGACAGAAGTGGGGAGATAAGGCTGGCTGTGTGCTAAAAGAGGAAAACAAAGACTTGTTCTTCTTCAAACCTGCATACCTCAGAGGATAAAATCTTTGACTTTTAAAAATTCACTTCCTTTTCACCTTTAGTTCACTCTTCTTAGGTCACCAGTGGTGAATATATTATCTCTGCGTTGTGGTGTTTCCGCCTCTGTATGTACGTGTAATGTTGGTTAAACAGGTGCTAAGTCGTGTCCCATTTTCCACCGAGCGTGACAGAAAATTAAACATACAGGAGTCAGATTATGGTGGGAAACAGACACCCACACGACAGCAGTACACTGAAACTGATATGGCAGACAGTTTCCACACACTAAGCCATCTGATAAAGTGTGGGATTTTCATAATTTTCTAAGTACTTGAATTACCTGAAATGTTGGGGGGGGTTTTTTCTGTGACTACTAATCAGAGCTGACTGAGCATTTTTCTTCTAAACATCCGGTAATGGTTTAATTCACTCAGTTCAAATCTGTCTCCCTTGAAAGCCACTCATTCAAAATTATTTGTCTGGATGCCATAAAATAAAAAGACACAGCTTCCTTTTTAACATGCATGATTTCTCTGTAATATTTATGTCCGACTTTTTCAAAGTAACAGAAAAAACTAGAACTTCTTAGATTACAACCCTTCACCAAGGGATTTCTGACACCATTTGCCTTGCCATGCAATGTTAAGAAATTTGATTTATAGGAGCAGACATTCAGTGATGATGAAGTAAACCATTATGGTACATCTGTGCATTTTGCCAAAATTACAGCCAATATGTGTGATTTTTATGGCCAGTTTGTATGGCTTAACTATTACCTGTAAATATCTGCAAAAATTTACATATCTGCCTATATTAAACTTTTAAGGCAATAAGCTGCCAATGCTGATATTAAATCCATAACTAATCTTAAGACTTAATAGATTTAATACATACATGTCAATGTTAAATAAAGCATACAAACAGTCCTTAATCACATTTTTACCAAAATAGCATGAGTAGTTGATCCGACCATCACAAGAAAATAACAAAAAATACTTCACTACTGGTTTATATTCTTGTACATTTCTACAATTTTAGAGTGCCTATAGTCATGTTGTAGAGTTACAGATAACCACCATGCTCCAATCACACTTAAAAAACATTCCTCTCTGAAGTTGATCTAATTTTAGGATTTAATATGTTTTTAAACATATTGATTAATAACTAATCAGTGGTTTAACATTTAATAGTAAAATATCACACACTTAAACAACCTTATTTAAGTATCCATGCTTAATCTTTAGGCATTAATTGGATTTTTTTTGGCAAACTAATTTTTTTTGCATCTTTCTTCTTTTCCTTATCTTTTCTTAAAAAGAGATTAAAAGGGAAAACTATGATTTTTCAAGATTGTTATAAATCACACCGTCTTTGAATTTTCTTAAATGTTGTCAAGATTATTTACCTTTTTTGTCAACATTTTTTCCACATCATTGAAAATTAAGCAAGGAAACAAATCAAATACACCCTTGAAAATAACCATCTTAAATCGAGCATAAGATCAATTTTTTTATCATTTAAAACATAAACTAATTGAGAATATTGCCAGCAACTCTTACCAAATTACAGACTGTGGACTGTGTTTCAAAATCCAGTTCATAAAAAATATTGTAAAATATTTCTGAATTTAATATTTGCTCCACAAATGGCAACATTTTTCTAAGTAGAACTTTTTGGCTGGTGTGCTTTGTCATTGCGAACCTCCCCTGAAGTCCTCTCACGTCCCCTTGGGAGGCATGCTTCACACACTGAAAACCACCGATTCAGAAAATACTCAAAACTTTGGGGGCAACACGGTGCCGCAGTAGGTCATGCACGCGCTTCACAGCAAGAAGGTTTGTGGTTCAATCCCCTTGTTGGTCAGGGCCTTTCTGTGTGGAGTTTGAGTGTTCTCCCTGTGCATGCGTGGGTTCTCTCTGGTTCCTCCCACAGACCAAAAACTTGCTCATTAGTTAACTGGTGACTTTAAATTGTCCGTAGGTCAGACGGTTGTCTGTCTCTGTATGTGGCCCTGCGATTGGCTGCATAATGCATTACCTATCATGTCTGCATCTCTTTCCTTTTCTTGTGAGAGCAATGCTCTGTGATGTCCTGGTATTACACTAATATTATCATCCTCAGGTTTTATATTTTCCCACTTAAACCAGCATTTAGGCACAGTATAGATGAAGTGAGTTTAATACAGCGTACCTGAGTTATTAACACAACATAACTCATGGAAAATGAAACAAAAACAGCCACATGTCCATTAGATTTTCTGTTGGATGTGTGTTAGATAGCTCAATGACGTCCCTACCTGGTTTCATATTTGTTCATTTGGAGCAGAGGGTTGATTACATAAAGGAGACCCATGGCACTGACCAATGTGTACTCTCATAAAGCTTGGACTGTAGTTTATCGTCATATTGCTAAGCCTCAGCTGTAGCCCCTGGTGCTAGGATATGTCACAGTTAATGCCAATGAAAACAACACAGTAGAAAGAAGCCGTCTGGCATCTGTTTGTTTTTGTCTCATGACAGTGAGACATGTTGGACAAACAGGTGAGCGTTGGCATGGTTATACAAAACCTTCACTGTACTCACTTCAGCCAATGTGAAATAAATCAAGTGCTGCCGTATCAAGTGTAGGGCTTTAAGCAGAGCCCTTGAATGTTTCCACTTGATTGGAGTGTTTGGCTTACATCCTGTCTGTCTCTCTCCTCTCTCTCTATCACACACACACGAGGGTGCCTGACTTTCCTGGCCTGCCCATATCCTGCTTCCTCTTCAAAACTCTCCACCACATACACAGAAAATTTCACACTGTTACAGATTTTTGTCACTTCTTGTATTGTGTGAAGAACAGTTTGGAGGAGCTTAAGTTTGCAGTGACGTAAAAAGTGTGTTCATGTGTGAAGTGTGTTTACAAACCCAATTCCAATGAAGTTGGGACGCTGTGCAAATAGAATAAATAAAAACAAAATTCAACATTCAATTGAATACACTATAAAGACAAGATTTGTAATGTTTGAACTGATAACCTTTTTTTGTTTTTGCAAATATACACTCATTTTGAGCTTAAAGCCTGCAACATGTTGCATGAGCTGGGATAGCGTAGCGTTTACCATTGTGTTACATCAGCTTTCCTTTCAACAATACTCAGTAAGAGTTTGGGGTCTGATGACACTAACGACTGAAGCTTTGTTATAGGAATTCTTCCCCGTTCTTGCTTGATGTATGGCTTCAGTTGCTCAACAGTCCAGGGTCTCCATTGTCATATTTTGCTTTTCATAATAGAAGACAGGTCTGGACTGCACCAGCCCTCTTTTACTACAAGGCCATGCTGTTGTAACACATGCAGACTGAGGCTTGACATTGTCTTGCTGAGATAAAAAGGGACGTCCCTGAGAAAGACATTTATTAGGTGGCAACACATGTTCCTTCAAAACCTGTATGCACTCTTTAGCATTAACAGTGCCTTCACAGTTGTGCAAGTTACCCATGCCATGGGCAGTAACACACCCCATACCATCAGTGATGCTGGCTTTTTAAGTTTGCGCTGACAACAATCTGGATGGTCCTTTTAATCTTTGGCCCGGAGGACACGAAGTCCATGATTTCCAAAACAATTTGAAATGTGAACACGTCAGATCACAGCACACTTTTTCCCTTTGCATCAGTCCACCTCAGATGAGCTTGAGTTTTATTGTACGCCTGTACATGTTATGACGCAATGTGTTTTCTGAAGTGTTAATGAGCCCACATGGTAATATCCCTTACAGAACAATGTGGGTTTTACCTGAAGGTCACAGGCATTCATTGTTGCTTGTTGGCCTTGCCACTTAAGTGCAGAGACTTCTCTGGATTCACTGAATCTTTTAATCATGACACTCACCTATTTCCAACTAACCTGTTCACCCGTGGAATATTCAGACGGGTATTTACTGAGCAGTCCTGAACTCTCCCAGTCTTTTGTAGCCCCTGTCCCAGCTTTTTTGGAACATGTTTCAGGGGTCAAATTCAAAATGAGTAAATATTTGCAACAAAACAATGGAAATCTGTCCGTTTTAACATCAGATGTCTTGTTTTTGTGTAGAATAAATCTGAATATAGTTGAAAAGTATTTGCATATCATTGTATTCCTTTATTCATTTGCATTTTCTAGAACATCCCAACTTCATTGCAGTTGGGGTTTGTCCAGTCCGTGTGAGTGTGCCTCAGTGCAGCTTCTGAGCAAACAGTCTGGCAACAGCAGCAGCAGATGGTTACAAAAGTCATTTTTCACTCAATCCAAGGACTATTTTCTTAGATGCCGAGATACATAATTATTTCTTACACCTCTGGTGTCCTTGCCAAAACTGAATGACCTTGCGTACTGCAGTTATGAGTCAACTTTCCATGTTTTTTGCTTATTTCTACTTCTTTTAATTCTTTGCATTTCTCTGCTGCCTTGATTGAGCTCTCTAATTAACTGCGACTCTGGCTGTGTGGGAGGCATGTTGATGTAAGGCCACCTTCCCACTCGACTTTCACCCCCGTGGCTTCTTTGTTATACAGCTCAATACATCAGAGCTGTTTCATAACACCATTGTTATCATTACTGTCTTAATTGCGTATGTTGTATTTGATAACGAGTGATTCTTAATGGAATAGGCCTTTCAGTTCAGAAGAATAAAAACACATGTTAAACAAGTTTTTTTTCACATTCTGGTGCACCAAAAGCATGTTTGGGCTAAGCTGTAATGTAGAACTTATTTTTTTTGTAGGTGACCGCAGTTTTGCATATATTTTCACAGTCTTTGATATTTCTCATCCTCGTTTTCTCACCATCACCCAACCTCACACATGCATGACCAAACACACACAGCAGGTTTGTGCTTGGCTATGTTTATAGGTGTCAGTGTGTGAGGGGAATAATTACCTGCATTCACGTGACTTTAACTACCTCCAACGTATTAACTCTTAATGCAGTGAATAACCTGCTGCACCATTTATATCGTTACCTTATTAAACTACTTACATGACATCATCACCTGTTCATCTTACATGAAATTATCTGTGAGATTACTACAAATGACTTGGATTAATTTATGTTGCAGGAATTTAATTTAATTTTTTCCAGGTTGTCTTACAGTTTTACCATACAAATTTAAGACTTTTAAAGACCCTTTTCAGACCTGAGCTGAGCAAAATTCATGCCATTTTTCGCACAATTGTACAGTGATAATCAATATAGGTGCAATTTATATATAAATATACTTTTTTGTACAAATCAATCAGGAATAAAAGTCGGATCAAATATTTCTTCAGCTTTAAGTATGTTAAATGACTGTCACCATTTTTACACATTTTTTCAAAAAGGTTGTGTACTGTTTAGACTTTATTGATTCCAGTTATGATTCCTGTTCTGCTTCTCAATCCTGGTTCTTCATGGTGTTTAATATCCCTTTGCATATAATCTGGAGAGCAAATTATGATGAATATTCCTTGAAAAAACATCTGCCTGCTCTTGGTCTACTTCAAATCTAAATGACAAACTCAACTGTGACACAGATTTTTGTTTTGTCCTCTTTATATACAAATAAAAATTACACTTTACTCCTTTTTTAAATTTGAAACGGGTTCCAAGTAGGAACCGGTTTTGAGTGCCTAAGCCTAATAGTACCCAGACTGTCCTTCAGGGTCAACAAAGTTTTATCGATCTGCATACATTGACCTTTTTTTTTTTTGGTCAATTTGAGATTAAACTAGGAATATAAAGCCTTACTTTGATTCCAGAAAATAAGTGAAAAGTCAGTGGACACAGAACTGTTTTCAAATGAAACAGCCAAACTTCCGCCTAGAAATTCCCTCTTGAAAGTTTTTCATTGCAGTGAACATTATCTACCATAACTGAGTCCAAAAAGGTGGAAAAGATTTAGTATTTAACACTTTCCAGTTCGTAAGAAAGTATACTGGGTTTTAGAATACCCTTTGGTGATATATACCTAAAATTCAGTGTGTAATGAAAACATGCAAACGACATTTTAATGTTTAACTTGAAATAATAAAA
Source organism: Cetoscarus ocellatus (assembly GCA_037902135.1). NCBI lineage: Eukaryota > Metazoa > Chordata > Actinopteri > Labriformes > Labridae > Cetoscarus > Cetoscarus ocellatus. The sequence goes on along the minus strand of JBAMNC010001741.1, from coordinate 319,600 downwards.
TGCATCTAACATTATCCCACTTTTGGATTTTAAAACGTTATTGTGTTTTTAGAAGGATTGTTGCTAATGAACTGCTAACAAGGACTACAAAAATGGCTGCTAGCATTTCTAATTGTTTTTAATAAAGAGTAATTCACATGAGGACCAGCTTGATCCAGTAATTTGATTAAGAAGAAATTCTATGACGAGAGGTTACAGCGTGGCGTTATACACTGAAAATATTGTAACTGCCTCTAAGTGGAGCTGCAATGTTGTAGTTTCCTAGTAGCTGATAACAGCTTTTTACTCCAGCTGATTATGTTCAAGCTTATGGTGTGAAAAGAAGATGTTCGTTAAGATTATCCCAAAGAACAGAACCTGTAAGTTTGATGTCTGTTTGCTACAAAGCTTTTTATCAGCAGTGATTCAGAACACGGTGAATAAACTCATAGGCTTCAAGTCGAGGGAATCAGTGCGATGCTAACTTCAGCGTCGGCCTTCAAAAATACCTCATCGCTGCACCACTCTGTTTCTTTTATTTCTGTAAAATCCTGGTCTGCTCCTGTTGCTGGCTGACTAACAATAAAGCACTATGGATCATGTTGTGGGTAAGTTTTAAGACTTAAGAATCTGTTTTGTTTCTCTGAACATTTAACTGACACCAGAGACACTTTCTGATGCAGTGAATGAATCCACTACATGACTAATTCTTAAGTCACAATCAGTGCCCCTTACAGTCTGACCAGATCAAGACGCCATTTAGTCTGGAAACACTGCACTTGTAATTAAAATGACTCACAGTGTGACACATAAACTGAGCAGTCAACAAACTTTAGGTTCAAATTATGACTCAGTGTTGGGAAAAAGTATTTTCTTTTTTTTTTTTGCAGCATGTAGGCTGTAGCTTTTTTTCCAACTTTAAGTGCACTCACTTGAATTGCTCTTACACTTAAACAAAACTCCAAGTTGACTGCATGTCTGAACACTAACAGACAAAATTGTCATTCAAACCTAACCCGACAGCACCTTTGGACACTTTCTACACAATAAAAGGTTAAACCAATGTGGGACAGCAGCAGGAAATATTCAGAAAGGATGACGTCTCAGTCCTGCAGAGGGTGGATAACCCTATCACTGCAGCAAACCAGTGTGATCTCTGTGCATGTAATTATGGTGCTTCATCTGCTTAGATGGGAATAGATTGCCTGTTCCAGTTGAGAACAAATTTCTGCTGCTTTGAAGCATCAGTATCTTTTAACTTGAGCAAGCATGTCCTTTCTCTTACCAGAGGCCGTCAGCATAGACGACAAAAGAAGAATCAAGGAAGTTATCATGGCAGACAGTCTAAACGAGCGGTCTAAAAAGTGGCTAAGTTTTACAATAATATGACGGTGCCACGTGCCTGCAAGTCTGTGCCTGTTTGATTTCAAGCCACAGAGGAAACATCAGCATCATGCCAAACCATTTGTTTAAGCAGCAGGGCATTAATTATCAGCAGGCCATGTGTTCTGTCAATAATGTGTTTAAGTTTTGACAAAATAAACCTGAGAAAGCCTACTTTTTCTGGAAAGAAACTCCTCAAGCAGTAAGAGAATTGATAAAGGATTTGGCCGACAAGGAGGTTAGATAAAGATATTATCAATTTCCAACCCTTTGCCCATGTTTTCTGTTCCTGGGTTTATCTTTTTCACACTAATGTTGAAACTGAGATTTTATTAAACTACATATAGCGCTGATACTAAAAAGTGATCACACCATGTTTGATGTAGCTTTGAGTGTGCGCAATAAATATTACATTTGACTAACTATGATTTCTTGCCTTTGTGACGAATGGGTAACCTGACACACCAGCTGGACCATTCAATATATCACTAGTCCATTTGGACAACAGCCCATAGAAAGTATTTGGGAATGGGCAGAACTTTTTTAAAGCATATCCAGCAGGTGATTGGACGATTGTTCCATCGGTCACATTCATCACAGACCAACCAGATAATATAGTAGCTGCAGTCAACCACTTGTAGAACAACCTGTCGCTAAAGCATGTCAGCATTGGAACGAAAATATCTATGCTAATCTCTTTAAGAGAACAGTGCTTTACTTTCATTGCTTATGGAGAACTTTTTGTGCCCCTCTGTTTAGCTAACACTCAACAAGTTGCCATTACTAAACAGAAACCTCATCAGTAAGAAGAAAAATAAACATCCACATCTTCACCCGGGGTAAAGATATCAACTAAGAGACCGTGTATTTTCCTGATGAAAATATTCTAGCATGGTCCAGAAATATATATTCAAGTGAGTTTTAGGTAGTATTTTATCTTTAACAATGATTCACCCTATTCCAGGCTTTGAAGTGAGCAAACAAAGAAATACATTAGCTGGCCTTCATATGTATTCTGAATTTATCTCTACAATGAAACAGATGTCAAGCATTACTGTGAGGGAAATGAGCTGTTTAATGTCTAAAATGAGTGTCTGCCTGCACCTGATCTGAGCCAAAACAGCTCTTGATCCTCGGAGGGTTACCAGATCAAAGAAATGTTAAAAAAGGAGAGACTGGGTCGGAAATGTGACAACATCAGGTGGAAGTGAGGACAGGACGGGTTAGACAGGGACAGGCAGATAGGAGGAGACTTTTTAATGTTTATTTGGGGCACGAGCTGACACGTTGGCTACAGTCTGTGTAATGCTTGGTTTGGTGTTGATGGAGGAGAACTGAGATGACTTTCTAATGTTTCTATTATGTCTTACATGCTTTCTGCAGGTGCAGTACAAGCTTTTAGCAGTCATGCATATTTCAAAACAGCAGACATTTTTGAAATGTTCATTCATGATAATTAACATAGTTTTTGCATTAATCTTTTTTTTTTTTAAATTAGCAAGGGCTTTCATTTCCATGTGCAGTAATTTAGTTTCATATTATTACTGAAGCTCCGTAAAATTGCTCTGTCATCGTAAAATCAACTAATAATCTCTTTGAGTTTCCGAGTTCAAAGTAAGATTAATTCATCAGATTTTTAATACTCAGGAAACAGCCTACAGTGGTGATCCTTAACTCGTCTACTGGGGTTAATACTTTGATTTTTACCACCACTCTGCCATCACTGCTTGAACATACACTCTGTGTTGCTGTGCTCACGGGAGGCTATCCGATGTCAAGTCAGTGGCTCACAGCCTCAAACTACAGGCAACAATGACATGTACTTAAAAGAAGGGCAACAGAGTGGCCCTTATCAGTGCCTTTACGCATAAGCCTTATAATGAAGCTCTGTTCGCCCTCCCTCCTCACACATTGCAACTCGTACTCTCTGCAGAGTGGAATTTAAGTGCGCTGAATAAACATGCTCAATTTTCTGCTGAACGGTGGATTAAATAGTTCAGTGTTTGAGGTATGGACGAGACATGGGGTAGTTCAATGTAAAGACAGAAAACCAGTGTGTGTGCTTTGAGCTACACCAACAGTTTGAAGCTGTGTGTGCTGAGGCTAGTCTACTCCTTGAGCCCATTCTTACTTGCAGAGAAACCCTGAAATCATTTGGACTTTACTCAGGTGAGCCATATGTGTGAACGGTAACAGTTACGTTTTTAACTCAGACTGTGATTTTCTAGTATTTTTCTGTGTGATGTGTGAACGCAACAATGAAAAGCCTGGGTAATTCACTCAGGCGAGTGGGGAGGGATGATGATATCATCCAGTGCGGCCAGCGCAAAACCAGAAAAGGGAGACTTTACACGATGGATGAAATCAACACTGTAGTGGGAGAAGTTTGATTAAGGAGAGTAACTCAAACACTGCTGTTTACTTTCTCTGGTGTAATTTTTGTGAATGTAGTGATGCTGCTTTATATTCATCTCTGTGTGCTACAGTGCTCCACTCAACAGTTTTGTTGATGCTGCTTATAGACTTTTTAATGTATCACTGAAGTAAGGATATAAAGCTCTCTTCAGCCCTACTACTGTATCATGAACACTGACTTCTGCCACATATTTTTGACGTAGTGTCTGCCTACCTGCCACCCCCTTTTACCACTTTTTCTCCATCAGGTAGGAGCAGGTATGAACAACCATGTCAGGGAATTACCCAGGCAGGCTACCCAGGCATTATCCTGATAATATCAGGGTTGCATGTGTGAAAAGGACTCTTGTCTGTCAGTACATCCAATCCAATCCACTTTATTGTATAGCACATTTAAACAACAAAAACGTCTCCAAAGTGCTGTACATAGAATCATAAAAACAATAAAACAAAACATTTCCATATAACAATAAGCAATACATAATCAAATAAGTGCATAAATCTAAAACGATGCTATAAATGAAATAATAAAATCAAGCAGGGTTTCAACATACAAAAGCAAGACTTCCTGTGTATTTCAAAGTAAAAGCCTGGTATCTTGTATTCCATAATAAGGCTATCTTTGTTTTTACGCAAGGCTTTATTTTGAATGGGTTTCTGTTCCAGCTATTCAGTTATTGTGGTGACTCCGGTGACTCACAAAGTTTTAAGGTGCTTTCCCGTCGTCCCTTCTAAACACTTTTCACAACAAAACATAAGTTTTAATTTACAGAGGTGAATGTAAATGCTATTTAAATGACATTATAACAGTGGTGATGTTAAATTAGATATCTCCCCCTTTACCCTCTGTATATTAGTTAGCTCTGTGTTTCTAATTTCAATTTGAATTGTTTTATTAAAGCAGAATTTCTAAAAGCCATCAATACATCTTAAACCGCCTCTATTAAGATATGGCAAAAGTGTCTGTCGTTCATTTTACCACCTCTAAAAAACGTGATTTAACATTTTTGTTTCACCACATATTAATAGTGATTTAGTTAATTGCCCATCAACTTTAAGTTCAATTATTTTGATTAATAATTAATTAAAACGTTTTTTTAATTATTATTGTGCAGAAGTTGTGAATTTACGTATCATGCTTGATGATTTTAATTTAATTTTCATTTACATAATCATGATCACAAGGTTTTCAGTAAACAAGCAGCCCTATCATGTAGTGTCATGTATCTCTGACAATTAAAAAGTCTTGCGCTGTCTCTCAACATTCACATGCTGCGTACGCGTGCCTGAGATCATTTGCAGCTCCACCTCGTCTGAACTGTGGACATTTTGTGTACACCGTCATTATAACCTACTGGAAGGATGGAGCAGTATATTCTTATTGGCATCTTTAATTCCCTCTTGGGTTATGTGGGATACATGAAGTCGATGGAAATGTGTAAAGATCAGGCAAAGGCTTGATAACTGCAGAGAAATAAAGGAAACGTGGCTTATAAAAACAGAGAAAGGAAAGTAATGAAAATGTGCGACCTTTAATCAGGACTGAAGGGGCTTGGCACGAGCACAGAACAATCACAGAGACTTGGAGTAACTCGGCAGTGTGGGCGAAGATGAGGCAGCAATTAAGGTGACAGATGTTGCTAAGATGTGGAAATAAAAAGACATTGCATCGATTTAAGTGAATAAAGCATGCGGCCTCAGCTGTGAACAATTAGAGCTGCCCGTGCTCTCAGTGAAAGCACTCCTCAGAGTAAACCTGCGTCACTCCATCACACCCAGAGAAGAGGGCAGGCAGAGATATTTAGAGAAGAAGACAGCTGTGTTGATGAGTGTTTGTAAAATGTGTGTGTTTGCATGGGTGTGTATTTTAATGTGAATGCCCTGACATTTATTTTTGTCTCTGTTGTGTTTACACAACCTGATGCTGTTGAAAGTTTGACTGTTTCATTTGCATTTGTTTTAGGAATGCACAATAAATCCAAGTTTTATTACAATCTCAATAGCTTTTGCAATTTACATTTGCAAAGATCTATATGTATTTTTTTTTTTTTAATCAGTGATGCACAATATTGGATTTTTTGCTGATATTTAATATTCTGATGGTACCAGACTTAAGTCAGTAAATGAATTCACATATACAAAAATAAGGAAATAACTGAAATCAGTTTTTTGGACTGCTCTTTTATTTTATTTTTTGCATTTTTAACCGTAACAGTAAAACCAAACATGGCCTGCCCCTAAGCTGACAGATAAAAAATGCCTTGTTTCATGAAGCTTTTACATTCAATTAAAAAATAAATGTTGTAATTACCAATAGGTCTGCAAAAACCCCACAAACTTGATGCTGATATTACAGGCTACCAAGTCAGCGGAAATATTGGCAGAGGTGTTCATATACCTGTGGATGTGGTAAACTAACTCCAAGCAGTTATCTGCCAATAATGATATCATACTGGTACTTTCATGCACATCAAGAAAAACATTGAATACAACAAGCTAAAGAAAAATCTTTGATCCTGATTTATTTCATGCTGCATGTTATTTCACAATAATGAAAAAATATTGTTTCATCACATTTTCTCCTCATGTAGTGCAGGCCTATGATAAAATCAACTTAGGCAAGTGGCATAGTTGCTGTTTACTTTGTGAAATCAGACGCGTAATGGTGTCATCCTGCGTCGGTAAAGCACGTCAGCTGTTCACTTCCTCCAGAATAAACATGATGTGGACACAAGGCACAGTGTAACCATGGTTGATATGATTAATGAAGAGGCAGAGCAGAGAAGTCCATACAGCCGCAGGAACAACAATGTCAAAAAGGAGTTTTAACTACAAGTTGATGAGCCAAGTCCACAAGGCTTTACAACCCGATGTTGACTCTCGTTTTTGCCCTGGCTTTGTCCAAATTCTTTTTGTTTCGGCCTTCTCTGCCTCCATCTTTCTTCTCTTCCTCTGTTTAGCCGGAGGAGCGGTAATCGGGATATAGGTAGTTTCTCTGCCATTCTTCACATAGCTGTCAAGTCTCCAGAGGACAAAATTCCTCTGCCTCTCCAAACCGAGCTCTGTCACTAGCTGAATGGGGCGGTAATGCACCAAAATGATGGATGCCAACCGCTGCAAAACCGAAGAAGAAGAAAAAGCCTCGCAAGAACTGCCACCTGCAGTAGCCTGGGTGGCAGTTCTCGCGAGATTAGAGCCCACAGCGGAAACAAACCAAGAAAAACAAAGTGTTTATTTTAAATTGTACACTTGTCTTAAAATGTAAGGGATACTGGAGCTTTGTTGGGGTTGTGGGACAGCTCGCAGCGGGCTTCCCTTATTTTCAAAGCCAAAACTTGGCAGGTAAGTATTCTCCAGCGTACTTGGATCCCTCTGAGCTCGGCTACGCGCATTGAATCAGGGTCAGTGCACGCCTGCAAAATGTACATGCAGAAGGTGGGCAAAACGGCAGTACAGGATTTATTTTGTTTAATCAATTCTGTCCAAATCGCTGTGATTGGTTGGTGTTTTCCCTGTTTTACTCCTGCTGTAGACAGCGGCTATTTTTCGCTCTCTTTTAAAAACCCATCATGCATTGATTGCCATCAGGACATAACAATCATTGTAACCAGTATAACAAAAAGTGTATCTAAATCAGATTAACTCTTTGCAATGGAAATTATATTTTTTCTCAACATGTGACTCACCTTCTATCCTTTAAATCGCAGCAATAATGCCCCCCTATTGCATTATCCGGCCCATAGTGAATGTCATTGACAGAAAGCTCGTCCAATCACCTGCCAGATATGCTTATGAAAGGTTCTGCCTATTCCCAAACACTTTATATGAGCTGATGCTTAGATGGATTATTGAAATATACTGAACAGCATGTCAAGTTAGTTCATATTAATTTAGTTACAAGTAAAAACAGTCACTCATTCAATTTTAACACCAAGACAGTTATGTCAGTGTGTGAAGGGAAAAAAAAGAGTGTGTGTACATATATATATATATATATATATATATATATATATATATATATATATATATATATATATATATATGTGTGTGTGTGTGTGTATGTATGTGTATATATATATATATATATATATGCATATATATATATGTGTGTATATATATGTGTGTGTGTATATGTATATGCATGTTTATATATGTACATATATTATATATATAATATATTATATATATATTATATATTATATATTATATCTATCTATCTATTTATATATATATACAAATATATATATATATATATATATATATATATATATATATATATATATATATATATATATATATATATATATATATATATATACATATATAAATATGTGAATGTGTGTGTATATAAATAAATATATATATAAATATGTGAGTGTGTGTGTATATAAATAAATATATAAATCCAGCCGCCGCTTTGCAAGGACATATTGGGGGTAATCATTATTGGGAATGCACAATATTATCAGAACAGTACTGGTATCAGCAGCTAGTTGCCTAAAAAGTTGATTGTCACTATTGGCAAATATGAAATGTTTATTTAATATTGGCAGTAATATCAGCTGAATGTATCAATGCATTATAATGGTTTACGTCATCATCACTGAATGTCAACTTGTAAATCAAGTGTAATTTATTTAAAAAAATATTTTTTTTTATTGCTTCGCATATGTTTCTAACATAAATAGACTGTAACTATAAAAGGAACAAATCAATTGTAGTTAAGTGGTGGCCTTGAGCTCTTGATAAAAATATCAGCTGGTATTGGCCAAAATGAGTTTGGAAATAAAGGCGAAAATGTAATATCACGCATCCCTAGACATTATGGGAAAGTTTTCCATTTCCTGTTAACATTAGTAACTGTGAACATATTCCAGCAGTCTTAAAAATCGAATGTGTAAATTTGAGTTAAAACAAAACGTGACCACAAAAATTAACATCTGTCAACTAAAGTCTGGCACATTTAGAGACAAACGACCCTGGCCTTTTCTGGCCCAGATTTCCTCAAAGCTCCAGGTATTATCCAACCTCCTCCCTCCTTGTATCACCTCTGCTCTGTTATGCAGTGTTTTCTCTCACTGAGCGCTTCACCTTCAGCTGAGCCGCTCTGCAGGTGCTCATTATCTGCTCTGATGGAGCCCCAGCGCTCCACCTGCCCGCTCCTACCGAACACACCTGCTGTGATTCTATGACCCACTTCTCTATTAGTGTGTGCCTGTGTGTCTCATGCTGTATTCAAGAGTGTGTGTGTGTGCTCATAGCTTAAGTGTTTAGGCTGTGTTTTTGTCAAACCAGTGTAATCAGGTCAAGTGATTATCTAACTGAAGAGCATCTGCTGGTCACTCTTTAGTTTGGTTTCACCAGACCAGCTCCACGTGTCAGAGAATCAGGGTTCATTCACTGCAATGAAATATCAGAAAATAGCATCCCTAACCTTTCACTTCTATTAACAAAGTCTTCATGGAGACTGTGACAGCAAACACATCAAGCTTTTTTTTTTCTTATAGCACCTGTGATATAATTCTGACATCAGCAGATGCTCTGTTTTAGGTCAGATGTCTCATCTTTTGAATGTGCTGAAGAGCTGATAGGTCCACTTAAAAATAGGTGAGTCTATCAAAGCTCAAGCATCTCTTATGAGGTTATTTATGTAGTCTTACTGCCTCTTTAACAAGCATGACTGTCATCACTGTGGCAAAGATAATGATAAAGTGAGAAATTGGTGACGCACTATCCTGTAACCTTCTGTTTTTTATGCGAACCCTATTTCAAAAAGATTTCGGACAGTGCTCAAAATACCAATAAAACCATGTCCAGTGATTAGCAAAGTTATTTTCATCTTTTTCAATCCTATACAATACAAGACAAGATATCTACTGTTTATGTTGCCACACCTTTTTCAAGTTACATATGCGCTGAACACTCTGTAACTGGCAGAAGACTGAAGACACTAATTTTTGAAGCACTGAAAACTGAAGCCACTGTAGCAGGCAGCATCTATTAGAGGTGAGGGAAAAAGTTGATGCATCTTAGTATCCTGATATTTTACGTGACATTGTATGTTGATTCACAGATACCAAGTATCTACATTTTCTATGTATTTATTTCCATTATTTAATAAAACTTTTGGTTTTATAGAAATAAAATCCTTTACTCCTTAAGTCCACATGTTGGTGTTGTTAAGCCATTTGGCAGGTAAGGCCAGCAGAGGTGACGTTCATTGTGGAGAAGAGAGAGAGAGTAAATCAAACATGGCAGCATAAGAGAGAGACTAAAGGAATGCGCATCTGTTGTGTGGACTTATTTTGCAATTTAAAAGGACATAAGAGATGGACATGTAACTTGTAAGCAGTGATGCATACTGTTGGCACCACCCAGGGAAAGCATAAGTTGACGATAGCAAAGCTAATGTTAAGCTAACCCTTCCAAAAAAAAAGCAACCAAATCTTGACATGAATAGCTTGTCAAAGCTCCCTCCCAGCTCTGATCAAGCCGGAAAAAAGGCCGCCTCTCGCTATCATAACACTCAGAATTCCTGCCCCATTCTCCTCAAAGAGTGCTGATTGGGCAGTGCATCCACAAACCATGCTGGACTGTTCCAGCTGGTAGCTTTACCTCACGACAGACATGAAATCAGACAAATCCAGCTGCATTGCAAGGTCATGATCCAACGCAGGCTCTCACAGAGATTAGAACTTTGAACCATAGTTGATCATGGTACTATCACCTGTTTTTATTTAGTACTTACCTTTGAAATGATCCAGGTCTGTTTTTTAGCATTCCACAACATTCTCAGCCTCCTTGTCCCTGCCCTGACTGTTTTTGAATGGTTTTGCAGGCATCATTTTCCAGATGTGTGTTTTTCCAAAATGGTGATACAGTGTGTATCTGCAGTGGCAAGTATTGTGTCTTTGTACATGTCTTTGTACTCAATTAAAAATGGGTCGGGAAGGATTTGCAAAATTGCTGTCCTGTGCTTTTATTGTCATTCTTCACAACGTCTGTCCTCGTTTGAAATGGAGGTTTCTTTATTTGTTTCTGAATAATTGCTAGAATTTCTCTATTTTGAAATAGAAAAAAATGTGACATTTACTTGTTGATAACAAAAAAATCACTATTCTTAAAATTTTTAAAGCACAAATGTTTCAGTGAAGGTCGAAAGCTCTTGAGTTTTCAGTTTACCCCAAAAAGGATTTTTTTTTTTAAATATCTTACATTGTTTGCATAGTTGTTTGTTGTGTTTTGCTGGGCCTTTGTAGAGAAAAAAACATGAGTCAAACAAAGTGATGAGATGCTAAAACATGCTTTACATATGCTATTTTGCATAAATATGACTCTGGTGTTGAGATTTGGGCAAAATTTGAAGTGGGCCTTAGGCAAAATTAGTTTGAAAACCACCGAACTGCATCATGGTGTCGTGACTTAAACCTCACCACTGCCAAGCTTCAAAATTATATTCCAAATTTTAATGAGTCTAACGTTGATTTTCAAAGGGCAATAAAACATGATGCCATTTCATGTCCATGTGTGACAATCTCTGCAAGTAGTTATCTACTTGCTAGCAACTGCCTAAGGCTTCAATCTTCTTCTTGTGTTGTGACAAAATGTTCTCTGTGAAGCTGTTGCCCAGAATATTGAAGACATGATTAATTTTGATCTCATGAATTTTATTATTTTTTTTTTTTTAACTTTCTCTATCTGTGTCTTACTTGCTCTTTTTCAGATCACCATAACTGCCCCCGACTAGAATGTGTCATTAAACAAAGGAAATGCACCCCTGGACACACCCAGTGTGGCTCCTGCATCATCGATCTGGTGGAATACAATGGAAAATGCATAAAGGAGCCACATGAAGGTACAATATACACCAATGCAGCTTTGGATTTCTTAACTTACAAATTCTTCCTTAAACATTTTCAGTACTTGAGATTAGGGCTGAGCAATATGCCATGTCTCTAGTGCAACTGCATTGTGCACTTGCACAGTAGTCAAATAGCATGGTGTGGGAGATAGCAGATAATTAATGCACGTCTGTTTGATATCACTCTCACTAATCAAACTAGAATTACTCCAAGAGCACAAACCCGCCGCCAAGGCATTTCCAACATTGTTGGATGAGTTATTGACAAAAATGTGGAAAACTGCCCTATCTCACACTGTTAAAAAATGCTAGAAAAAAATCCTGGATTCAGATCACCACAGAAATCTAGTCACTCCCCTGAAAACATGAACCACATTCCCTGAAAATCAATGTCATCAATGTCAATTTAGAAACCACTGAATGTGGAAAACTGCTCTATCTTGCAGAGTTAACAAATCCTTCAAAATTCCTGGATCAGCATCCTGATTATAATCACCACCAAAATCTTGTGCAATGACCAACATCCCCTGAAAATTACATCAAAATCCGTTCTTGACTCTCTGACTAATGCTGACAGACAGACACAAAGCTGGCAAAAACAAACCTCCTTGGTGGAGGTAATAACAGAACTGTGCATGCAAAGTCTGTGGGTCTTTTGGTTACACATTCAGGCTTTATACAGCTGCTGTTTTAAGTCATTGACACCAACAGGATGTGCATAGCAGACTCTTAGTTGCATGAGGTGGATATTCAGTTTTCTAGCTGTCAACAATACCTTGTCCTCCTTCTTGTGAGTGTTTTTACTGAATAAACTGTCTGTTTATTCCATAGTTTGCCCATAAATTGTTTATTTACAGCTGTAGGTATGTACTGGTGTTTTTGAGAATAAATCAAAAAAACTTTATTAGGTAGGGTTTTATATTAGTATTTTTAAAACAGTGCCAGTGCCTTCTTGAATTAATGATGTTTACCCTTGCCCTTAATAATGTTTCTGTTGCCTGTAATTTTTGCTTCTTCAGCCGGGAGAGATAGCTGTTTAGAACAGCTCACTTAGCACAGAAGGTTCAGCATCTTCTGCTATTGTATATATCTATATACAATTTATATAAAGTCATGGCAAAATCTAAATATATTCTTGCATTTAAGAGATGGTGTTACGTTGCTAGGCTACTCAGCTAAGCTACTTACCAAACCTACAGCTAGCCTAGCGGGTAATGTTACCTACCTGCCGTTTTCCCTGCGTGTTGCATTTAACGTGAACGTGAGGACTGCTCATCCCTGGGTGAATGCAAAGTTTCCCAGTTCTGGAGGGGGTTTGTGTGTGCTGAAACTCACCCAGCCAGGCCGTCACCCTCGTTCTGGACTCAGCGGCCTGCTCGACCCGACCGTCTCCCTCGTCGTCACGTCGATCGGTTCTTGGCCAGCCCGCTCTCCTTCACGTACGTTGTTCAGATTTTAAATAGGTGTATTTACAAGTTCTTGTGGAGGTTGTGGGATCAAGAAAAAATAAATCAATGCTTCCTTCCTCTCTGCTCCTTCCTTCTGTCGTCGAGCATGTGTCATCTCCAGCCCCTAGACCGATCTCCAGGTGCAGCCTCTTGATTAGTCCAACACCACGCCCCCCCTCACACGTGCATGTCAGTCTGTCCCTGTCAATCATGCTTAGACCACACCTACTTCCTCCAATACCATTACAGAAAAAGGAATCCTAACAGATGGTATATTTATATTATTACATCAGAAACAGCTAAGATTGTGTTGTAGCAGAGGTTAGAGGCTAATACACAGTAATGGTTGTGTATGTGTGCGTGTGTGTGTGTGAGAGAGAGAGAGACTAACACACAAGTAGTCTGCTATGTTATGGTAAACAGCCTCCTCTACTTTGCTTATTTGTCTCTGACAGATCATTATTACTTACTTCGAGAATAAACTGTCATTAGGTCCTCAGGTTTGGGACGTTTTTTCCAGTTTTTCTTCAGGAAATTGAAGAATGTCCTAAAAACTCTGGGATTCAGAAGAGCAGGAAAATCTGTATCATGAGTGATGCAGATGGCGTGAGAGTCACTGGTATCCTCTGACTCAGACAGATCCTAAAGTCGGTCCGTAACCAAGGTCCACTCGTGGCAGCAGTAGCACTCGGGGTCCGTGGGCATTGAGTTGCAGTTTATACACTTGCACCACTGTGTATTTCCGAGTCTTTCTTGACCTCCAGTTTCCACCGATGTTTCTCTGTTTCTTTCGGTCTGTTCGGTCTCCATCTGCAGCCGCTCTTCTTCTGTGAACTCCGGTTCACACAGGTATCCTCTTGGCTCCAAAGTGAATGAAACGTCATCAGCGCTGTCGTAATCACTCGTTTTTAATTTCCTACGTTGTCTCTTCCTCACACCGCTAAGAGTCAGAACAAAAGAATTACAATTCTTGATAAAAGTTACACGAGGCTACAACCGGCATCTGAAGTCGCTAGCTTGTTATGTTTACCTGTTATTTAACAGGTGTTTTGTTTACATTTACAATTTCATCTCAAAACCAAACAGTCAAGCCAAACTAACAAGCTAAACACAGAACCAAATACAATTTAAAGTACTTCACCAGTGAAAAAAAAGAGTTTACTGGTTTTCTTGGTAGGTTAGTTAATCTAAACTTTGTTTTATCTTTGTTTTCACTTCATTTGGCTTTTACTGCTAAGAGTTTTTCTAAAGCATTATAAAAGACCTTTAAAGAAACCATAATAGGAAGTCATATCTACTAATTCTTTGTAAAAAAAAAACAAAAAACAAAACAATAATAGTAATACAATAAAACCAATTTTCAAAGACTGTAATAGAAATATTTTTAATTTGTAATTTTGTCATGGCAAATAACACTGAAATGGTAGATCTTTTTCATTTGACATCTGTCAGATGACTGTAGGCAATGGGCTATGAAATACCTCAATTGCAAAGCGTAGATATGATTAACCTTGACGCTGATAGTGGTGTTGCTTTTTCTAGGTCAAACAAAAGTGTCAGTCTTATTTTTGGTTCTGTTTCATCTGTTTTGTTTTGTTTTTTACCACATGAAAAAAAATTAAAGGAGCTTTTTATTCAGATTGCTCTTTGAATCCTGTTAGATAACCTGCTTAAGTTCCTATTGAGATGCAGCTTCAGTCTCCATCTTATTTTAACTGAATTATCAGAGTGCATGTAAGTGTGCAGACTGACTCACAGTCACCTGTTTCTCCTGTTTTCTTCAGCATCATCACTCCACATTCAGTCGTTGTCACTGCCTCCTTTCCTTTCAGCTCATGTGTGATTCCTGTGTCCTACATCTCTTTTCCCCTCCACCCTCTCTCTTTCTCCCTCTATTGATTCTCTTATTCTTCTGCCAGTGAGTGAGGACTAGAAAATAGATTGAGCTTTTAAAATAAACCACTTTATTTTCAAATGAGTTGTAGGTAAAACAATATTATGTACGTCAGTATAGTTTGTATTTATGTTGATTGAAAGAAATATGGATGCCAGCACCCAGTGTTGATCCGTTTATTGTTTCTTATCATCAAAAATTATGGTAGACTTCCTTGGCATTGTCTTAACTGCATAAATGGTTGGAGACATTCTGAAAAGAACATGTATGTGGCCCTGTGTAGAAGCAAGTATTTTTTTCTGGGTAAACAATGACAAACACATGGCACTCAAGATATTTAATTCTGTGCTTCAGCTATAAGTTGCTGATATTTCAACCCTTCTGATATTCTCACATCATCAGTAGATAAGGGATGGGATAGGATCATGTGGCAGGCACTGATAAAGGTATACAGGTAAAGTAACACTGATCACTCAAACTAGTTGGAAACAATCCCAACCATAGGCCACTTCCAGGGCTGAAAAAGTAGGTCAATGCAGAGTTGACAAAAACTGTAGATCCTTGAGTGTCTGCTTGAAGTTTGTTTGAGATGACATGTACAATATGGCCAAAGGCTCCTTTGATAATCAAATGACTGATGTCACATGGCTTCATCTGATTCTTTCTCCATTTAATGTTTTTAACCAGAACCAGTCAATTCCAATTGGTTAATTTGACTGTATTTAAGGTTAAAGAAAATGACAATTGTTGACAATGGTTCTGCACACCATAGACTCACCATGTGTTGACGTTTGTCTGCAATTTTTTGATGACCTAAAATGAAAACAATGTCCTTGTTGACATCATTTCAGAAAGGTTTTAGTATACAAGGCCTCTGTATTTGTCACAAAATTAGTATTTTTATACTCATAAAAAATTCTTAAGATTGGAATGATTATTTTTAGACTAACCTGACATTCCAGACAGACAGTTCCATAAATCCGCCACGGAAATATTTCATTAGTCCATGTGGGAAAGAGCCGTTCGAAAATGTTTTTAAGGGCAGAACCTTCAAAAAAAATAAAATAAAAACTGCAGCTGGTGATTGTACGATCATTCTACTCAACACACTTATCACAGACTAATCCATATCAAGCCACAGTATGACATAGCAGCTCGACCCTGTTGTTGCCATTAGCTTAAACTACGTTTCAGTCCTTAGACTATCGTCTTACATTAAATTATACCACACAGATGTATGGTTTACCACCCATATGTGACACGAACCTCATCAACAACAATCCCCACCAAGTTCTCCTGGTAAACTTCTGAGGAGAGCATATTTCACCAGGTTTTGTTGAGTAACCATGACAACCATAGACTAACCCGCATCGCCCGCAGAGGATTTTCACATTCTCTCCCAGTTTCCCAGCAGCGATCCCCGGTAGGGAGAAGAGCAAAAACATGATTTATCGCAAGAGAGGTTTAAGTGACTTTCCTTGGTCCTCTTTTAAAGAAGAAATCAGAAGAAAGAGAAGTTCATTTCTGATAAAACTGCAGATATTGCCGCATCCACAGAGACCGCTTCAGAAGCCGCCATTGTTTTCAAACATGCAGTCACTTCCCGCTGACGTCACGTCTTCACCCCAACCTCTTTCCCCTGTTTGGGGCATTAAGCATTTAGCCGGTGAAGTCATTGGACAATGGAAGTTAGCAAGATGGTCTTGCAGGATTTCATACAATGGATCAGGCAGGTCCATCTGCTCTGCAAGGTTAATTTTACACATCAGTAATATTATAAAAAGCATCAAAAATGATGATAAAATAGAAACATATTATATTTCTTTTTAAACAAATGTTAAGTGATTTCATAGACAAGGCAATGAAAAAAGCTAAAAAATTTAACTTGGTAAGCATTTAAAGTTAGGCTTAAACAATGGCAAATAAATGTGATCACTGTGAAATCAAAATTGTTTGACTACAGTCATGGTTTCAAAATTGATAATCCCCATAATCCACTCTGTAAACTATCCTGATGCTGATATCGAATCAAATTGAATCTTTAACTTAATAAAACTAAAAGAAGCAAATCAATAGACTAGTGAAGATGCACAGCTCTGAAATCTGCGGGCTCATTTGCTGGCTTTTCACCCAAGTGCAGTGATGAAGGAGGAGGAGGCACCGTAGTCTAGCGGCACATCACAAAGTGTTCGGCCCCATATGACTGCATTTTGCCATAGGTGCAGAGAAAGGCCATCCCGAATATGATTGCAAGCTTCATATGCAAGGATATTCTGCGCATTTGTATGAAATAGTAACATAATCTAATGGAAATGCCTTGGGTCTGTGTTGCAGCCGGGCTGACAGTGGGAGGAAGGGGTGGGGATGAGTCGATTATCTTTGAATTTTAGCTTGTATGTCCAAAAACTGTTCAGTGTCACAGGTCTACTGTTGATATGCCAACAGACAAAATGGAAATTTTGCTTAATTTTGTTAAATAATAAATTGTAGGATAAAGGCAAAGCTTTTAGAGCAGGATTGTAAACTGATTTAAATTGTGGACTTGGTTTGGTGTTAAAAAATCACTATAGGATCAAAGTTCATTATTCTGGTATTAATGGAGAAAATGAACTTATAGTTATAGTGTATCCTCCCCATAATAAAAAACATTATGGCATAATGTTTTATCTGTATATCACAACCCTACTGCAGTCTTATTTGGTCTTTTTATTCTCTCTCAGTATTTCTCTTGTATCTCCTCTTATTTGCTCTGTTCTTGACCAGTCCTATCCTCCTAGTGTCCTTGTTATGATCCTCGCTGCCCCCTCTAACATGAATATCTCTGACAACTCTGCTGCGCTCTGATTCGCTGTATTTTTAATCCTGCTTGGTCTACACACACACACACACGCCATACACTCAGCCCTGCACTGACAGATTTAATCACTTAGATGCATCTCTCTCCCCTCTCTCTCTCTCTTTCGCCCTTCATCTCCATCTCGGTCTCTATAATGTCATTCAATCAAAGAGCCGAGCAGCAAAAATAAATCTTGTTTTTTCTGATTTCCTCAGCATGACATCACCCTGCTGGCTCACGAACAACATCTAGAGACAGCGCTGCAGAAATTAAAAGAAGGAATGGAATATCTCGGGGGCTTTCCTCTGCAAGTGTGTGTCTATGAGTGTGTGTATTAATGCCTGTGAGTGGGAGTGTGTTTGTGTGTTTCCTGCAGGATTAATAATTCAGATTGGTCTGTGGCTGGAGAGGATATAGCACAAACTTGGCACAAGCGTGTGAGAGAGACAAACATGAGAAGGAGATGAGTGTGAGGATTTATTAGAGAGAACAGTCAGGAGAAGGGAGGGTTTTTTATTTTGTACCACACTAACATGATGTTAAGGCTGTGATGTAAATCCAGAGCATCTTAAGATCACTAAAGTGGTTATGTAAAACCACAAGAGACCATGGATCACCGTGATATCAGTATGGGAGACCACCTCTTACCATCGCATGAACACTAATGCAAACTAATTGTGGAAATGAGCCGAGGAAATTACGATGATTTGCTGCTTCAGATTTGTTTTATTTGGTTTGGCCGGGTCAGTGAAATGCTTGAAAGCATGGCAAAGCACTGATGCTTTGGACATCTCGCTGAACATGAAATCTCTGATTACACTGTAGTAGAGTCGAATGCCGATTAATGAGAGGGTTAGGGCTTGATGCAGTCAGATTAAAGTGTCCCAAACATGGCATCACTGCTGTGTCAGTGGCATTTGAATGTGTATAAAAGAGATGAGTGTCGTCTGGACACTCGGCATGAAGGGGTACGCAATTATTCAGTATGTTTACGTGCAGTTAGAAGAATCTAATTATAGCATCAGTCCAACTTAAGCCTAACTTTTACATTGTAATTGATGGATGATATTGTTCTAAATCAGATTTCTTAAAGTCAGACCAACACTTCTCACACAGTTTTAGATTAAATGTCTCTTATGCAGTACAAAAGTACAAACCCTAATTCCATTGAAGCTGGGATGTTTCGTAAAATCTAAAATGAAAACAGAATAAAGTGACTTGCAGACAAGGTGTTCATGTTCAAACGGATGAACTACTGTTTTTTATGCAAATATTCACTCATTTTGAATTTGATGCCTGCAACACATTCCAAAAAAGATGGGACAGGGGGATGTTTACTTCTGTGTTACATCACCTTTCCTTTCAAAAACACTCAATAAAGTGGGAACTTAGGACACTAGTTGTTGAAGCTCTGTAGGTGGAACTCTTTCCCAATTTTGCTTGACGTACAACTTCTGTTACTTACAAAACCTACTTCTCTGTTGTGATATTTTGCTCTTTATAATGCACCACACATTTTCATTTGGGATACAGGTCTGGACAGCAGGCAGTCTAGTACCCACACGAATGTGCATAGTGTGGATTGACATTGCCTTGTTGAAGTAGCTATGGACATCCCTGAAAAATAAGTTGCTTGGATCACAGCATATGTCGCTCTCAAAACTGTATGTACCTTTCAGCATTAATGGTGCCTTCACAGATGTACAAGTTACCCATGCCATGGGCACTTACACACCCCATACCATCACAGATGCTGGCTATTGTGCTGGTAACAGTCTGGATGGTCCTTTTCCTCTTTAGCCTGAGGACACAATGTCCAAGATTTCCAAAAACAATTTGAAATGTGGACTCTTCAAACCACAGCACTTTTCCATTTTGCATTAGGCCATCTCACATCAACTCGGCAGCATGTCTGGTTGTTGTTGAGATATGGCCTTCGAAATGTGTTAAGTGACAATGATTTTCTGCAGTGTTCCTGAGCCCATGTGGTAGCATTATTTACAGAAAGATTTGGCCTTTTAATGCAGTGCCCCCTCAGGAATCAGAGGTCATGGCATTCAGTGTTGGTTTTCAGCCTTGCTACATGTATGAAGAGATTTCTCTGTATTCTCTGAATCTTTTGATGATATTGTGGATTGTAGATGATTAAATCCCCTAGATATTCACAATTGTATGCTGAGAACCATTCATAAAATGTTGGACCATTTGTTCATAAAGTGGTAAACCTCGCCTCAATCCTCGCTTGTGAACAACTGAGCCTTCCAGGGATGCTCAGTCATGATGCTCACCTGTTTCCAGTTTACTTGTTAACCTGTGGAATTTTCCAAACAGGTGTTTTTTGCATTACTTTCTCAGTCTTTTGTTCCCTCTGTCCCAGTTTTTTTGGAACCTGTTGCTTTAAATTCCAAATTAGTGAATATTTGCCACAAAAAAAGTAAAGTGATGTTTAAACAATAAATATCTTGTCTTTGTGGTGTATTAAATTGAATATAAGTTGAAAAAGATGATCAAATTATTGTTTTCGGTTTTATTTACTATTTTCGGAAAGCCCGAACTTCATTGAAATTTGGGTCTGCAGCGGTCTCTCGAACTAGACTCTTCTCCATTCTTTGACAAAAGCTTCAAACTGAGAGCCAGCTGCACTATCACCTTTATTTTCTCTTTTGTTGTCGTGTTTGACGTCACAGCAGTTTCACACGGCAGCACTATGATGACCCCACTATGAGGCTTCAGAAGCAAGGGTCAGACTAGATACTGGATACTGAAGAATGAAGCACTGAAACAAATCTGAGAAGAGTCAAGCAGAGATGAGCCAGCACTACAAATGGAAAAGTACTAAAGGAAAAGAGTCCTGTTAAGTTTACGGATGGAGCTGTGGCTGTAGCTTGACTCAGCTGTGCATGTTAACATACTTTTATTAATGTGGAGAGAATAGTAAGTGTGACCTGTGGTGTAAATGTGCTTTGAGTTGACTAAAAAGTGTGCTATAAAAGCTCAAGTCCAATCAATTGCTATTTAAGAGCCATAAAAACATATTTTCAAATCTTAAAATTGACCTCTCCTGTCTGCCCTAAGCTCTACCTCACTATTTTTTTTATTCAAACCGCATACTCGAGCTCTTAACTAAACTTTGAATACTTATCAAGGACATCAGGAAATGTTCACATTTGTTCTTTGATTCATTTTCAAGTTTCGGTCTTTTAAAACCACATCTGGGCGTCATCAAGGTGACTCACTCACACTCAGAGCTCTCAGACTTTTTTCTTTTTAGCTCTTTAATAGAAGACTGAAGACGCACTCTTTAGGAGACATACCTGTATTTACACAAAGATTATGGGACTTTATGTGAGTTGAAGACAGGATAGAACACAGTATCTCATAAGGATAAAAACTGGTTTTTATTCCATTGCTAAATGATTTATGGTCTTAATAATTCACCAAACAATATCATTTAACTTCAACACTACACTGTAATAATCATTCATATTTCCAGGGCAAGTTTTTGGCTCTTAACGTAAGTAGGTTATCCGTTCATCCCAGTCTTTGTAGTCATAATTCACATTAATATGTGATGTAAACCAGTAGGCCTAATTTAATCCAACTGTAATCTTCATCAAACACCATCTGAGCGTTATTACAATACAAGATATTAAAGCTTTAATATGACTATAATAAAACAAGCAGTATTCTTATCTTTATTTAATTCTACAACAACAACAGAACAAGACCATGCCATGTCATTTTTCCACTTTTCTCTTTTTTGTAGTTAACAAAAACATGCAGGCAAGCTCCTTTTATAGTGTCTAAATTGCACAACCATAATGACAAGGTTAACATATGTAAATAGACAGTGTTCTTTCTCTTGGCAGCTTTTGATTTAAGTTATTACATAAAGTCTTATTTTTTACAGCCCTGGTACTTATTAATGCTATGGATCATAACAAATGGAGATGATATTATCATTAAACATAAAAATGAAGTGTACAGTTTGACAGCTTTTCTACTCCTAGCCTGCAGATATCTTGTCAACTTTTCAGACACATATTGGCTGCCATGTTTCCCTTGCATCAATTCAGCATGCTGGCTGTGCACGTCGTCCAGAACTAACGTGATGCAGACTTTAGCTGCACTAGAGGCAGAAAATATGTGACAGCTTCAACACAAGCAGAAGGAGCACCGTTTACAGGAAGATTAAAAGACAAACTTAAAAATACAATCCTAAACTTATACAGTGTGTTATTAGGACTGCCCAGACACAAACATGGTGGTTCAACCAGTGATTTACGAGTCAATGACTTTCAGCAGACTCTGTTTATTAGTCTGTTTTTGTTAGATTAGTCTCAATGACTTTAATATCATTGCTGTCTTGCACAAACCTCCTATCTCCAAAATTTCTACTTTTTAGAAAATGGAAAAAAAAAAACGCTCTGCTACAGGGTATATTAATATTTTATTGTCCTGATTACAAATTTCATCTTCAATTTGGTAAAAGGTTTAAAACACCTACTCACCAACATGGAAGGTAACTAATGGCACTGTTTTATGAAAAAAAAAATGAAAATCATGAAAATGGAGTTAGAGGGTTTGTGCCTGACAGCACAATGTCCAACATATTGATCACTGCTTAGGGTTTTTGATACAGTGATCAAACGCACTTCACAATGGAGCACTGGAGAGTACACGCTCTGTTTTTACCAGTGCTTTAACTATTACATCTTTTTGCAATGTCAGCTGATCACTGTTTTAGACCACAACACAGAGACTTGGTGGACCTGCGTGTCCAGAACAATAATGTCTCTATGTTGGAGTAATATCAGATATTGTTCGTTTGGTTGGTTGGTTTTTTGTCAAATCACAGAAGTTTGTCAGGACATGGACACAGATCTTCCCTTTAGGACTAAAGATGGAATGTCTAGTTTTGTGATAGCCTCCATCAATCTAATTGCAAACCCAGAGCTTTGAACTGAACTGAATTGAAGTGAAACAACTCAAATATTTGACATTCAGTGAGAAAAGTGCTCAGTAGGTGAACAAGTCAAGCAGTAGATGTTTTAGCTGGTAGGACCAGCTTGTATTTGACATGAGGGCGTGCACTGCCATCGGTAAACATGCAGTATACCTTGGAGCCATCCTCTTTGTTCAGAGGACATACAAACACGCTGTACATGTTATGCGATCCTAATAAGCTGTTTAATTATGTGTACTGAAGGCAGGGCTATCTCCATGCAGCCCTCTCCTTTATTGACTGTCCTTTTTTCTCACACATGGTTTTCTCTCTGATATATGCTCTTAAAGCCTAAGTGGACTCTGTTGTTTACCTTTTCTGTTTTTTTTGTGTGTTTATCTTCTTGTGTAATGTGATATATTGCAGAGCTGACTACAGAACGAAGAGATTAAGTGTCATAGCAACATGGAAAAATATCCAGCTGCTTTATTTTATTATATGAAGATAGATCACAAAATGTGGAGCAGGCATCAGTCCACTATTGTTTGACGCAATTTAACTAAATCAGGAAATGGGCGTGTTCAACGGTGCTTTCTTGGATTTGTCTCAGGGTCTATCAGTCAAATGGCTTTGGCATAATTACCTCTGCTGATGAGGTTCTGTTTTTTCCCAGTTTTTTAGTGTGCTTGTTAACAGGATGATAACATCAGTTATGAATGAAATTTGATTAAATTTTCAGGATGAGTCAGAAATTGGCCAAGGACCAATCATTTGCATTTTGATTGTAATTTAAATATGGATACAGATCCAGGAATATTTTTTAAGGATTTCTTAACATTATGCAATAGGGCAGTTTCGCACATTTTCACCAATTACTTGGCTAACAATGTCAGAAATGCCTGTTTTTAGCAGGTTTTTACAGTAGTTATCTTGCAGTCAAATGTAATGTGATGGAGCTTTAAGGTTAAATACTTTACAGCTTTTCATTGAGTTCATACTGATTCCAGATGTCCCCAGAACATAAGGGCCTAATCAAATTTTGGTATGCACATAAACCCCTCTGTTTTAGCCCTGCTCAGAACATGCTGTTTATGTTAAATCCACATGAGCTGTGTCTTACCATACCTCTCTCAAAAAAAAAGAGTTGGCTTTTGCTGTCCTGCTCTGTGCTCTGATGTTTACTGCAACAACAGATACATGTATCTTTCACTTGAGCTGAAAAAACACATGGCTCACAGAGCATCTTTCATTTAAGGAGGTGACATGTCAGCATGATGTCATTAAGGGACTATTGTCAATGGGGGGGGACTTTGCAGACAGGCCATAGACACATAAATATTACAGCAAAAAAAAACTTTAAAAAGTAAATTTGCAGAATTTGTGCCATTTAAAGCTTGTTAGGAGCCCTTTTGTGAAGCAGAATGAAATTGATACTAACATCAATTCGGTAAAAGCAAACAAGTCCATCAGCAAAACTATTTTTTATATTTAAGAAAAAAAAGTGTTTCATTTTTATGCCTTTAAGCTGCGGTCCAAAGATGGTGTCAAAGTTTTCATCAGCCAACAGCGAATAGACGAGATGAGGGGCCGCCAAAGTAGACACCGACAGGCCGGAGCTTCAAGGGGTTTCATGTTGCAAGCCAAAGCCCCTTTTCCATTTTATTAAAAAGTATTTACTGAATTTATGGACTGATTATTAATCAACACAACCGTCAAACAAGGCAATTTAAGTTTTTTAGAATTTGCACAGCAGCTTGATTTGTGTAGTTTTTTTTTTTTGTTGGAAAAACATGAAACAAGCGCCCTTCACTCAAATTTGCTCAAATGAAGCTCCACTGTTACTCTTCAGAATGTTCACAGAAGCTACTTTATACCCCTTTATTTTTAGTATAATTATACTGTATGTTTTCTTCTCCATAAATATATAAAGTATCCACAAGCACATACTTGGATCTGCGACTTTATTAAGCTTTCAGAAGAGAAATAGTCATAAAAACTAAACCTTGTTTTCTCTGGTACGCGGCGTGGAGTTTGCTGTTTGTCTCTCTGTTTGTTTTCATTATTAAAAAATGTATGTCATAAAACTTTTTATTGAAGGTTGGAATATTTCCTTTGTTGACTCAAAGCTCTTCAGTCAGCTGTGAGGAAGTTTTTATAACAAGTGGGAGGGTGAGTCACTGTTTGAAGATACACAGCCTCACCTACTTTAGTTTTCATCAGCAGAAATACACTAACTCCCTTCTTCTTAAACCACACAAAGAAGCCTTTGTATTAAGTTTGAGTTTTTGTGGAGTTTAAGTTTCATTTGATGATGAACCACATAAAAGGCAGACATTGGATTGTCCACTAGAGGGCAGCAGAATGCACCCATTGTAGGTTAATGGGCAACACTCAGGACTGACTCACAGTGGAAGCTGTGGGTACCATGTCTGCTGCTTCATCTGGAAACAAGTCAGACCAAGTTAAGAAAGATAAACAAACCCTTCTCCTTTATTCAGAGGACTTTGTTTTAGCTCTTACTTTATCAGTGCTGTTGTTGAAGGATTGTATTTTCCATGTGCCGTCTTAAGTTGCTTCTTGAAAAACTTTTCAAGTCACTTCATTATTATTTTGCAAAGGAAAACAAAATTAATCATCAAAGATCAGTCTTCAGAAGCCAGACATATGTTCCCATTTTACTGACCTCCATCTAGAGCAAGTTTACCCAAGGTTTTAACCCTTTCATCTCCTTAATTGAGCTGACAGCTCTGGCTTTTTCATTAAAAAAAAAAGGTTATTTTTTTTTAGGTGAAAAAAGACACACCAGAAAAGTGCAGGGAAGTTTTAAGCAGTAATATCTCATTTCCCTGTATTATTCACTGCAATACTTTTACCAGTTTTTGTCTTGTTTATAGAGGGAAAGAAAGTTATATTGTACAATTAAAACCCTGTATATGCTTTTTTGTTAACTGCACATCCCATGTAATTCATGGGAAGGATACACTCAAAAAGATAAAATT
This sequence comes from Cetoscarus ocellatus, assembly GCA_037902135.1. Lineage (NCBI taxonomy): Eukaryota > Metazoa > Chordata > Actinopteri > Labriformes > Labridae > Cetoscarus > Cetoscarus ocellatus. The sequence goes on along the minus strand of JBAMNC010001741.1, from coordinate 293,840 downwards.
TTAATGCTGTTGCCTCTAAAAAATAATAAAGTTTCACTTGGCACATGAGGCCTGAAAGGTAGATAAAGCAAAAAAGTTGCCATTAAACAATAGTCAAATATCATTTTCCACTTTTATTGCAAGTACTTTCCTTGTCTTATACACATCCTTTCTATTGATTTAAAAAAAGATACGTATTTTTGAGAATTAATCCTGTATATATGCCATCTTTGTTAAAGACCCCCTGTGATGTTTATGTGACAGATGAATCCAAAAAGGTGATTATTTCTCACATTAAAATGTAAAAGGGAGATCTGACTTTGGAGTAGCAAAGCCTTGGGCATGTCGGTGAGCTAAAAAAATAGTTCTAATTTTGGGTTAAGAAGTAATTTTTTTGCTGTGTCAACTTTTAAAAGATCCCCTACCGGTCACAGAAAGAATCATATATTTTGCATTGGGATACTACAGAGAGAAAGAGGGGTCTTTTTCTGGAAAACTGAAAAACACTAATAAAAAGTCCTAATAAATATTAGTCTGTTCAGCAGATTAAACCCAACATATAAGATATTCCATGTTTTATGATGCAGGGACCATATGAGCAAAAATCAGAGTTATGTTGTGTTTAAATCTGATGCCTGCATGGGCCCATAGATATTCCTATAAGTGCGAAAATAAAATTGAAAAAGAAAACCTTAAAAGGGATCAATGGACCAGGAAGTATAAGTTAAGGGCATTTTTTAAATCACCATCTCCATACTATTTTAATGTTAGCAATATTATATGACCCTGTCTCTTATCTGAAAAGAAATTGATATATCCTGATATTCCATTCGTTCCCCAGCTTCTCTCAATATTACTGTGTGAAATAAAATGTATGGATATGTCAATTCTATTTTTCTGCTGTTATAATCTCTATAGTTTCGAGTCAACGGTTTGGACATATGCTTTGATATTTAACTAAATGCTCTGAACACTGATGTGAGCAGAAAATGTACGATTAAGTGAGGAGGCTCGTGAATTAGTCCGTGTGGTTTGGGGGTCCGGCAGGAAGGGTTTGTATGTGTGTGTATGTACACAGAGTAATGTCAATGGTTTTTAAGTGTTAAAAGAGGAGACCACAGATGTGTGTGACCCTCGTTCTCTGCTGAGCTGTTTAGTGTTTGTTTGTTGTCTCCTGGGTGCCTCTCAACAGGTTATGGGTCATTATCGAGCTGGTGACAAAACTCTCTTAGACGAGGGGGTGTGTGTGTGCTCAGATAGAGTGTGACAAAACACACACACACACAATCACTACATTTTTTAACGTGAAACCTCAACTTCAGCATCGGTGCAGTCTTGAATTTTCTCTTTTTAATGTGGAATGCATGAAACTGGATTTTTGCTAATACCTGATATTCTGATAAATGATTCATAAAAGCACAAAACCAATGTGTACACACTTTTTTGCATGAGTCTGTCTGTCTGCCTGTAAGGAAGACGACTGAAAGAGTTATCAACAGATTTTGTTGAGATATTTTGGCAACGCTGGTCACGGCATAAGCAAAAAAAGTGATTAGATTTTGGTGGTGATCCAAATCTAGGTGCAGATCCAGGAACTCTTGATAGGATTTGTTAACATTGAGTGATAGGGTAATTTTCCACATTTTTGATAATAACTCAGTGAATAATGTCAGAAATGTCCTGGCAGAGGTTTGTGATGTCTGTGCAAATCTCTACCAAACTATGTTTTACACTTACAGAGACAGGCTTTTCATTTAAAACAGACATAAAACTAGAAGTGCCCCACCACCGCCTCCCTGAACCACTGGTACAAGGCAGGATGGATCCATGCCTTCATGTTTGTTAGTGCCCAATTCTGACCCTAAAGCCATCAGACCAGGCAACAATTTCTATTCTTCTGGTAAGCCTTTGCAAGTTGTGGTCCAAATTTCTTGTTCTTAGTTGACAGAAGTGGCACCTGGTATGGTCCTCTTCTGCTCAAGAGTTACCGTTTGGTTTCTATCAACTCAAACCACAGTGACCATCCTCTTCTGACCTCTGACATCAACAATGTATGTTTTCCCACAAACCTGCTGCTATTTGTATGCAGCTGTTCACAAAGTAATGAATCTCACCTCATGGGATGCCCCTTTTATGCCCAATCATGACACTCACCTGTTTCCACTTAACCTGCTCACCTGTGAAATTTTCCAAACAGGTGGTTTTTGAGCATTCCTCAACTTTATTATTTTTTTTAATACATGTGTTTATTAGTTTTGTGTTTGCAAATTACAGCAGATCAAACAGTAGCATGCCATTACATCCAATAAAGCAAACTTTTCTTCCCTCTCCTTCCTCCCATCCCCTCTTCCCCTCACCAAATAAGTATAAGAAAAATGTGTTTAAACAATAGAAATAAGATGAAAAAGTAAAAAAAAAAAATAATAATAATAAAGTAAGACATAAAAGATAAAGTAGTGTTGATAGCAATATAGCAATAAGACACTGGTATGGTATACAGTATGTATATGCCCACACATACATATATATACACTGCACAGCATAAATGAGTACACCCCTTCAGATTTGTCAGAAACCTTTAGTTTCCTTTCAAAATCAACATTTTCTATGGCATACTATACCACAAAATACTCTCCCAAATGTGGGTCATTGATTGCAAACAAGATTTTTGAAGTTGTACACAAAAAAGTATTTTTCTCTATTTAAGATCAGGATGCAAAAATGAGTGCACGCCTATCAAAGGGGTGGGAGCAAAGCTAAATTTTAGTTATCATATTACCCTTATTTTCATCTTATGGTAAAAAAAAATGTTATGTTAAACTCAGCTTTGTCAAAACTTTGGACATTTTTATTTTGTTCATTTAGATATTGATTAATGCATTACTTTTAATAGGGGGTGTACTCATTTATGCTGGGCCCTGTATATGCACACTCTCATTTAATTATATAGACAAATACTGAAAACAGTTATAACATTGATGCATTTCAAGGGTGTTTCTCAGCAATTCCTCAACTTTGTTAGTATTTTGTTCCCCCTGTTCCAGCTTTATTAGAATGTGTTGCAGCCCTGAGATTGAAAATGAGTAAATATTAGCAAAAAACAATAAAGTTCATCAGATAGAACATTAAATATCTTGTCTATGTAGTGCATTGAATTAAGTATAGGGTGAAAAGGATTTGCAAATCACTGTATTCTGTTTTTATAACGCAATGTCCCAACTTCATTGAAAATGAGGCTCATGGTTCTGCATATAACTCTAACTGTATGTATTAACATACTTGGAATACCTGTGACTGATATATGCACTAATATTTGCATTTATTTTCATACTTTCTGATACCAACAAAGGCTTTTTCAGCTGTTATCAGCAGATAGCAGTAATGTGCTGATATGGTCCCTGCTTTAAAGAAATACTACAGCTGTAAACTCAGATTTAAGGCATCAGAGTTACAAACACTCCACAGCAGTCTCTGTCTCTCCGTTTGACTCTCACCTCAAATTCAAACCTGCGTCACCACATGCCCTCGGTGAGACACGGTTGGAGCTCGCAGCCACCTGCAAAGTACAGATGGTGCGTCCCGCTCTGCAGACACCTGCCATGGAGCGTACTAAATGGCCATTAGTGAAGGGGGGTGAGAGAAAAACAAAGCAGGCAGTGAAAGTGCTGGCATGTCATAACGTACACATTAGCTCAGCCAGATGGCCGTCCTTCTGGAGCAACGGTGACACTGTAATCATTAATGATCTGTCGGTGGATGGAGCAGCACCTTTTTGATGCACTGATGCTGTTCATTTATGTTTTGACATTGAATCAGGACAGCTGCTCATTCCTTCTAAGCTTGTTTTTTAAGAAGTCAGCTTCATCTTACTCTAAACTCTTTTGCCCCCTCCCCAGCCGTAATAGCAAACAGCTATAGTTTGGTCTCTGCTAGATTACGAGTAACAGTATAGAGGTAAATAACACCCTGATCACCTCCATTAGCAGAGAGCTGAGGCATCTATTGTGACTTTAGCCCAGTGAAGTCAGGGTTTGGATGATTGCTCGGGCCCCCCTGCAGAGCCTCCTCCCCCCGTTGGCCACACACACACTCATAATCATTGGTCGCCTCAGAAACCTCACAGCTCTACAGGAATGTGGGTAGCTGTCTGGCTCTAAGGGCTGTTAACAACCGAATAGTGTTGTCTCCTTTTTTTATCAGTCCACAAACAAACAACACACAAGGACACAACAACACACACACAGACGCACTCCCTGTCCATCAGCTCAGAGGGAAGACACTGAGTAACACACTTAGAGGACGAGGATGGGATTGTTGTGTGTGTCAAACATTTGCATCAGGTCACAGCTTCCTCACATACAGCCAGCAGTAGTTTATGTAATTTACAGTCACAAGCACGCTTATGAGGCTGAACGATATTGGGCAGGGTTCCCACGTGTCCTCAAAATGCTGGAAAGCCTGGAAAACATATGGAAATGAGGAAAAAAGTAAAATGTCCTAGAAAAGCATGAATTGTCCTTGAAAATGATTTATCTTCCTTCTACCTTGTTTGTGAACAAAAATCAAGCATAGGAAATGGAGTAAAATGTACTTGGTAACTACTGCACACTTAGCCATAAAATATGAGTAGATAAAATTATGGAAGTTAAGGAATAAAATATAAAAACTTAAAACAAATGATTTCTAGAAAAGAGTGGGAACCATTGGGGAAAAAGGATAATGCAATAATGTGATATACTGTTTATTGTCATTTTTAAGTAAACTTTAACAGATGAAGCAGTGTCTCATTATGTTTAACCAATTAAATTCTGCATGAGTTGCTGTTTGTTTCTGATTTCTAAAAGCTCACCATTCTGCACTGCTTTTCATCTTTGGCTGCTGCAGTTAGTTATGTTTTGGAAAAAGGCTGAAGAGGACAAAAACATGAAACATGATCACTCTTTGGACTGTAACACCACTAAGTAACAGTGACATCAGAATCACTTTTGTAGTTTAATCACACAAATGTCTGTTTTACATACTCTCAGTCATGTGACTGACATTGCATGGCCTGCAATATGATTATTACTCATACACACATTGCAACTACTTTTTGTTTCTATGTGTTGCAGGCATCAGATTTAAAATGAGTGAATATTTGCTAATAAACAATGGAGTCAGTCAGTTTAAACATTACATATTTTGTCTTTGTAGCGTATTCAGTTGAATATATGTAAAAAGGGATTTTTAAATCATTGTATTCTGTTTTTATTTATGTTTACACAATGTCCCAACTTCATTGGGATTGGGTTTTGCACGTCCGCATCACAACGCCTTGATGAAACTATTATTTCCAACACTGCTTTGTCTTCTCCTGGTCATCACTGTCATGTTAGATGCTCGTCTTGTTCTTGTCTGTTCATTTACATTCCTGTTGTTTTTTATGTTGCTTTCTTCATAAAGTAAAGATAATTAGTGTTATTTTGTTGTAATGTGTTTCAGTCCAATATGCTCAGGCCCCATCTGATCAAAGCCTGGATGCAGAGATCGACTACCTTCGCACCGTAATCGAGAAACAGGTAGTCTCGGAGAGCAAAACTACAAAACATCGAAACAAGCATCCTGGTAAGCAGCCTGGACTCAGTCCCAACACTGTCATGATCATATAATCAACAACCTCCTCTTTAATATGAGATTTACTCTGAGTGTGGAAGCAGGCTCTCTGCCCTTGTTGGAATAAAACAGCATTGATTTCTTCTGTTTTGACAGCACTTTCTGTTATTATCTCTCATGTTTCGGTGATGAGTACGTTCTTTTTTTCTGTCTTCAGCAGCCCCCCAGACAGATGCTAGAAACACTCAAACAGCTGCCTCCAAGCAGAACCAGAGAAACCGGGGACAGCTCTCAGATGAAGGCCTGAAGAACACCACCATGGCCCCCCCACCTCCAGCGTCTGATCTCGATTCACCGATCAGCGAGTCCAAGGTCACAGGTCATCGAGCTGGTCCTGTAGTCACGCCAACAAAGAAGAAGAGCAGCCTTTTTATCAGTAAGTGTGACTTTGTGTTCTCAACATTTTATTAATAGACTGAATGCTGGTTTACTAAGGATGATAAAAGCAACACAAGAGAAAGTGTGCCATATCTAATGATTGTCTGTCACTCATAAGCAGTATATCTTTATTTCCCTGCTCCTCACCTCTGTTTTTGTTTCAACCCTTAGTCCTGACCTCCCTTCTTGCTGCCGTTGGCATCATAGCTGTGGTCATGGCAACTGTCTGTTTTGTCAAGTAAGTTTAAGCATCTTGATAATTTAGTAGCTCAGGAATAAATATGTTTTGTTGTATGGAATTGTCTAATTCAAATGAAATAAGACCAACTTGGATTCTAAGAGTGTTTTTTCCTAATATAAACCTTCTGACATTTAATGTTAAACACAAAAAACATGCTATGTTTTGATCCTCGTATGAGGATTTAAGTTTCTATTTTGTCACAGCACATTGAACAAAAGTTGCTGTGATGTTGCAAGCATGTATCAGCAGTCAAATCACACGTGTTTGACCCTAAAAATCAAATCGACATCCATCTGCTGTCAGGCTGATGGATGTTTTTAAGCCAGAGGCAGGAAACAGACCGATGCAGTAGACTCACTTTATCACTGATGCCCCCTGCAGGTTAAAGAAAGAATCACGTCTGGCTCAGAAAGTCGACTACCCGGCCTTTAAAGACACAGGCCCACCTACTGCCGCCAGCAACGGTACAACGGTAAGAGAGCAGCTTATCTTTCACCCCCATACTAAATATAGAGCTTCCTTTGTTTCAAGGTTTCACATCTTCTTCATCTGCTGCTGAAAAACCACAAGCTTGTGTTTCTTGCTCACTTCCTGCTGCTCTGTTCCTCAGATGGGAGATAACAAACTGGCACAGAGCGCTCAGATGTATCACTACCAGCATCAGAAACAGCAGATGCTCTCAGTGGGGAGGTAGGTTCCTTTTGTCTTGTTCTCTCTTTCACTGTACCACTCCCTTCCTTTCTGTCTCCTGTCTCTCAAGTAAGGGGTGTGTATTGGCAGAATCTGGCAGTACAATACATACCATGATACAGATGTGACTACACAATATACAATGACAATCACAATGTTTCAGGATACATTTTATGGAATTAAGAGCCCATAATATTCTAAGCAAAATAAATACAGTTTAGATCTGTTTTTATAGAAAGGATTATCCTTGAAACATGGATGAACTTAACTGTCTGTCCTAGTGTCAGGAATAATAGAGTGGTGCAGGGCTGACCTATTTTTGTAGTAAGCATCTCGCTGATTCTCTCAACTAAAAGCCTGCTGATAATAAGCTCTGTAGCAAACAAAGTACATGAAACTTACACGTTTTGTTTGTTTTCAAGAACTAAGTCTCTCCACGATTTTTTTAGTCAAGTCAAGAGCTGTGTTCGAAATCATTCCCCATCACAGATATAGTGCACTCTAGTGTGTTTGCCATTTTGTAGTGTTGTTTGAATTCTCAGCGGTTAATTTCATTGACTATATAGTACACTATAAGATACCCACAATGCACAGCAAATGTGAGTGTACATACGATGTACCCTATATTGTACTCCCGTAGACCACAATGCAACGCAGACGTGTTTTTCCAGAGGAGAAGAAAAAGAAGAGAAAGAAGGCTGCTACAGCACAAATTGGCGCTGCTTGCAATGATGTTTAGAAAATTTCAGTGTAGTGTCCGAAATCTCGATCAGTCGTTCCCCATGTAGTTCACTATTTCATTAACACTACATAGGGAATAGTGAGTGAGTGAGTGAGTAAGTGAATGAGTGAGTGCATGGTTTCGAACACAGCTACGGTTTATTTATATAGTACATTTAAAAGCAAAATGTTTTGACCAAAGTGCTGTACAACCACAAAGAGACGAAGAAGAGGAAAACTGCATTGAAAACCACCATAGGGCAGAAAACAAACTGAATTAAGAAAGAAAGCACAAAGGCTACAGGCAAACAGATGAAAACTAAAACCAAAAGCAGTCGGTTGGATGACCTGAGAGACCTGGAGTGTAGTGATGAACCAGGTCAACTAGGTAGGACGGTCCCAATCCATTTAAAACTTTAAAAACAATAAAATAACATTTTTAAATCAGTCCTGAAATGTATGTGGAGCCAATGGAGAGGCACTAAAACTGATGTTATATGGTCATATTTTCTTGGTCTTGTGAGGAGGCGTGCAGCAGCTGCAGAGGGTAAAGAGAAGATTTGTCCAGACCAATGTACAGCGAGTGGCAATAATCAAGCCTAACCTGGCTATCCAGAAATAATGACTTCTGTTTTACCTCCACTAAATAAAAAAAAAAAAAATCCAAGTCAGGTTTGACATCTTTTAAACAGACTGATGCGTTGATTCTGAAGAAGATTCTCAATGGCAGATAGATTTGAACATTATTAGCAAAGCAATGAAAAATAATTTTATGTTTTTTAAAAAATGTGCCTAATGGCAACAAATACAATCCCTGCTTAAATGTAATAAACAAGAGTTATAATTATTATGAAGAATAAGGCTATGTCCACATGTAGGCAGGTATTAAAAAAACAGAGGTTTTCCTGTCCACACTTGTGCGTTTAAAAAAAATCCTGGTCCACAAGAAAACACAAAAAACACACAAATATGCAGTTAAAGGCTTTTTGTTAACTTATAACTATGTCTATGATTTGCACCTTTCTTTGTAATTTCTATAAAAAAGCAGTTTTATTTTCATATCTCTTTCTACCACATGTCCCACTGGTGTTATGTTTTAACTTGTGTCCATGTTAACTGATGATAGCAGGCTTGTTGAGAAAATGTTTTCGTCTTTGATTAGAGGCGTTTCTGACAGTCTTTATCAAATCCTGTTATTTAACACTTTCATGGGTAGTCCTTTTGGTTTCGCCAACTGTTACAACAACAACAACCTCACAGCAAGCAGCAATAGGTCACTAGTCAACACGGTCCCTTGTGAAACAATAGCACCTGGACTCGTCCAAAACGTCGGCAGCATTTGTGTTATCAGAGTGTCTTTAGTCCAGCGACATAGTGAAGGAGTATCAGAGAGTCCAGTTATCAACATTTAAGATTACAACAGTTTAACAAAGTCTGCCTCAGCACATGTTAACAACAGTTAGAGTGTTGTATAGTGTGACATTGTCCCGCTGTCCGGTGGATGCAGAGTGTGACGTCTCAGGCCCAAAACAGCATTTTCAAAAATCTTCACCTTGGCAGGACTTTTCCAAAATATGCTTTCAAGTGACCTGAAACGCTGTTTATGTGGACGGAAGAACAAAATGGCCAGAAAAACCTCTGTTTGTAAAAACACCCGCCTGTGTGTGGACATCGCCTTAGAAGCACACCGACATTGTAACATATAAAGTCACGCTGTAACCTCTTGTTTGACAGTTTCCTTTTAATCAAATGACCTTATCAGGGTGGTCCCCTTGGCTGTGGTTATGCTGTATGAAATGGTGTCTGCATGAATTAGGGTCCCCGGCCATTTTTGAAGTCCTTATTAGCAGTTAGTTAGCAACCGTCTCTTTAGACACATAGAAACCATTTAAAACTCAAAAGCAGGGCAATCGCAGATGTTTTTTACTTTTTCAAATAAACATAAAAATCATGTATGCATGTGTTCATCATGGATCTTATATTAAGTATTTATCTAAAAGGATTGTCTAAATCCTGTAGTCTTTGGGCCTTGGGAACTACAAGTGTTTTGATGACTGTCACTTCTGAGTTTTAGGACTCGTTCCTGCACCACTCTATAATCATAACTGTGGATTAATCAAAGCTGAAAGCCTGTGGACAGCTTTTGACTGAAGGCAAAAGTCCAGAGTTACTATGTATTATTATCCAATAAAATAAAGATATCACAAATCAAGATGAAGTTTATACACCCCTAGTCTCAAATTAACGTAACATTTAAGCACATCCTCTGTTTGTCTCAACCAGTGTTTTTTCCTTCTTATTTTTCAGCCACAAACCTGAACAGAAAACCGTCGACACTGAGATCACATCAGACGAGGAAGAAGTGGGAGGGGACTTCACAGTGTATGAATGCCCTGGACTAGCACCAGTACGCATATCTTTCTTTTCTACCTGGTTTAAAATGTGTGAAAAAACTCAAGATTGTTGCAGGAGATTTCGAAAGTAAAATCACATTTTTTTCTAGACTTACTCTGTCACTTATTTAGTTTATTTCTGATCTTTGTTTTCTTTTCTATTTTCAGACAGGGGAGATGGAGGTGAAGAATCCTCTGTTTGATGACTCCACTTTAAATTTCCAGGGGAATCAGAACTGAAAGACATTTTACACACACGCTCACATAAACACACACAAATGGAAGGAAACCTCTTGATCTCTCACTGCATGCATCAAACTGAAGAATACTGACGGAGAATGAACTGATTAAAGAGATTGTGTTCTCCTCAACCCTTTTACTCCACCTCACCTAAAACATGCTTTTGATTCAACACAAGTATATCCATTCTCTTGTTTATTAACTCCTGTAATTATTTTCAGTCTTTATTTTCTGTTGATCTAATGTTTTAGTCACTTAGAAATATCCCATGTATGTAATCCTTTTCCAGTGTCATTGTTTTCCTTCATTTTCTGCAGCTATTTCCAAAGAATGTGATACTGTCATGCTCACACACACTTACATAAGGTGAAAATCAGGTGCCCTTCCTTGTTTTTGTCATGCGTAGCTCAATGTGGCTAAACCACATTCCCAACATATTCTCGGGAAATCCCTCTGATGCGGTCTCTGATGCCTCTGGTTTAGCATTAACAATGTTAGCCCTCCTGTTGCTCATTTTTATTTTTTGTCATATAAGCTGCACATAAAGATTTTAAGATGATAGGTAAATAATATATAGATATATGAAATTAAGTTCTTGATGATGTTTGCATGGTTTGACTGTGTTTGAATCATGGCCATGTATTGATGATTTTTCTGTATGTTTGTGTTCGAGGGGAGTGTACAGTTAAAATGACCCCTGAACACTTGATTGAAATATTCAGAGACAAAATATAACGCTGGATGTTTAGATGGTGAATATTACTCACTGTTTGTCCCTCTCTCCTCTCTGTCCTCGCTGTCTCGCTCTGAAGTTTAACTCCTGTGCTGCAAAATGTACATACAAAGAGTGAAGTGTTCACTTTTTATAGATATTTGTACATGCAGAACAAGGACTGAAATTAAAAGTTTTTACCACATATGGAAAAAAATCACGATGTCTGCTGTTTTTTTTTTTTTTTTGTGCTTAATAAGATAAACACTCAAATGTACGGCCTTCTGTTCAGGATGGAAGAATCAAGTGATGAAGTGTTGATTCATTTACAAGTCCTCCCTTGGGATCAATTACTGTCTAACAACATCGATGTCAAACAGGCATCCAACAAAATGTTGTTCTGTAAAGTTCTAGAGACTGTTTTCAGTCTTTCTCTTTCCCTCTTTGCCAAGGCAGCGCCATTTTTACCCACGCCAAAGACTATACGTTTTTGGCCCCGTATGTTTGTTTGTTAGCAAGATTACGCAAAAACTACTGGACTGATTTTGCTGTAATTTTCTGGAGATGTTTGTAAAGGCCAAACTTAAAAATGTTTAGATTTTGGTGGTGATCCAGATAACCGCCATTGGCAAACAAGTGTTTTTGCTCAAAAGCTGTCTAACTAAAAACAATATCAACATGATTCTGAGTGCTAGGTGTGGGTTTTCCGGGTCCAAGAATCATATTATGATGATAACTTTATCATGGAACTATTGCTTGTAGATGTAACAATATGTGAGCTACCTTGGCGGCGCTTTGCACTCTCTGAGTGCTTTCTAGTCTTTGTCGTGACTGTGGAGACAAATCAGATGGATCACACAGCCCTCAGCTGCACTTGAGCTCACACACAGACATTAAACAGTACTGTTACAAACTAAATTCAGAATGACTGAAAAAAAACAGCTTTATGAATTTATCTATCCATTATCACTTTTGGGGTCGTGGGGGGCTGGAGCCTATCCCAGCTGGGATTGGGTGAGAGGTGGGGTACACTCTGAACTGGTCACCAGCCAACCGCAGGGCCACATAGAGAGACGGACAACCATTCATGCTCACACTCATACCTAAGGGCAATTTGGAGTCACCAATTAGCCTAATGAGCATGTTTTTGGCCTGTGAGTGCCCGGAGAGAACCCATGCATGCACGGGGAGAACATGCAAACTCCACACAGAAAGGCCCTGACCAACCCGGGGATCAAACCAGCAACCTTCTTGTTGTGAGGCACGTGCACTTCCTGCCTTTATGAATTGATACTCTCCACAAAATATTTTAAAGGTCTCATGTCCTGGTGTGTTAGGCCGTTTTCATCATGTCATAGGTGTCTATGAAGCAAGGATTTGATTTAAGTTAAATAAAAAAAGAACAATTTTGTGTTTGCAGAGGATCAGATGCAGCTGTTTTCCCTCCCCTTTGAAAATACTTTGATCTGAGGGTGCAAGAGGATGACGGGGGCTATGATGATCATGATCCCTATGTTGCACTGATTTATAAATCTTTTTAAACTAAACATAAACAATTCTAAGTTATCTAAAATGTTACTTTAAGGTCTCATGTCCTACAAAATTAATTTTCTTTGCTTTTAATATTGTTAGAAGGGGCACTGGGAGCAGACGCACATACCTTTTATTAAACTCTCAGTTTATTATGTAATAGTTATACAGCCTCCTCCTATATATGTTTGCTTATCACAGGCAGACGACATGACTGTTTTGACAGTCCGCTCTGCTGCCTGCATCCCTTCCTTCCCACTCCAATCAGACATCATTTGGGCAGCCAGTCACGTCAGAGCTCATCTTCATAGCCTCCTTGCCCCCTCGAATCTGAGTGTTTCCAAAGAGGGGGGAAAGAGAGCTGCATCTGACATTTTGCACAAATTTTTAATAGTTTAAGCCTTTCGTCCACATAGATAAAGCGTTTTGGCTGCCTGAAAACGCACATGTGTACAACCAATATGGACACTTTCAGAAACAATAATGGCACAGCCTTGCCTCTCGCTTAAACCACATGTGCAAACGCTGACAACAACAGACGCAAGGAGGAATACAAAAGCTACTGAGCTTGTTCTGGCTTTGACAGCAAAATCTTTTGCTCCCCTACAATCACCGCGAGCAACAAGAGGACACATACGCCAGTGTTTGTTTACATTTGTCATGATGTATTCACATATTCAGTGTCTTCTTCTTTTTCTGGTGTATGTCTGTGGCAGCATTACAGCTCCACTAACAGGCCTGGCACATATACTGCAGTGTTTTCAGTGTTTTCATGTGGATGGACAGATTTCATGATGCAGTGTTTAAATAGAGCATTTTAAAACATTTTTTTTTTGTCTCTGTGTTAACAGGGCCTGAGTTTCTCTTGTTATTATTTCAACTTAAATTCTTGCTTAATAGACACCCAAGTTCAGTTCAGAGCTTTATTGTCACTCCAGGGGAAATTTGGTCTGTAGTGACAGCAACAAAGTAAAAATAGAGGTATCAAAAGAGTATAAAAGAAGTGAAGAAGTGGTCAATTAAAACAGCATAGGGTAATTAAAGTTAGACAATACTGACAGTGCCTTCTGTTAGAGACCTCTGAGAGGAGAGCTGCTGCATATCTATTATCTTATTGGCCACTCGCACAGTCTTGAACAGACGGTTTTTGTTTTGAGCAGACACCTTTCCATAAAATGAAATTAAGCAAAAGGTTAAAACTGAATCAATAGAAAAATCTACAGAATTGCACTATCAAGGTCTTATCAACATTAAAAGATTTTAGTCTGTATGGAAAGTATGATCTTTGTAGGCACTTTTTGCAAATTGTTGAGGTATTGAGGTCATGAGTCAAGTTTTTATCAATCACTGATAACATGGGCCACAAGAAATGCAGTGGCATATCTCCAGTTTACATGTCAAGTCTATGGCTCATGCATGTTAATGTGTGTGAATCATATGTTTCTGTTAGGGCAATGGAAGAGTCAAGATAATAAACTGCAGAATATATAAATATTCATGCATATATCTATCTATCTATCTATCTATATATATATATATATATATATATACATATACACATATATATATATATATAGATATATATATAGATAGATAGATACGTATATATAGATATGTGACTAATCTGGTCGCTCTTCCTCTCAGTCTGCAGCTGACTGTCTGTAGATCCTGTTTGACCTTGTTCGACCTTGTTTTACCTTCAACATTTAAGATGACTACACCCTGAAAGTGTGTGTGTTGGGGGGCAGGGGGCACAGAGAAAGTGAGCATGCACCTCTCTGTGGGTTTTTGTGTGTATGTGGTTGTATGTGCGTGTGTCAGGGATGGGGGTGGCCCAGTCTCTTGTCCCCCTTTCAGTCTTATGCCACGGGCCGTTAAAAGCCCTTTGTGCTGGTGGACGGTGGAAGGAAGGCAGCCATTGGCCCCTCGGATGAAAACCCGGGTGGGTGGAGGGTGAGGGGAGGAGGGTATCAAAGGCAGAGCCGTTAGGAAGAAAATCAAAAAGCCATCAGACTTGTTTGACGGGGGACAATCGTGCTGCTCAACAGGAGGGGGGCTCTTTAGATTTCAGTGATACGAGTACCTTAAATTACTCTATTTATTCTTTTTAAGTGATTTACACTGAGGCCTGTTATGGTCCAAGTACAAATAAATAAAAACCCATCTAATGTGAGTTTTTGATCCAGTTATACTTATCCATTATGATGTTTAAAGTTCTATTTTCAGAGGTTTCGCTGCTGGGCCTTAACCTCTTATCTCAAAGATTGTTTTTTATCAGGAAATAAGGAAAACCTGTACTAATGAATAAATACCTCTTCTACCGTCCTATGAGAAAATGATTTTTTTGTATTTTCAACTGGTTTGAAATTTTAAAAACCCACTCACCAATGTACCACCGGCGCTGTTTTAAGATAGGATGACATACAAAACATGGAAATAAGAGCTTCTGGCCTCACAGGAACAAATTATGCAAAACATGATTTTCAGAATCTTTTTAGGTCTTATCCAGATATTCATTCATATCATGAGGCATTTGAAGCACATTTACTGTCCATTTTGTCTGACTTCCCTCAGTCAAACCACATTAAAATACAGAGGGCCATTTCTATGAAATTCGCTTCCTCCATACTGTCACCACCTTTCTTCCTCCTTACTGTCACCACCTTCATTATCACCATTCAAAAAGCATCTACAGAGGTCATTTGAAGCCATTTTTTCAGTCAAACTTTGCACAAATGGGTGCATTGTCCAGACTATAATGTAATATCTTGAAGCTGTCATTCATAAATCGTCACTCTGCACAAGACACTGCTAACTACAATTTAAGGTAGTCCATGGGCCCACATGTTCAAAACCAAACTGGTAAACATTTACCCAGACATAAGCCCCACCGGAGATAAATGTAAATTTAATGATGTTACTTAGATCCACTCATACTGGCTATGCTCACATGTACAAACATTCTGGAAAGATGTACTTCTCTCTCTATCTAAGCTAAACAAAACATTTATAAGGTGTAGCAGGCCAGATTAACCCCCTGCCAGACTATACCTGGGGTTAAAGTGGGCTTGTCCAGACTATACCCAGAGGTATATTATTGGTTAGTCCAATTTATACCCGGGGTCTGGCACATATACTGCAGTCTGGACAAGTCAAATGTATACCCCCAAATATATTTTATTTCACTGTTGAAACATATAAGGAGTGAATACAGTTTTTTATATACTGCAAAGCTGGATCTCTGATGCAGTGGTTAACATACCCTGTGTGCTTCACATTAAAAAATATGATTATGCCTTGTCCTTGACGATATCTCTGAACACTTTGATGTTGTTATCAGTGTGTGATTTGTCTCGAATAAAAGCAATATTATTCTGATTCAGTTATTATTATTATTATTATTATTATTATTATTATTATTATTATTATTATTATTATTATTATTATTATTATTATTATTATTATTATTATTATTATTATTATTATCAGTAGTAGTAGTAGTAGTAGTAGTGGTATTAGAATAGAGTATTATATTTGAAGACAAATTCACAAACACACTCTGCAGGATTTTCTTCAGATGTTGCATGATTGTTCATTATGACAGGGGGATAGACTTAGGAAGATTTGGAAGTCAAAGGTCGAGACCACAGAGCCTCTTGGTCATTCTTTGCTTTAGAATGCAATTTCTTGAATGAAATATCTCAAGAATATTCTGAGGAATTCTTCCTGAACCTTTCCAGGGTTTCTTCTCTGAATCATGAATCAACTGTTAACATTGCAGGTAAGAGGTCAAAGGTTAAGTTAACCTAGCCTTGTAGTTATCTTTTGCTTGTGACTGCAACAACTTAGGAAGAATGAGAGTGTTTTTGTTTTTTTGTTGGCCAGCTCCAGCTGTCACATATTGACGCATCCTTGGGCAACACACAACTCCGACACTGATGTGTCAGTGGTGTGTGAATGGGTATGAAAGGGTGTGGATGTATTAGTTGATACTGATGGAAAACCTACATAAAAAGTTCAACCATCGGCCAGTGAATATGAGAGGGAATGTGAGGGTGAATGGGGTGAATGGGTAGATGTGACCTACAGTGTAAAAGCAACTTGAGTAGTCTAGAGAAAGTCTAGAGAAAGGGTTATATAAGCTCAAGTCCATTTACCAATAAACTTTGTATATGTGTGAGTTTATTTGTATATAACTTTGCTAATGTAATCTCTGACACTGACCTGAATTAAATTGGAGGATATAAAGAGGGAGGCAAAGTTAAAAAATATATTAAAAAAAAAAACACACACACACACAAAAGCATCCTTACTTATATCAAAATGTACACCACCACACATTCACACACACACATATACACATACAAATGTACAATGGCACCTTGGGTCTGCATTTACATATATGTATGTCATATGATTATATGTCAAAAATATACACATGTAAGATGTCATTGTTGGGTATAAAAGGATCCCTGAAAGGCTCAGTCATTTATGAGCAAGGATGGCGAGGTTCACCACGTAGTGAAAAACTATGTGAACAAATAGTCCAGTTGTTTAAGAATGGTGTTTTCCAAGGTACAGTTGAAGGGTATTTAGGGAATTAATCATCCACAGTCCATAATATCATCTGAAGACTCTGAAAATCTAAAGAAATCTCTGCACCTAAGAGACTAGGCCAATTACCAACACTGAATGCCTGTGACCTTTGATCCCTCAGGAAGCACTGCATTCTGAACCAGCATCATTCTGTCAAGAATATTGCCATGTGGGCTCAGGAACACTTTAAATAACAATTTTCAGGTAACACAGTTTGTCACTTCATCTAAAAGTGCAAGTCAAAAATATTAATTAATTAATTTATTTATTTATTTTCACAGTTAAAAAACAAAAGGCACATACAAACATATCTAAAAGCATGTGTATGAGAGTGGTAGAAGCCTGGTGGTTAATGGTTAATAGAAACCACATGCAAGAGACTCTGAAAGGTAAAATACTAAACCACCAAAAATAAATATCAAACATCAGATATAAAGTGCAACAAGTTCATACAAAGAAACAAGGGGAAAGGTAACAGAAAAGAACAAGGAGGGCTTGGATGAAACCCCCTAGAGCAACTCTACCATGCAAAGAGAAAGGCATACTGTATATCAACATCACCAGAACAGTCACCAGCTTCTCTGGGCTTCGAGCCTGCCTGAGATGGACTGGTGCAAAGTGGAAAAGTGTGCTGTGGTCTAACGAGTCCACATTTGCAAAAAGGATTTGCAAAGCGTTGTATTTTGTTTAAATATACATTTAACACTACATCCCAACTTCATTGGAATTGGGGTTCATGTTAAAGATGCATCCATCATAGTCACACCGCTCCTGCTCTCGACTCTTTCATCTGGAACTTTCTCCTCTGACCACAGCAGCCCTGTGGTGTCCTGAGAGGCCACTTAACAGGAACTAAAGACAAGATCTGAGACATCTGGAGGGGGTTTCATCTAAATCCCCTGATACTCTCCCCTCCTCACACATCTCCTCCTCACTGTATCCAACCATTCAACACTTGACCACCTCCCCTCCTCATCCCCCTCTCCTTGGACACCCTTAGTGCTCTCTGACTGTCCCTGCTTTGCATGACAATAGTCCTACCAAGTCCATGGCCCAGGACAATCAGGACAAAAGTGCTGTGGTCTGGGTTTGATGTCTTTTAAGCCACAGACTGAGCTCCTGTTGTCTCTGTGAGGCTCCCTAATCCTGCACTTACATGAATGTTCAACAGTAAGAGCCTTTCCTCCACGAGTATCAGTATTACGGCTTCAAAATTATATTCGTGCAAATGTTATTTGAAGATTTATTTCATCTCCATGACTATGTGAACACTCTTATATCTGTTAAAGAATTACATTCTGGATTATATATATATTTTTAGTGACAAAATAACAACAGATTCAGTGACCAATAACGACAAAAAGAAAGACTTTAAGAAAACAAACCTTTAAAAAATAATAAAGTTTTCATTACAGTTGAAGTGAGACAAGCCTGGGAGTAAAACTGTAAACTACATGAGTGAACAACCAACAACATTTTGTAGAATTGGGATACTTCAGAAAATAAATAAATCAAGTGGTGCAGGACTGAGTCCAAAACCACAGAAGTGAGTTTGCATTTAGCATTCCTGGTTCCCAAAGCCTAAAGTATATGGGATCTTGATCATAACTTTTGGGTAAATAAATGCCTGAAATACGGTTCGTAATACTCACATGCATACAAGATTTTAATGATTAATCTGAAATAATAAAATGCATCTGATTTTACCCACTATTGAATTTTAAAGCATTGTTGTGTGTTTGGGACACACTTGCAAATAAACAGCTGACAAGGACTTCAAAAATGACTGTGGACCCTGCTGCAAGTATTTCTAATAATCTTTTGATTATCAATATTCACACTTTATTACCACAGATACAAGGATGAACTTGATCAGGTCAGTAGATAAAGAGAATTTTGGTGTTGAAAATTAGCACTGTGCTACAAACACTTACAGCAGTGCATCTGGGACCCGTGTACAAATAAATATCACAGCATCAATGTTACTGTGTGTCCATGTCAAATAAACAATAAATAAATAATAAAATTTTAAAACAACAGGTTAAAAGCCCACGTTAATGCACTGGAAATATTGTAGATGCTTCTAAGTTGTAGTTCCATAGTATCTTTATTATAGCTCTTCACTCTCTATGATTACATTTAAGCCTAAAAATGTGTGAAAAGTTGTTCCATTCATTAAAATCATCACAAAGAACAGAATGTATAAGTTTCATTATATTTTTTCACCTTATTATCAGCACTTTATTTTCATTTTATTATCAGCAACATCCAGGAACACAGTAAAAAATCTAATAGGCTTTTAGCTGAGAGAACCAGGATGATGCTTTTGCACACATTGGCCTCCAAAAATATGACAACCCAACACCACTACATAGAAAAACTTTTCAGCTTTGAGAGGCACATGATCAGATGGTCTCATAACAGTTCTGTGTGACATCACATAGCAGCATTTGGCAACATGACCCCCCAAATAAAACCAGTAGGGAGTGAAATGACTTGTTTTTAGCTGATTTTCCTTAAAGGTAATAACATTTAAATGCATATCTAATAAACTTTTGAAGCATTTATGATGATAATAACAGTGTACAAAAGTTAGCATTTTGATAAAGCAGTGTGCGTAGAACTGGTAGAACTGGGCCATTCTTAGCGTATCAGGTAGTTTAGGACTGTTTAATAATGCAAATAAAACCACCTGTAACACAAGTATTTGCATAAAACCCAATTACAAAGAAGACCATAGCATTTATATCAGAACAGAGTCACAAAGCTGCAGTCTAAAACCAAATTGGAAATAAAATTTAAACTCTTTAAAGACTGAAAACATTTCAAATTAAGGATAACTTCCATTTTATGTCAGATCCCGTATTTTGGTACAATTCACCATATTATTATTCAAGAATGGACTGCCTAAAACTTTTACATATTATCTGTCTATCTATCTATCTGT
Source organism: Cetoscarus ocellatus (assembly GCA_037902135.1). Lineage (NCBI taxonomy): Eukaryota > Metazoa > Chordata > Actinopteri > Labriformes > Labridae > Cetoscarus > Cetoscarus ocellatus. The sequence goes on along the minus strand of JBAMNC010001741.1, from coordinate 273,762 downwards.
ATGTATGTATATATATATATATATATATATATATATATATATACATAGATACAGATAGATAGAGAGTCCATAGGTCTTTATTATGAGTGATCTCTAACCATAATAAAGGTCTGTGGGCCTTGTCCCACGGGCTGTGAGAAAGAAAACACCATTTTGATCAAACCAGTTTCTGACTTTGTCCCTTATCAGAGTTTTTGGACCGAAAAGATCAGACTGGACCTGAGACTGGGTGCCGCTGCTTCTCTCCTGCAGCCCGGACTGAAACTGCAGCCTGCTGTTTGTTTCAGGGGATGAGTGGGTGGAGGAGGTGGGTGTGGGGCGGAATCAAAGGGCTGAGACTTATTGTTTCAATCTGAAAAGGAGCTAATGGTCGACGATCGCAACTCGGGATCTGGGATCCACGGGGGGCCCCGGGGACTGCCCCTACAATGCCCCCCCTCACTCCCTCCCCGCGGTGTGTCTTCCTGCCGCAATCTGCGGCCAACGACCTGCGCTGGGGGAGCAACATCTGCACCATCCAGAGTCATGAATGACACCCATCAGGACTGAATAGGAGAGCTTCACCTGATTGCTGAAGCTCCGTGTTTTATGGTGGAACTCACTCTGTCTGTTTCAAGTTTAGTCCAGAGACCCCACATTTCACTGTGATGTTTAATCACATAAAGAAGGTTTCCCCACAGAACTCAGACTTTACTCATAAGACTCAGACTGCCAAGTTGATTATGGGGTGTGCCAAACGTCAAAAAAGATCTTTGATTGAAATGTATTTTTTAAAAAATCAGGAGTGCAAAAAAAGGAGTTTTTTTTTTAAAAACTCTTTAAACCTAGAAAATAGAAAAATACTGCTTTGAATTTCCCAAAACATAACCACAAAACAAGCGACACCAAGCCCTCTGCACATTCATTTAAATGTATGGCATATTGTTTATGTACTTGTTAATAACACCTAAAATCCTCACTTGAAATGCCTCTGATCTGTTTGAATTTGATATATTTGACCTGATTGTGAGGTCGCATGTGTTTTGTCAGTATGATCAGGATTACAGTGTGAGTTTATTTGATTTATAGATAATGAATGAGATGAATTCCACTTCACAAAAAAGTTATTTTGAATGACAAAGCCATTTTTTCAAAGCTGAATAATTTAAACAAACTGAGCTTTATTATTCATGAATGAGGTGAGCATGTTATAGTGATTTAATATGGATTTAGTACTGGTCCTTCTTTGCAATGTAAATATGTTTTCAACTGACAAATGACATGGACTTAAAGGTGTCCTGACTTTTACGCATTGCGCACAGAGAATTTCAACTCAAGCAAAGCAGAGTCTGAAGGCAAATGTCCGATAGTTGTGAAAACATATAAAACACGCCCACTACTTAGGGAGGTATCAAGGTCATTCACAAACGCACCATCAGCTGTGCGCAATTGTCTGCGCCAGCCAATGACTGACGTGACGGGGCGATGCGCACCACCCGCGGTTGTAATTAGGAAAAGCTGTGGAGCTCACGCCGGAGAGGAGCATTTGAGCTTGGAAGTGAGGAGAGGGGTGAAGACACAAGTCCATGGAGTAGGCCGAGGCGTGTTGGTGGTTATGTTTCACGGAATCTAACTCAGCGGTTTACCCCATCCTGTCCCGTGCTGCAACCGGAGACGGATGAGCAGGTTCCAGTCTAGTTGCCTTTAACTTTTTTTGTTTCTTGCTTTGGACGGGCGCCGTCTCCTTAGAGGATGTCAGAGAGATCACTCAGTCCTGACTGCCAAACCCGGCCCTATGACTTCAGCCGGGCCAACCATGGCACGCAGGTTTTGGCTCAGGACCCTCTGGGTAGCGCTGCGTCATTCCAGCTCCCTCACGGCATGCTGCCAGACCCGAGCCTCCTCTACAATAAATCCACGTACGGAGGCATCACGTCGGCCTCTGCGCAGACCTTCTTCCCGTTCCCGCCCGTCAGCAGTGACTACAGGGGCTCTGATCTGCAGGCAGGAGAGTTTGTGCAACCCAAGCACTGGTATCCCTTTGCTGCGCCTGAGTACACCGGCCAGGTACCCGGCGTCACAGCAGCCACCCAGCCTATAAACCTGAGCCCTCCCATTGCTGAGACCCGGGAGCAGATCAAACTGCCGGAGATAAAGTCCGAGAAGGACAGCAGCGATGACGGCTACTCATCTGAGGTGAAGGTCCAGCAGTACCCGGCCTCGGCAGCCATGCCCCATGGAGTCTTCTATCCTCCAGCTTGGAACCCGTCCTTTTGGCCCGGAATTACCCACATAACACCACCTGGGAGCAGTAATCAAAACCCATCAACGTCCTCCGCGTCTTCCCCCTCAATGTCCCCTTCACCCCCAAGCAGTGGGCTTTCGGGAAACGCGTTTTTCAGCGTGAATCCCCCGCAGGCCTCAGCCGGGCCTCAGACACAGAACCCGGCCTCCTCTGCGCGGAGCAGCGGCTCCTCCAGCGGAGGCTGCAGCGACTCAGAGGAGGTAAGACCAGAGGCCGAGAAAGGCCTTAGGAATATGTCAATACCTGATCCAAACAACCACTTTTAAATATATAAGTATGTCGCCTTTATTGTCATGTTTGTGAAGCTGTGTGGATCATGTCATCAATGTTTGTTTGGTAATGGACAACATCAGAACATCTTATTCTTTTGTACAGTGTCTCTAATTTAAGTACACATAGCACACTAAAAATATCAATGTCTTTGTAAAGGTCAAGCTTAAACTCATTGTACTGACTTAAAAGTACCCATCCAGTTCTTACCATTAATATTTTTTGTTCCACAGGAGAATCTCTCCACTGAGGAGCTTGAGCAATTCGCCAAGGAGCTAAAACACAAACGCATCACTCTGGGTTTTACTCAAGCAGATGTTGGCCTTGCCCTTGGAAACCTTTATGGTGAGTTATATGCTGGGTGAATTCATTGTCAACTTTGTCTTAAGTAAATGAAAGACAGACTTTAGTGAGTAATACAGTAAAAAAAAAAAGAAAAAAACTAGCTTCTGAATCATCTGATCTCCTGATTTTGCCATTGCAGTCCTCCTCACTCACTTGCAGTTTAAGACCTGGCTTCATCAACTGATAGTTCGGTACTATTGATAGGTGTTGGTGAGATTCATTTTATTTAGTGTATTAGCTGCTGTGATTTTCATATACCTTTGCAAGGTAACCAGAGTCACAAAACTCAGCAAACTGCTGCACAAGGGGCCAAGAGCTCTCTGTATTTTATTAAACTTAAATAAAAAAACTAAGAACACAGTTTAAGTTGCTGTGTTCTGATTCTGTTAAAACACACTGCATTGACTACTCACCTGGATGAAGTAGAACTAGAACCAAGGGGCATGCTAGTGTAGAACATTGTAAATGCTCAGTACAGTTAATAATCACCTTGGGATTTTTTTTGTTTGATCCAATATGGTTATTGGCCCCATCTGCAACACTGTATAGCCTAGCCTCTGTGCCAGCTGTTCTTCTGGCAGAGGCAGAGCTAATCAAAATCACTGTGGCTAATGTATTTTTACCAATAAAATAATTTTTGCACAGCCTTGCTTCAGAAACACTGAACTATCACTTTAAACATTGTTGAATATCATCTGAATAGTATAGTTCCTGTATGAGCTAAAATTGTGTCTCAAAAAAAATGCAACCTGGGTTCAAAAATTCTGCATTACGTATGCTGAATTAAAGTAATTCATGTGACCATAAAATCAGTTAGATGTGTTTTTAGGACTATTCCTTTTTATTTTAATGGTTATACTTTGAATCTATGACCATGTAGACTTAATACATAGACATTGTAACTTCCTGGCGAAGGCTCGATGGGACGTCAGTAAAGACACTTAGTTTGGAGTGAGTGATTAACTGTATGGACACGAGACCTTAAGTACAGCTTCAGATGTACAACAATTAATCGGTGTGCACAAACAATTGTCTCACTATGATTACTTGTCTTTGTGGAGATCAGGATTTGAACTTTACCTCTCCATACATTCGAGTTGAGTGAACAAATTTCATGAAATGAAATTCATGAACCTTTATGATTTCAGGTTTGCTTTAGATATCGTTTTCCTTGAAGTGTTTTTCCTGAAAAACATTAGAGTTAAGCTTCCTGTGACGTGGAGCTGACATACAGGGATAAGCGTGTCCACAAAATCAACTCAAAGTTATCTTGGAAAAATCAAACCCTTTAAAAAATGATATAGGAAACACCCCTGGTGTTGAAAAGATTAATGGAACAGATTTTTTTTTTACTTCATGATACTTGTGAGCATCACTAAAGTTATGGAGAGGGAAAAAATCTTGATGAGTCACATGTCATATTTATTGTACTTAGTAGCCCTTGTATATTGAATCACATGGGAACATGTATTTCTGATAACCCTGATGTTGTTTTAGCACTGGCACAATGGTTTTAATCAAATTATGCTCATAGTTTTGTTTGGAAATTAACATGTTTTTGGTTTTGTGTGCACGTAGGGAAGATGTTCAGCCAAACAACGATATGTCGATTTGAGGCACTGCAGCTGAGCTTCAAGAACATGTGCAAGCTGAAGCCTCTTCTTCAGAGATGGTTGAATGAGGCAGAAACTTCTGACAACCCCCAGGATGTAAGTCTGCCACTCTTTGACATCTGCTAGCTAGTTTACAAGACAACAGGTCACTACTGGGACTTGTAGGATCAGTCTGCCTTTCAGGCCTTCCTGCTGAGAGAATCTGAATCCCTCTTCTTTTCACATGAGAAAAGAAATATGCCACCTAGCGGCCTTATTCTAGGTGTAAAGTAAGCTGGACTGACCATCTTTTTGGTTTCCCAGATGTACAAGATTGAACGAGTGTTTGTTGACACAAGAAAGAGGAAGAGGAGGACCAGTCTGGAGGGAGCAGTGCGCTCTGCTCTGGAGTCCTACTTCATTAAGTGCCCTAAGCCGAACACTCAGGAGATTACACACATCTCAGATGATCTGGGTCTGGAGAGAGATGTAAGTACTAATTCTGAAATGATCCTGTCTGCTCTGAATAATCAGGGAAGCTGCTCATAGTAAATGATCTGATTTTTGACTCAAAGGCCCAATACAGTGAAAATTAAAAATCATAGTCTTAAGTCTGAATTAAGGTTTTTTTTTCTTTTCGTTGGCTCACAAAAATCGCAGTTTGCATTGTTATAACCAAAATTTCTTAAACTTGCAAACCTTCTGCAAACAGCAAGCTGCTATGAATAAGGAAGCAGGCAATTCACAGAAAGAGAACAATGCCATTAGTCAGAATGTGTTTAAGTCCACCTGAAACTTTATTTAAAAATGACCAGTCTGAAGTAAGATAAGATACGAGACATTTCATGATCTTTATATCTGAGAATTTCTTAGGACTCAAAGCAACCCGGATATTTTGTCACGTGGGTCTATATTAAAGACAAGGTTTTCTTTCCAGGTGGTGCGTGTTTGGTTCTGCAACCGGAGGCAGAAGGGAAAGCGCCTGGCCCTGCCAACAGACGAGGAGTGTGATGGTCAATACTACGAGCAGAGTCCTTCCCCACTGAGCATGGCTCCATCCCCCATTCCCAGTCAGGGCTACCCGCCTACTAGTTACCCCAGCGCCCCTCCTCCGTCCCTCTACATGGCACAACTTCACCGGGCAGACCTCCTAAAACAAGCAACACACCCTGGACTGGTTAGCCACCTGACTGGATAAACCTGCCTGTGAAAAGATCAGACAAACTTCAGATCAAATCACCAGACTGGTTCACAGTTTCCTTGAATTCAACAACAGATGGATCAAGCTGGTTTCATGTCTTTCCAGAATCTGCAAAATAACAAACTATGATGGCCCAGATCCTCCTACTTGACCTATAACTTTTTGACCATAACAGAATGTCAAGGTCTTATTTTTTATCTGACTTAACCTAAAAGTGTCAATGTTGCAGCAAGAGTGCCAATTTATGTCGAGAGGATGTTAAAAACAGGCAGAACCAGGGTATTTGTTCAGATTTGCTTTATTTTGGGGAAAATTTTCTTGTGAGGAAATATAAGGTCTAATGTTTTTTTTGCCATTTTGAGTCAACATTTGTGCAATATGTATGTCTTAGAGAGCAGCTCCAGTATTTGTCCAAACTGTCTTCGAAGTGGAATTTGAACCTGAATCAGGGTGTTTCCATTGTTTGCACAAAGCTGCTTTTTAATGTTGTTTTTTACTGTGCGCCACATTAACAGAGCCAAATGAATGGTAACATTTCTTTTAGCTTCCCTGGGGTTAAAGAAATTGAAACTGTGTGTATAATACTGGGGGATGAGATGCATTATTAACAAGTGCCTAACTGTCTGCAACAGTTTTCTGATGTCTCAGGTGACTGGCATTGAGAGTCTTGTTGTATTTCAACACCTTGTTTTGGTTAAATAGTGAAGGATATTATAATGAAATGTTGATTCAACTAAAGTTAAGTGTCATTGGGTCTTGTTTTACAGAGCTTACTTGTTTTAGTGGTTCCCTGACTGTAAGTTTTGATAACTTCTACACTTCATGACTTTTAAATACCTCATATTAGACAAAAGTAATTCATAGTTCATAGTTGCAATAGAAGAAAGATAAAATGCAGCATTTGAGACTACTAAATCTCTCTGGAAGAAAATGGGTGAATTTAAAGAAATATTTCTGTGCTTGAGAGTAACCTGTCTAACTTAAGATGGAGGTTCTTCTCAACACATTGTAAATTAAATCATAATTTATTGAAAAGTTAGCTGCACATAGTTGTTTTTTTCAATACTGACCATAAATGTATCAATCTTACAAACTCATTTTATACTTTACAATGTGTGTATATAGGTGCTTTTCATTGTCTTTTTTTCCCAAGTAAACATGTCTCCCAAAACAACGAAAGTCTCTGCTCAGTTCTGTGATTTTGACATCAGCAATTTAAGTTGTTCATGTTCAGCATGCTAATTTATTATCACTAGAACTTTAGCTTAAGAGTCCTCATTTTCAATAATGCTGAAGGGGTCATTAGTGCAAACAAGTGAAGATCAAACAGATGCAGGTAGAGTTGTAAGGAAATATCTAAACACCCGTATGATGTAATGTATTATTAAGCAATGCCACAATATGTTACGGCGCATCCACAGAAGCCATATTTATATTTTTATTTATATTTCTGTTTATATCTCTTTTTTTATATATCTTATCTGCTATAAATCATGCTACCAGAATCTTAATTTCCCTGAGGGTGTCTCCCAATGTGAAAAGAAAGTTCTGTCTCATTTAATCCAATCTAATTTTATATACTTTGACATTTATTGCTGGTCCATCTGGACTGCTAGGTAGCGGCAGATAATTACTCATTTTACTCTCCATTGTTGGGTGACAGTAAAGTTTCTGTCACTGTTACTTTGGATTTCCACATAGTCCAGTTATACACACACATTCAGGGTATCGTGTTGATTTTCGAACCAATGTGTCAGCTTAGATTCACGGCCCAGACTGGTTGTTTCCAAATATTCATGGAGAGAAACATCTCCTCTGAATCAAGAGCTCTCTCATCATTAGCTACATGCAGGATACTAAACCAAGCACTTAAATTCCATATGCAACAGTTTTCTTTTCTTTTTCCTACTCTTGCTTTTCAATCTTGGAGGCTTGATCAGAAGACTAACCCCGGATTTTCACATAGTCCAGCTGCTGAGGGTCATGTCCTCTCAGTGGCTCTTGGACGCCTGAGTGCAGGCCTAGAAGCTGAGACCACAGAGACCTCAAAAGATCCATAACTTCACAAGGTATTGTATCTTTACAAGATAGCAGAAGGACAACCATATAAGAAACATGTTATCTGCCCTGCATGCCACCAATTTGCTGATTTTGCATTGACATAATTTCAACTGTTCCACTGTGTTTTGAAATGACTCCAAAACCCAGACTTTTTTTCCTTTGTTAGTGCCTCATCAAATCAACATCAGGCAGGAAGTGCCACCTGTTTACATGTTTCTCTTCCTGTTATCTCAAAAACCCTCTTACCTTGTGAAAATGTGGTTCTTTTGTGATTTTTCTGATCTCTCATTCAAACTTTCAGGCTGGTGATCCACTGTGCAGTGCTTGAAATACAATCCCAGTGGGCGAGGATGGACGCTACGCATGCAGACGATGGGAAGAAATCCTGGGTTAAGGCTGCAAAATTCCAGGAAATAAACGGTAACGTATCCCCTCAGACAGCTGTGATGCTCCAACCTTGATCTGTGAGTGAGAATGTTTTTTACTCTTTTTAGTCGCACAATAATGTTTGATGGCCAGCTATATTTAACAGCTATGTTAAATATAGTTGGGGAAAATACCTTTTAGCTTAATTTTGACTAAAAAATCCAGATTTCATGCAAGTATGCTCGCAAAAATGTATACTAATTATTCCAAATCATGCACAAAGCACACTGGTTGCTGCTGGGGTATTTAGGCCATGCCCCTCACATGCACAATTCCCTTATCGACTCCTGCTTATAGTGTTTGTGGGAAAAGTATGCAAGGATAGGGTTTTCAGTGGCAACAATGGCAAACACCTCGCACTCCTGATAATCCATGCTGCACAGATTAATGCTTCTACAAGTTGCAGGTGTTTACAGAAAGTTGTGCTATTGGGTGTCTTTTTGCTGAAAATTAATTTACAGTTTTAACCACTTTTGCACAGTCTGCTATGATTTTTGAATTCTATGTTATCATGACTGTCTCTGATAAGAGTGACGTTCTTGATTTGCAAAACATGCGGGAAGAAGAAAGTGGGTGGAATTGATAAGGGAATTGTAAAGCAAAAAGACTGAGTTGTTATTGATTCTCAACTGGAATTGGTTTTCACTTCCCTTCCCTAAACTCCCCTTGTTCCTCCACAATACCTTTAAAAATATTTTGCTACAGAGTTTATTTCCAACAATTACCAAAAAAAAAAAAAACAATTTAATAAACCCATAAGCAGTACTCACGCACTGATATTTTGGCCAACTCTTGTCGAAGTAAAGGGAAGTGTTGAGTCATGTCAAGTTCCATCATGCCATGCAGAACTAAGTTAACATAAGGTGAACAATACTGATTTTTGTTGAGTATGTTGACAAATTTTTGCATGCTTAAAAATATCTGATGTTTGATCTGACACTCTTGTAAATGACAGCAAGAATTGACCTCCAATTAACCTTACTACCCTCAGTTACAGCAGTATTCAACTCTGTTGGCGAATATTCACAAACCAACACAACTTCCACAATTTTTAAGCTTAAACGCAATTGATGGGTGTAAAACGCTGTTATCAAGTTATTATGAAATTTCCCAGGTGCATTGGCATCCACTTTTTGAGCGCTGTGGTCAAGGATCAATACTATCACAGTGTTTTCTGATAAGGGGCCTGCCCAACTCTAGGACCCTGTTGTGCGACTCGAGTCTCACTTTTGGGAACACCCGTCTTTCCTCCTCTAACCATGGTGTTAAAATACTGAGTTGAACAGGCATATAGCTCCTTATATGGTGATTTTTTTTGAGTGAAACCGCAATATGTTTGTACAACAAAAAGCAGCGCACAGCTACGTTGGGCCAAAGTTCCCCTAAGTTGAGTGCACTACCAATGCTTCACATGTACGCTGGCAAATTTTAAAATCTCTCTAATATTGATCAGGGCTGTCAGGAAACATCATACTTCACCAGCGAAATGATACATCCTCCTGCATTGAAGACAGCAAAATTGACTCAAGGACATACTTTCACTTTTATTTCTCAACAGTGGTCAATGTCAGCTTGTATAGGTTGACGTGTGAATGCCTCAATAAGCTCATTGGATGCTAAACCTGTGATATGTTAACTGCCACGCTAGCTGAGAAAATGTCTTTCCTGCAGCACTGTTTGCAAAAACCTCACAACAGTGCTAGCTTAAGTGTTAACAGCATTAACCCAGGCCGCCAGGTTAGTGTAAACTTTGTGCAGAGGTAACTTGTCATAATGTGAGCAGATTTTACACAGTCTCTCCCTCCAGTCTGTGTACAGCTTCACCTGCCACTTCTGTTTCCAGGTAAAATACTCACTGTAGCGTTTCCTATCTTCTGCTAACTCCTGCAGAAATTTCCCTAGGTCTTTAATAGATGCAAACTCATCAATGTGGATGAAAGAGTGAGGAGGAGCCACAGCTTTGTAGTCATCCAAAGGTGCCCCCATGACTACAGGCACTGCTCCTCCTAGGTAAGCGTTCCTCCACAGCTTCTCTGTGATGTAATCTTTTCCGTTTGAGTTCTCAAATGACAAATAGAAGTAGCAGCGAGAGATGGTGGATAAGAGGCCTCTTGAGGTTAGCTGTTTCTTTGCCCAGCGTCCATACACCGTCACAGGAATGGTTTCACTGAGCTCCTTGTACACATGGCTCCTCTCGTGCAGGCTATTGTAGTTACTTACAACCCAGCAAACTAGAAAGCTCTTATTCTGAGGGACACCGTCTTCTTTACCCTCCTTTGGTAGCAGCTCGCCATAGGGAACAGTGACATCAGCGTCTCTCCTGTAGGTCACAGTGATGTTGAAGACATTGTCAAACTGGCTCAAGTTTCTGCCAGATATAGGGGCTTCCAGGGACATCCAGGCCCACATCTGGCCTTGTGGCCGAAGAAGGTCAGAGGGCAGCTTTTTACTGCCTTGAACCAGTTCCTTTTCGTGGAACACCACAACATCTGCTGAGGGGAACCAAGAGCGCTGATCCACCAGTTTGCAGCGAGGGATGTTATAGCGGTCCCAGCACACGTTGCCCCTTAGACTGAAAGGCCTGCTCAAAGGCCAGTACCACAGTAGGATGGTTATGTTTCTACTGCTGCTCCTGTGGTAATCTATGTCCATCAGGGTCTGGCTGCTCCCCAGCCAGCTATTTAAAACAGACAGCACACAGAGGAAGGAGAGGAGAAGGAGGCTCTTTTTCATTGAGCTGAGGTTGGGCATATTGTGTGAAGACACCCCTATCAAAAAGAGGAGACAAAAAGAAGGAGCATTATGGAGATGTGGGGCTATGTGGTCCTCAGCAGATGTTATGCAGTGATTTTCAGCAATTTTAAGCCACTTTTGACACATTACATACACTTAATGCATAGTCAAAAAAGAGTTGTGCAGGAATAAGTCCAAAAAACAAAACAAAAAAAAAGTTAATTAGCTCTTCCTGGTTCCCAACCCCCCAGAGCAAATGGTATTGAGAGTACTGGTTTTGGAAAAGTTCCTGAAATAAGGTTTGTGGTGAACACAAGCACATGAGCTTTTTAACTTTAATGGAAAATAATAAAATTTATCTGATGTTGCCTGCTTTTAAATCTTAAAGCCTTGATGTGTGTTAAAAATGATGGTTGCAAACAAGAACTATAAAAATGACCGTGGACTCAAGGTAAAGAATTTCTGATTGTTTTTAATAATCAACTAATTAAACGCTATTTCCACAGCTATGAGGACCAGGTCAGGTCACTCAGTCATGAGGAAACTCTCAAACAAGAAGTTACAACATGTTATAAGTTGGAAATATTATTGTTTCAAAGTTGAATCACCATGTTGTAGTTTCATAGTAGCTTTTTAATAGCTTTTCACTCTCGCCAGTTGCGTTAAAGCTTAAAACATGAAAAGTAGGTTAGTTTGTTATGATTGTCACAAAGAACAGAACAAATAAGTTTCATATTTAATTTTTCACTACAGAGCTGTTGCTCCTTGTGTGTCCGTTCCCTGCTTTTGGTGTCTTCTCTGGTGAAGTCGCTGATACTGCGTTCCAGTTAATCTCAGACCTGGGATAGTCTGAACTGCAAATCTCACTGGGAATTGGTCAGAATTTCCCACTTTGAAGTTGGACATCCTTCAATTACCCTGACTTTACCAGCTTGTAACTGGAATGCATGCAGCTGGGATGTGATGTAATTTCCACCCGCCTCTTCCCAGATCAGATGTAAATGTAACGCACCACGATTACCAAATGAGGTGTGGCTGGCCTGGAAAACGTGGAGCTGACTTCTGCATGTAGAGGCTTTTGGAGAAGGGACTGCTGTATGGTTAGTGTCTTATTTAAGCATTTATTTGTCGTTGCCTCAATCCTTGGTTCATCTTGTGTTGATGATTTAGTCCTGTGTCCATTTATAATGAATCCTTTGGGGTTTTTACTTTTGTAAGGTGTGCATTTGAATTCATTGGTTAAATTGTGGTTTTATTGTTTGCCCAATAAAGCCACCAAAAGATTGAACATAACAAGAGGCATGCCGGGACCCAATACTTAGATGATTTTTGGACAAGAGACTTAAACATGTGCCCATTAAGATTAAATTTAGGGTGTTAAACAGGGGGTTAAATGAAGTCCTCTCTTTGTGAGGCTGTAAAGGGGTTTTAAGTCATGGACTTAAACTGAACCTCCCCATCATGAGTCATGCCAGGTTTCTTTTTCACAACTCATTCACCATCTCTCACCCCTCATTTCCTGCTGTCTTGCTGCAGGAAATTGCAGACATTTTGCATTATTCATTAATTGCAAGTTTAGAAAAAAAATGAAACAAATTTAATTTACTTAGCCCTTTCTCAAGAGCACGAGAGAGGTTATCGGGTGACGCCAAAAACATGTTTGTTCTTATACATTAACCAACAAATAGGTTAATGTATGAGAACAAACAAGTTATCTCAAATTTGGGGACAAATAGGGTTATCATTGAGTCAGTATTGAGATTTATAATTCATGAACAATATAGAGACAATGTTTAATTTTATTCCTGAATACATTCAGTTTGCTTCAGTGGAATCGACACAAGTAAAGCTTATCACAGTGACATTCTGAAGATCAATAACAGGAAAAGTAAAGCACCATCTCTTAATAGGGTTGATAAAATCTGATTTTGGATGTTTAGTAAAATCCCTTAAATTCACAGGTACAAGCCAAGTCCAGTCTACTGCCAGATCTAACATCATTAGATAGACAGAGAAACTCAAGACTCACTTTAAAAACTCACTGTAAAGGAAGTTTCTAGCAGAAGAAAAGCAACCTCTCATAATAGGTCTTTATTTGTGAAGTCTGTTGCATTGCTCATTACAAACAGTTTTCCCACAAGGACGCATTTAGTGTTTCAAAGAGGACTTACCATAAGGTACTGTGAGACTCAGCCAGTGTCCGTCAGTATGAAGAGAGCCCACCGTCACCCACTGACTTCACAGAATTGACTTTCCGCTGAGAGGAAACTGCTGAACACTTCCTTAGTTGCTCTATGGATGGAAACCATATATTAGGGTCCACCCCTTTACTCATCAATAAAAATTTCATTTGGTCTATTGCGATGCACTGATATCACTTCTTTCAATAATTTAAAAAGGGTCAGTATTGAATAAATGCTCATATTATTATATTTCTTCAACATAAAGTCTGTAAATACAGGACCAAAAATAGCTAATGTAAAACTTTGATAAGAAAAATACATAACAACACATTTCTCGGGAATACAAGCAAAAATACAAGCTTATTTAATTTTTATGAGCTTAGTATTGAATTAAAGCCAAGTTAATATTCCTTTTTAATGCTGTTAAAATATTTACCTGCCATGACTTCTGTTTTACTAACATTTTTCAGTAGTATATACAAAAGTTAATAGATTTTACAGAAATAATTACAGTCAATTATGTCTACTTGTTTTTTGTAAAGAACAACATTTAATCCAGGGATACAAGATTTTACTGAAATAAAATAATGAAACTGGTCTGGACAAAAATGATGGTATCCCTAAAAAAGATTGAAAATGATTTGACCACAGGGACATGTTAAACTAAGGTGTGTCCTGTAATTAGCATCACAGGTGTCTTCAAGCTTGTAATCAGTCAGTCTGCCTATTTAAAGGCTGAAAAGTAGTCACTGTGCTGTTTGGTATCATGGTGTGTACTACACTGAACATGGAGCACAGAAAGCTAAGGAGAGAGCTGTCTCAGGAGATAAGAAAGAAAATTACACACAAGCATGTTAAAGGTAAAGGCTATAAGACCATCTGCAAGCAGCTTGACGTTCCCGTGACTACAGCTGTACATATTATTCCGAAGTTTAAGGTCCACGGGACTGTAGCCAACCTCCCTTGATGTGGCCGCAAGAGCAAAATTGATGACAAATTGAAGAGACGGATAATAGTTGTTGTGGACCCTGAGTCATAAGAGTCCACAACAACTTCCAAAAATTTTAGCAGTGAACTCCTTGAACCTTGAAGGTCAAGGTACATCAGTATTAGAGCACACCATCTGTTGCTGTTTGAGCCAAAGTGGACTTAATGGAGGACATCACTGTAGAAAGCAAATCATAAAAAAGCGAGACTGGATTTTGTCAAAATGCATATTGACAAGCCACAAAGCTTCTGGGAGAATGTCCTTCGGACGGATGAGACAAAACTGGAGCTTTTTGGCAAGTCACATCAGCTCTATGTTCACAGATGCAAAAATACAGAGAAAATACATATATATACATACATATATATGTATGAGCTCTGTCTGTGCTGACGCTGTACAGCTATTTCACAACACACCACAGGAAATATTTCAACACATTTCACTGGAACTGAGAGTTTAGTAAAAGGTACTTCTGCTCCCCAAGCCCCTTCCAACAACTTTAAAAGAAAACTGATTTATCAGGACATGGAACCTTTGACTGAGTTAAATATATAAGCTTTAAAAAAAGGTCTTGTGAAATGTTTTGGCTAGCATTGATTAAAAAAAAAAGTGATTATGGAACTTCTTTATGACCCACAAAACAAGACAGATCACAGAGAAAAGATAATTTAAATTATGATTATTTCACATTCCTATCCTTGCTGCTGTGATTTGCATGTTGGTCAAAAGGACCCAGCAATATTTATATTTTTAATGGCATGTGGCCCATGAAAAAAATTTGGACACACCTGACAGATGAAAGCGTACATTAAAGTAAGTTCTTGTCAAACATTCAGTGTCCCAGAGAAGGCTGTGGATGCCAATTTAGAACATTAAAACCAAGATGTCTTTAAGCAAAGGTGTGAGGTTAAACCAAAGAAATCCCAGCACCTTCAAAATCTGCTATTTTTTAGCAGCTAAAGGTGATGAATTCTGAACAGGATGTGGTGAATGGCTTGTGATGTCTGTGATATTTTTGTCATCACTAGCAGCTGTCAAATGTTATGAGGGTGAAAAGTTTAAAGTAAAAAGTGCATTAAAATTAAAAGCATACCAACCTGAGAAAAGCTGTTTTTAAGATGAGTCTGCTCTCCATGCTCAGTCACCAGATACCAGAACCAGAGCTCCTTTTAAGGAAGAAGAGTGGTGTATCACTGAGGGATTGTTGAATATGAAAAACCTCAGCAACAGAGTCAAACAACCTCAGCATCTTTTTCTTTCAAGCCACAATTCTGCTTTTCAAGGATAATTTGGTCTGTCCCGTTTCTCTGTCTTCTAAAGTGACTGTCTGTAAGGTGACTTCAACGTAGGCAGTGAGTGTTTGCTTCATGCAGCAAAGAGGAAGTGTTGAAAATGATCTGAAGCTCAAGAGAGTTTCACAAGATGAGTTTAATACCCCTGTGACATCAACAAAGTTCTCTGTGTTAGATATGAAAGATCAAGAAACAAAATGAACAATGAAAGCTATTGTTTGACAAAAAAAACAGCACAAACTGCATTATGAAGGACTTGATTTTTTGCCTCTGGTTGAAAAAAAACATTATATAGCAGAGCACAAAGAACACTGACTTCCAATTTGATAATCAAATCATTTAATAATCAGAATTATGTAATATTAATTATTAGAAGCATAATCTTATTTATTTCTCCACTCACTGTACATGTAAGGTTTAGTGAACAATATTTGTATCTAATTACCTGTATAAAACTTTTATATCTGAGTATAAAACTGTTAGTTCTACACATAAAGTCTTCAAATGAAATTCTCCCATAGTAAATATGCAGTGGTGTGAAGTAAAGAGCACTTAGAATACGGAAAATAACATTTCATGATATTTTCTTTGTCACTATATTGTAAGCAGGGGGGCCGGGAGATATTATGGAATGAAAAATATTATTGTGGGCTCCTGTTGGTACAGTGCAATCTTGCCTAACACTTCTATTATAAGAAAAAAAAAACATTATGAGTCTGGTTAATTATAATTTGCATAATTTACCACTTGATAAGGTCACCAATAGCTGAACAGGTTTTGTTCACCCACCCTTAAATGCTGTTAACCAGCACAGGTGGAAATGGTGCAGGCTCTGTTCATGGCCCATATATACAAAATATTATCAGTTTATTTAGCTTGGAAATAAATCAACTCTGCATTAAAGAGTTTTAATCTCTGTCTTTTACAAAAGCATCTATTACAATTGCAACTAAAAATCTAACAGCAGGAATAAAACATGTATATATATGTATATAAACACGTTCACTATGCAGATATTTCTTCCTTCTTTAAGGCGGGCCCAATACTTTCTCTGTCCCTCTGCTGCTGTTGTCGGTGCCATCTTGGACTCTGATGTTGGATGTTACAGCAACAGTATATTGTATTTTACCCAGTCACACACACACAGCAACATGAACATTAACACAGTTAACCTGTATGTGGGCTAAGAGTGTCAAAATATGCAGAAATTCATTTAAATAATTGAATTCAAAACCAAAAATTTTCAATCGCAACCCTGTGATTTTGTGCAAGATGGCTGCCACTTCTCATGTGGTGAGAGCACATGGCATGCATGAGATTATGAAATCATTTTTTTTTTTTAAAACAAAGGTAATTGTAACATGTGATCTTTTTTTTCATTTGACACTGTTGAGTCATTCTGCTTGACTACCATTCTATTTCATGATATATTACTCACAGTGTAGTAGAAGAAGGTAGCTACGTTCCTGTTTCTGGTGTGCTACTGTTCAAAAGACTTTAATTATGTCAGTTCCTGTTTTATCTGCTCCTTGGATTCAAATCATTTTTTTTTGTAGGGAGAGGAAGCTTTGTGTAACAGGGTCGAGGGGCTACTGAAGGACAGACCTAACTAGTCATGTTTTTATTAGTAACCCTTTAAATGCCTCCTCGACCAAATGGTTTAGCACATTTTGAGTCACTATATTTCATAAGAGGAGTGCCTAACTTAACTCAGACTTACTCAGTCATCTCAACTGCTGAGTAGAGATGTGCAAACCTCAATAAATCCACCAGATGGCACTGTGGCTGTAAATGGTTGGTCACTCTTCCCCCTCCACCAACCAGGAAGTCACAACATGAAAATCATCCAAGACATTTTGACTTTTTGATGAAAATTTGAAAGGTAGGAATAGTTTTTACATGGTATTTATGATAGAGGTCTTACTGAACAGAAATATGTTACTTGATAACAGAAAAAAATGAAATTATATGTCTAATTTCTTTTTAAAAACATGCTCTATCAAATGGTTGATTTGTTGCTTTATGGTGTGTGTAGCAAAATTAAGTTCATGTAATTAAAATTGACTATTTGCCATAAAATCAACCCAATCGACCCTTCTAGATCATCCATTACTGTAGAAATGACAAATCATCATTAGAAGATCATCAATAATCTGAAAAAAATCATCAGTGTGTATATCTTGTCAATTTCTGAGTTCATATTAGTTAATGTGATAAAAATCAAGAGTAAGCTTGTGGAAATTATTAACATTACAACCAGTTCCCTTTAAACTAAAGGACACAAGCTGCAATGCTAATATTACTACTATTAATAAAAGCTGTCAATTATGATTTCATGTTTTACAACTACTACATGGACACTAAAACATTCTTTGGCACAAGACCACACATTCCTCTGGCTCTCGTACCAGAAAATCCTCAAGACTCAGGTGCAGGTCTGAGTGACAGTGATGATGGAGAATCCTGATAATCAGCCCACATAAGCAGAGAGGGTACTGGTAACAGTTCTTTTGAATCCCTGGATGAAGAAGAATCTCCTTAAATAAGCAGATCACCTACACAGCCACTACATAAGAAGATCAGAAAGGTAAACAAACCTTATGAAACAGTTTCCTTGGAGGAGACAGAGGACTCTCCTGATCTCTGCCCTCCCTTAGGCCCAAACAAAAGCACAAGAAGAATCTGAAAGCATGAAGACATTGAGGAATTCAAGGTTCCACATTCAAGATTTGAGCCCGCCGAGGCTGTACACACACCCTTCCACTTCAAATGCTCTTCACTGATGAGATGATTGAACATTTCCTCATCATGCAAATCTGTACTCTGCTCAGGAGGTAGGAGACTCAGTTAAGACTAGCCCTGAAGAAATTGAGGATTTCTTAGTAATCCTTCTCTATATGGGTGTTTTCAAGTTAAGGAGATGATATTTTCCTGTTCAGATACAGCACATCCTTGACCTCTGCATTGATAATTCCTGGCTGGTCTAGAAGAGGGATTGTGACCTACTGAAGCAGAAACCGATGTCTCTCAAAAGGTTCTGCCTTTGTTTGTGGGAATTTTGTTTTGTTGCACTTTAACACAGATTTAATCAAGATGAAAAATCTACAAATGCAGTATTTCCTTATGCAATGCAACATTTCCTTTGTTGATATGAACTGCTTAATATTTTGTGGCATACTTACAGAAGAAAAGACTGTCCAATGCCCTGGATGTTTTGTGTTAATTTCATTCTAAAATAGCATTTTACATGACTTTTCCTACTATTTGTGCTATTTGTATGAAATTTCATACGTTAACCATCAAGTGACATCTTGACCATTTGGTAGAGATCAATAATTTATGAACTAAAGGGTCTAATGAAAAAAACAAAAGATTGTGGTTATTACTGACCCAAGACAATAAGAAATGCAAACTAAAAAAAATTTCCATGGCTTTTTCCTTGGTGGGATAGTTAAAGGGGTAATTATTCATTTTTTAATAATTAATTTCCAACATGAAAGCACAGATAGATATTTATGTTCAGAGAAAAAAGTATGGCCTTTTTACTTATTGTGCTTCTCATATGCTGTGATGGCCCTAAGTAGTTGCCATAGTGGTTGGGTTTGGACCATTATTGACTTTATGTTTGTTTGTGAACTTTGGCCCCATCTGGTGGCAATATTTTGTCATGGTTCCTGCTGACATTTTCTGTTTCAAAGCAGGTGGGGCCAACCTGAAAGACACCTCCCCCAAACTGATTGCTGAGCAGCTGCAGCCGACTGAAAGGCATAAAGCCATGGTAGTCCAGCCTGCTCTCTCTCTTCTCCTGTCTGGAGTGCAAAGCCAGCAGAAGACTGATGTCTATTTAGTATCCGGTATGTAAAAACATGCAACACAAATGGTCACAGTACTTACATGAGCCTTCACCAACTTTGGCTTGTCGTTTTTTAATATGAACATTTGGATTCTGCCTCTACAAGGACAGAAAATTGTGTTTGCAGTGCTTATTTTACCTCTCAGGATCAAAAAGGTCCAGGAAAAGTCTGGTTACTTAGTCCAACTTGTGACAGCAATGGGCCCCCGGGCTTCATGGGCTCATAGCTCATGCATCTATTTTACCAGGTGATCCATCCTGCTGCTCAGTGACAGCAGTTTCGCCTATTCCTCTTTCTGCCCATGACCTCATCTGCAAAAGATCCTCCTCTGAGTACTTTTGTTCATAGAGATATCCTCTTGTACCCACGACTAACTGCATGTTGTCGTCACATAAAACCGCTCATTTTTTGTTCAGTTTTAGTGAAGTTAGTGTTGTTTTTTGTCCTGAACAGCAAATGAGAGCTCATGCTGGCAGAAGGATGTGCAGCCCATAAGTTGCACTGTGAAATTCCAAACACTGGGGTTTTGTCAAGGAAAAGTGAAATAAAGAATCTTTAAGTAGCGTCTAGTTGAGCCAACATAGTTTTTGTGTAGTTTTAACCCTTAAATTGGAGTAATTACGAGGCTTTCAGTGACTGTTATATGCTATATGCTGCTAGTGTACATACCCAGCTATTTCTCCTCAGTGGGGAGAGTTAGCCAGCTCTGTTATCGGCAATTAAACACTGCCTGGCCAAAAAAAAAGTCGCCACCTGGATTTAACTAAGCAAATAGGTACAAGCCTCCTATTGGATAATTTCTGCATGGGCGATTATCTTTCAGCTGGCAACAAGTTATTTAACTCCAGCTGATGCAATGAGTAGCTTCTCATTTCTTGAACAACCGTGTCAAAAGACACATCCTGTGGTCGAGGAAAAGATGTTAGTCTGTAAAGAAGGGTCAAATCATTGGCATGCATCAAGAAGAGAAAACAAATTAGGGGATTGCAGAAACTACTAAAATTGGATTAAGAACTGTCCTGGAGGAAGGTCATGTGGTCTGATGAGTCCAGGTTTACCCTGTTCCAGAGTGATGGGCACATCAGGGTAAGAAGAGAGGCAGCTGAAGTGATGCACCCATCATGCCTTGCGCCTACTGTACAAGCCTGTGGGGGCAGTGCTATGATCTGGGGTTGCTTCAGTTGCTCAGGTCCAGGTTCAGCAACATTATGAGCCCAAAGAATGAGGTCAGCTGACTACCTGAATATACTGAATGATCAGGTTATTCCATCAGTGGATGTTTTCTTCCCTAATGGCATATTCCAAGATGACAATGCCAGGATTCATTGGACTCAAATTGTGAAAGAGTGGGAGCATGAGACATCATTTTCACACATGGATTGGCCACCACAGAGTCCAGACCTTAACCCCACTGAGAATCTTTGGGATGTGCCGGAGAAGGCTTTGCACAGTCAGACTCTCCCATCATTAATACAAGATCTCGGTGAAAAATTAATGCAAGTGGATGGAAATAAACCTTGTGACATTGCAGAAGTTTATCGAAACAATTCCACACTGAATGCATGCTGTAACCAAAGTTAAAGGCAGTCCAAAGAAGTATTAGAGTGTGTGACCTTTTTTTTTTGGTGGCGACTATTTTTTTGGCCAGACAGTGTATTTACTAGTTCTATAGGCCTCAAGCAACCCTGCTTCAAAAAACATGAACTATACCTTTAAGGTCAGTGGACAAAGGTCATGATTATGGACTCTACTGGCCATGATGAACCCATGACCTTCAAAATCTCATCAGGCCATATTTAAGTAAGATTAGTGCACATTTTGAAAAAAATGTAATTTTATCTTTTAAATAATTAAAAATCAACAAGCAACTTTCTCACTCTGTCTGAATTTGTTGCCAACCTTTTGGGGAAGTTTTTACCATGAGCAGTATATTTAAAATACAGTACCTGTCTTTATTGCTTTAACTAAGATAAGATGTATACCTCATACATGATTCTCACCTACAGAGACCATACGTTGGGCCCCTTTGAGTGGGCAAACTACATTTTCCAAAAGGTAAGACTGCCTATGATTACAACACGAATAAGGTCATTGTATTTGGCTCTTTCTTAGTAACCAGGGGTGGTTTAGTTCAACAAAAGGGACAGCACCTTTCTATTACATTACAAACAAAGCAAAATAAATACAAAATTAGTTTAATTAACTTTGAATAATCCATGACTTCATAGTGTGCATACCACAGATAAGAGTCATCAGTGACAATCACGCCCTCATGAAACCATTCTTTCAGGATCGTCCCCTCTGTAATGACTTAATCATGCTTAGCTTTAGCCATATCAGCCAATCTGTTTATATTCTCTCTGATTTATTTCTACACTTCTGTGGCTTTACCGTTGTTTTATTTTGTTCTCAAACTGACTTCCTTTGTTTTGTTTTTTTCAAAGCACTGAAACCTGACAGTGTTGCCTCAGGGAATACCTGTCCCATTACAACATTTTCTGTCAGCCATGAATGTGGATCATCGCCTGAAAGCTGGCTCAGAGGTTGAAGACAAAACAAACATGCAAGGCTGAAAGTAACACAAGGAAGAATCAGTAGAAACCAAAACATAGAGTGCTAATGATTGATAGACGTAATTAAGAAATGCACAACGTTGCAAAAAAGAGTTTGGACAAAAACCTTAGATCTCCCTTTTTTTAGGATGCCTGTAAATGCTCAAACACAAGAATCATGACAATATAATGAAAACAGAACTTCTACCAGATGGTTTTATGACTTTACAAGGTATGCAATTGCCAGACTTTAGTCCTTCTCACTGTGCACTTATGCAAGAGCCTCACAAAGAAGCTCTATCATCATTTTATCTCGAGACATTCACATGAATTCGATGAGAACATAATATCGGAGCCAATTCACAGTAAAATACTCCATTCATACAAAGGCAGAGAGACTCGCTCACACCGCCCCTGTCTCCCACTGAGTTTGACAAACACCTTTCTTGAGATATCACATCGACAAGCAAAGGTGAATACAAGGCTCCTTGATCTTGACATTGACCTATGACCTCCAAAGTCTTATTAGTTCATCTTTGTGTCATGGTGGCTGTTTGTGCAAATTTTAATGAAAATCCCTTAAAGAATAATTATGGTAATGGTATTCACAAGTTTCCATTCACAATTCACTGTGGCTTTCAGACTAAAACCTCTTATGTCCAAAATGTCTAATTTTCAGGAAACAAAAAAGAAAAAAATGCTCCACTGATAAACATAGATTAAATATTGTGTTGCAAATATTTGGAAATAGTTTTTTTGTATGTTGAATTGGTTGAAAATGTATAAAACCCACTCAACCCACTTTGACCTGACAGTGATGACATGGTGATACCCCATAACCTTGACCTTTGACCCGGTAAACTTAAAAATATGAGATCACCTTGAAGTTAGTTAGATTTACCATTAGTGACAACAAGGATCCTTGACCTTTGACCCATGACCTCCAAAATCTAACCAGTTTATCTTTGAATCATGGAGGGTAGTTGTGCAAGTTATGGCAAATTCCTCAAAGAACTGCTTTTCTAAGGAGCAAGCTTAGAGCAAACAATGATCATAAAACTCCATGACCTTGACCTTTGACCCATGACCTTAAAAATTTAATTGGCTTATCTTTAAGTAAAGATGAGTATTAGTATAAAGTTTGGTGAAAATCCACCTGCTTTCTTTAGATGGACAAAACAAGACAACAAGGCTGTCTGACTTTGACACATGACCTTCAAAATGTTGTCACTTTATCCTCAAGTTAGAGTGGACACTGATGCAGAGTTTTAAGGTAATCAGTTTAAATATTGCAGAGACACTGACTCCACAAGAGCGTGTTCACAAGTAAACAACGATAATGCAGCCCACTGACCTTGACCTTATTTCTCCGACTGTTAAATTTAAATCTCTTCCCCATTGAGTCTGTTTTTGAAAGTCTGAAGGAAGTTTCTTGAATGTTTTGTGAGATTTACTGGAATAAAAACCCCATAAACAGACAACCCTAAAAACAAAATGGCTCCATCCTTGTTTGTCACAGGCACAAAGGCATGACAATAGCAGTGGATCAGTCACACAGCCTCATTCCTTTCTTCAAACTATAGATGCTTCTCATCAAGTATTACTCCAATACAGTGCGTGCTTCCTAGTAAAGTTCATTTTAGAAATAAAGTGCTGAAAAAAAATAACTTTTAAAAGTACAAAAGTTTGCACACCACATTAAAAATCAATTAAAACTTTGTAGAATTTACAATGCATGAGTGCAGTGAAGACTACATGGATTGTGCAGTAGATAGTTTATTTAGAGAACATTATTGACATTTCTGACCTCATATTTCAGTTACTTTTAGACTTGCATCACCAAAATTTAGAGCATCAATTACAACAATCAAAAAATCCAATGACCACAGAAAACGTCAGCCAGTAAGAAAATGTAGATTTTTAAACAGCTTTCTAAGAAGACGAATGCCTACTGAGTTATGCAATTGTTCTTTGTAGTTGTGTGGCCCTGCATGTTTTGCAAAGTGAAGCAACTGCTTGCAATACTTAATGGATGGGTTTGAAATGCTGCACATACCACACGAAGAAATTTATGAGCGCAGCTTGTTATCTTTCAGTAATAACTCTATAAGAAGCATAGAACTGTTTTTGAGTCTAAAGTGTGATATTTGTCTTTTAAAAAGTGAAGTATAAGTGGAAAGCTTTTCAAGTACAGATGCCCAAGAACTTAAGTACAGAGCTGAGATGTCGTCACCACTTCAACAGTTGAGACCCAAACGTCGCTTCAACTGGTTGTTGATCTGGTAAAGAAAGACATCCATATGGAGGCACTTTTTGGCTTGAAGAAAACTGAATGGCTGGCAGAGCCCCAGTTCACCTGCATCAAATACCTCAGTGATTATCTGCAAACAAAGCCTTATTGCTTTATTGCCAATCATCACTGTAGACCTTTTTACTGTTCCTTGGCTGTGTTTGTTATTTCAAGGCTTCATGCAAACACTAAAATGAAGCTATTTCACAAAACCTTTAAGGCTTTCTCAGGTGCTTTTTAATTGATTCAGACTGATTCAGTCATGTTTGACAGAGAGAGGGAGAAAGAAAGCTAGAGAGGGAAAGGGAAAGAGAGGAAGGAAAGGAGGAAGTGCATCTCTCCTCTACCTCCCCTGATGAACTCGGTGCACAGAGTGTTCGCTGGGCAGCCATGTTGGTTGGTGTCGGCCAGTCAGTGGTCACAGACCCAACATTTGATCAGAGGAGTCTGGGTCTGCTCTTTAAGACTGAGTGCAGACATTCAACCATCTTATATTCTCTATTTGTGTGATTTGATAGAGTGCAGGACTTTGCTTAACGTTTCGACAATGAAAAACAAAAACTTACCAAATATTTACTGTTAAAGACTTCTGTTAGCTTATGTAAACCCAAGTTTGACAAGCAGCCTGAGGGAGCCAAAAATTAAATTTTATTGATCCCCATCCCTAAATATGATGCAATTCTATTCCTGCTTTCCTACTTATTTTATTTACATAATATTTTTAGAAGTAATTTTAGAAATACTTTGCTATGTATTTGATCAAAGCTTTAAGGCCCCTGCTGAAGCATGAGGCCTTGTGATATTGCCTGATTTTGATCTTATGGTAAAACCATCAATGTCTAAATAGAGCAAATCTTTGCAGTGAGGCACTAATACTCTTCAAGAACGGTTTAAGATCCACTTTTTCATTTCTGTTTGACAAGTTAACTGTGGCCCCAGATGTCCACAGGATGTATTTTATAATGACAAAAACACTTCTTGTATTTTGGTATGCTTATAAACCCCTCTAGTTCAGCCTTGCTTAGAACAGGCTGTTTTAGTGTAAACCCTCAAGAGTTGTATCCGACAATGTCCCTCTCAGGAAGTGGATGTAGCTTTGCCTTTCAGCACCATGCTCTAATGTTTATTGTGGATGCACAAACATTCCTAGACGGGCTGATCAAACACTTGGCTCAGAGTGTGTCTCCTCTCTGGGGGAGGTGTTATATGCCCTACTGACAACAGGACTGGGATTTGGCAAAATGAGGTCTCTACCTGTTCATCAAAGCTTGTTTAGTTGAAATCTTCTCACTGATGGTTGCTAGCATTAGTGTTAGCCCACAAAATGCTGTTGTTGTAGATGGTAGTTTAAGCTTCATAAAATGACTCACAGATGTAAAACTGATATTCAAAGTTTTGTTAAAATAGTCTACTACTCAGCAGTAGATGCATTTGCTTGAACCTGCTGGTTAAAGTTCACCACAGGGACATTTTTATTAATTTAGCATAGGTTTGGGGTTACATGCTGGATGGTATCGTTTTTGACATCCAGCTTGAATGGATGGGGTGTGACAATACATGCAAATGATCAATTTTTCTGACAAAGAGGAGCAAGCAACAGATTATGGAAAGTTTTTTTTCCTGTTGGTTGTGCTGTAGACAGGCCATGGACACACATTTTTGTTTGTTTACAACATGGAAAGGTGTAGTTTGCATAGCATGTGACCCTTAAGATAGGATCTGTGCAATCAATCAACAGGGTCAAGGTTTGAAAGACAGATGAATGTTTAAAATAATGTGAATGCTCTGGTGTTTTTGGACAACTAGAGCAGTGGTTCTCAAAGTGGGGTCATGACCCCTTGGAGGACTGCAAGACACTAAAGGGAGGGTCACAAGATGCCTTTTGTAAAAGAATGAAAATCTGTAAATGATTTGAAATTGTAAATTTATAACATTATTGTAAATCTATAAACAGAAACAGTCTAATTCAACGTAGACCCTGAGTCATTAGGTGGGTTTTGTGATAACTTCAAAATAATGCATGTTTGATGACCTCTATTATCTGCTATTTAGGCAATCTGAAAGTGACATCCCTATCCAACTTGAAACCACCCAAGCCAGTTTCACAATCTTCTGAATCTGTGACTTCTTGCCAACAAGATGGCCCCTGGACTGGCTGTTTTTAACATTTCAAGATAAAATCAGCACAAATAGTGTCAAACTGTGGCAGTAACAGACTGAGTTACAGATTTCCTTCACAGAATACACTAGAATGCTTGAGGCCAGAGGCAGACATCTAGATTTACAGGTCAGACTGGTACGGCTGAAGGAGGTGTAGGCCGTCTCTCCGAGTCTGACAGGTGTGGTGAGAGATGAACAAAAAAACAGAGGCAGACTTCACAGAAGAGAAAAGAGGGAGGAAAGGGGAGAGGTAAGGCACTTTGATTGAAAACAATATAGGTGGAGTGATTATACAGTGAATAGGCTTTGGAGTTACATCCTGGTTGCACTATCACAACAGTCTGATTTCTCTGTAGGAAACTTTCAGAATCCAATACAGACTGGTAGACATTTTGAAGAAGAGAGGTGCAAAGAAAGATGGCAGAGGTCCCGCAGATTGAACTCTTTGTTAAGGTAAGACTTACAGTAACTTACAATGTTGTCACTATAGCAGCTTGACATGTGGATATAACAGCTTAAAGGTGGCACACTGCTATTCTTAATAGTCAGAAACAAATCTTTACGGGTTTTTTTGCTCTTATTGAAATATAATATACCTAACATGAGACAAGCTTTCATTGTGTTGTGACAAACAGTGTGTAGCTCTTATTTCCTATTTTATTTGATTACCTTCTTCCTAGACAGCTCCAAATCTCAGACAAAAGACTTCTATGGCTTCAATTTTGTTACTTGAATGTGTTATCTATCATATAAGGTTCAAGTTGTGTTAATACAGTCATGCACATTTCTTGACCTAGGAGGCTCTATTTAAAGGGAATGGACATTGAATATGAGAGACATATTATAAAAACATCTTGTCTGGCAAGTTATTATTATAGAAATGTGAAAAACCATCCTATCATGCAATGTAAACAAATCCTTGAAAAAATTCCTGGATCTACATTTAGTTACATACATTTAGAGTATAATGTATATATGCTATACAAGGCTTAGTACAATACACTTACTGGCCACTTTGTTTTGTACACCTGTTCAGTTGCTAATTAACATAAGCAGCAACTAGGGACAAAGACACTGGCAAGACAACCTGCTGAATTTGGGACCCATCAAGAAAGGTGGTTTAGCTGACTTTGGACATGGCATTGTTCTTGGTGCTAGTCTGAGAATTTTTGAAAACTGATTAGATTTCAATGGACAAACAAAACAGCTAAGAACAGGAAACTGAGGGTACAATTTGCCCCCCCCCCCCAAAAAAAAATGGGATAATAAAAGAAAGAAGAAGCATTGCCTGGTCCGATTGCCAGGTCAGAGTCTGACATAAACAACATCCTGCTGTATATCAGAGGTTCAGGCTGCTGGTGGTGGTGTTATAGTGTAGAAGACATTTTTTGGCACATTTTTGGCCATTAAGTTCCAGCTGAGCAAACTCAGTCTGCCTGAGTATTGTTGCTGAGCGTGTCCATCCCACTATGACCAGAGTGTACCCATCTTGTAATTGCTACTTCCAGCACAATAACATGTGATGTCACAAAGCTCAAAACATCTCAGACTGTTCTCTTGAACAGGACAATGGATTCACTGTGCGACCCCAGGAAAACTAGCTGTCGTCTTGGCGTCAGCTAATGGGGATCCTTTTAAATAAACAAATAAACAAATAAACTGTGCTCCAGTGGCCTCCACAGTCCCCAGATCTCATTCCAATAAAGCTGTGGTTTCAGGCAAAAATAGTCTGACAACCACTGTCAAGGCTACAGTATGTTATAGTACACTGCCTGGCCAAAAAAAAGTCGCCACCTGGATTTAACTAAGCAAATAGGTACGAGCCTCCTATTGGATAATTACCGCATGGGCGATTGTCTTTCAGTTGGCAACAAGTTATTAAACCCCAGCTGATGCGATGAGTAGCTTATCATTTCTTAAACAACCATGTCGAAAGACACATCCTGTGTTCATGGAAAAGATGTTAGTCTGTTTAAGAAGGGTCAAATCATTGGCATGCATCAAGAAGAGAAAACAAATAAGGAGATTGCAGAAACTACTAAAATTGGATTAAGAACTGTCCTGGAGGAAGGTCATGTGGTCTGATGAGTCCAGATTTACCCTGTTCCAGAGTGATGGGCACATCAGGGTAAGAAGAGAGGCAGGTGAAGTGATGCACTCATCATGCCTTGCGCCTACTGTACAAGCCTGTGGGGGCAGTGCTATGATCTGGGGTTGCTTCAGTTGCTCAGGTCCAGGTTCAGCAACATTATGAGCCCAAAGAATAAGGTCAGCTGACTACCTGAATATACTGGATGACCAGGTTATTCCATCAATGGATTTTTTCTTCCCTAATGACACGGGTATATTCCAAGATGACAATGCCAGGATTCATCAGGCTCAAATTGTGAAAGAGTGGTTCAGGGAGCACGAGACATTTTCACACATGGATTGGCCACCACAGAGTCCAGACCTTAACCTCATAGAGAATCTTTGGGATGTGCTGGAGAAGGCTTTGCGCAGTGGTCAGACTCTCCCATCATCATTACAAGATCTTGGTGTAAAAAATTCATGCAACACTGGATGGAAATAAATCTTGTGACATTGCAGAAGCTTATTGAAACAATGCCACAACAAATGTGTGCTGTAATCAAAGCTAAAGGTGGTCCAACAGAATATTAGAGTGCGTGACCTTTTTTTGTGGTGGTGACATTTTTTTTGGCCAGGCAGTGTATCTTATCAGTCTCTACCACATATTTATTTTTTTCCTAAGTGTTTGATAAAATGTGACAAACAACTATATTATGTTCATTTTCAAATTAATCAATATTTGTATTAAGAGTAAATGTAAAACTAATTTGTTAATTAGGGTCATCGTCCAAAAAGCGAGGACTCTTCTAGCTGTACTAGAGGAGTGTTGCTGTTGTTGTTATACACTTTTACTACTACCTTGTGATTGAACAAATATTAGAGGCACACCAAAGTGCCCCATCACTACATTAGAGAACCACTGCAATAGAGCACCTATGGGATGTTGTGGAATAGGAGATTCACATCATGGATGCTCTGCCATCAAATCTGGAGCAACTGGCTGATGCTTTCATGTCAATATGGACCTAAATCTCTGAGAAAGTTCCCAGCACTTTGTTGAAACTATGCCATGGAGAATTATGGCAGTTCTGAAGACAAAAGGAGGTCCAACCTAGTGCCAGCATTGTGTACCTAAAAAGTGGCAGTGAGTGTGTATCTGTATATTTTTGAGAAAGATATCCACAGGACTTTTCACCCATTCACTCATATATAACTATGGAAACCTGGAGATGACATACATACAGGCCTGTCCATGGGGTTCTGAGAGACCCAGTGAAAGGGTCCTCCCTAAATGTGATTTATATCAGAGTTATATTCTCACATGTGCCTGATCTGTTCAAATGTCGTCTTCTGCATTAAAATACAGAACATGTCTGGGTCTTTGTGATCAGATAGTACTACCCCCATCATCTGCTTGTGCTTTAACAATATTTTCACCACATCACTGAACCATAGTTGAGGTTGAGTTAGGTAAGCAAATGCACCTCTTGAATTTTGACTCTACTTATAAAAAGAAAAACAGTAAAAAAGTTCAGGCTTTCTCAGCCTGAACTATGTCCATGGGTGGTGGCTACTTATTTCATTAACCAGCCAACATATCCTGTTTTTACAGGCTTGTCCTGTTCATTTTTCACTCCAGAATATGATGTAATGCTTTGTGTGCTTAATGTAATTCAAGTGCAGCAAGCGCATACAGTGCTAATGCTAGTGACCTAAAGCTGCCATCAATTTGCAACCATTACATGCTAATTTATTCAGATGCACAAGACATGCTTGAAAAGGCTACGCTTGCTAATAGTACCACCTACTGTAAGACATGGGAAATGCATCAGTCAGAGCAGGAGTGGAGATAAAATAAATCCCCACAGGATACTAAAAGTTATCGTTAGAGTGAGGTAAAATCCCCTTCTTACTTTAGGGATGGGAATTGATAAGACTTCAAAAGATGTCAAAAACGTCAAATACATGGCACTCCTGATATTTAAAGCAGCACTAAGTAAGATGCTGGCTTTTTAGCTCTCTAGGGGCCTCTATGGTCGTTGAGTGTAACTGCGCGGTTAGAAAAACAGAGCGCTTCACACCAACGTGCATTTGTTGACATACAGAGGGAGAAGAAGCGAGCCGACAGGACGTCCCAAGAGACAAATAAACCATGTGGACTGATAAGGTACAGTCTGATCATGTTTTTTAGTTTGTAGTTTTTAGTGTTGAAGTGTTCCTACCATCCACATCGAAGTTACACTGTGCCAGTGAAGGTGATACAGACCCCTCAGACTATGACAGAGATGTCATTCAACCTGTTGTAAGGTGGTGTACCATCACAATGATTCTAGAAATATTATATTAGGGTGGAAAAACTACATAGTGTTGGTTTAATACCATGTTGAAGAGACAAATGCTTCTGCAAGTTGCAGGTGTTTCCATTGATGTGGACACAGGGTGTTGTACAGTTAGTGCCAATTTGTGTAAAATTAAGCTACAGTTTTGACTACTCATGTCTGTTCTCTGTCATGATCACATCTTTGACTACTTTTTTTCATTAGTGCTGACTGCCTTTGAGAAAAGCTTGATGTGACTGGTTTGAAAGGTATCCAGAACAAAGGGGATAAAAAATGACAAGGGAATTGTTAAGTAAAATGGTTGTTGATACCAATTGCTTGAGCTACTGGTTATCAATTCTCAACTGGGATTTTTTTTTTTTTAGATTCCCATCTGTACTTACCATCCTGGTGAGTTTTCCAGAAAGCTTCCCCCTTTTCTGTCTTAATGGGCCATGCTGCATGCATCTTTACTTTTTTTTAAATGTATTGTATATGTATGTATCTTTTGTAAGCTCTGTGATCCCCATGATCCAAGAACAGGTTGGTTATGTTTTAAACCCTTATGCTAAGATATTTTTCCTCAATATCTTAGCATAAAAAAATGTTTTCCCCTCAATAGCACGTCAGTTTCTCTAGATTTTGGAAGAACATTGCAAACTGACTCATAAGTAAGATGGAGCCAGCTGTCAACTCTGTCTTCCTTCTCAGCCACAACCGGATACAAACCCTCCTGTGGTTTCTGGGTCTGTTTTGGGGTCTAGTCCTAGTTGAAGAAATTGCCCCCGAAAGGGAGGCGACCTGGCATCCTAACTCAGATGTCCAAACCAGCTCAAGCCCTTTTAATGCAAAGGAGTGGTGGCTGAATTTGAGATCCTTCCAGGTGTCAGTGCTCCTTTAAACAGTTTTGTTATCCACAGATAATGAGCTAATAAAGTTACTCAAAAATAAACACCAAATTACTTGTTATGTTATAAAATAAAACGTATAGATGTATGCAGGTCAGGGTTCCTGTAACTTACTGACTGAAATTTGACATTTCAAAACAACAATACATATATCCTTAAAAATAACAAAAGTTTAGTTGGTTTAACAATTTAATTACATTTATTGGAGAGAATAATGTCTACCTTATTATTTCAACCCATCCAACATTGACCTTAGACCTTCAGCTCATCTTCCTCCATCTTTTAGTCTCAGCCATTGTGTGGACTCATTTTAGCTCAAGGTTTGTGTATAAAATAGTGCCACGAAGTCTTCATATTATTTCTTAACAAAACCTTGGTGCAATGCCATGATCCTAAAAGCGGAACAAGGTCCTTTTTTCCTGTAGAAAGTTATGATGATCTTTGACTTAAAGCTAATACTTCAAAAGCACAACAGTCACATATTGTTGCTTTAAGAGTATTTTTAATGCTGGGTGTTATAACGCTGATTTAGACACAATGTCAGTCCAAAGTCAGAGCCTGACTGTGAAAATTAACGGAGCCCAAGCTGTCTGACCGTGTGTCCTTTGAAAAAAAAAAGGCTATTCTTCCAAACAAGCTGAAATATGGTACCATGAGGCTATAGAAATAAGCAGGGATTCAAAACTTCTGCTAAGTCCTGACTTGTTTATTCTGGGTGTAAAACAGCCTCAACCCTCCATTTGAATTCCTCAGCAGCTGACTGTCAGAGCGGAGCAGGCTCGACCTGCTCTGGTATTCTTGTTTGGGTCAGACTCCTTCTGCCCTGATGCCAGAGTCAAGGACTGGAGGCAGTCTTATCGTTGTCTTTGAATTTAATGAATAAAGTGAAATCTGTCTGTCTGTTTGTCAGGCCAGCTTCGATGCAGAGGGTGTGGGGAACTGTCCATTCTGTCAGAGACTCTTCATGATTCTTTGGTTAAAAGGAGTCAGCTTTAAAATCACCACTGTGGACATGACAAGGTGAGAAAAACATCCTTTCATTATTTGTAGCAGCAGTTTTGGGTGTGAGGTTGAGTACACCCTGGACTAGTCACCAGCTAGTCACAGGGTTTAGTCATAAATTCTGTTCAAACCCTTTTCACACATGAACAAAAATCCTTGAAGTTTCCTAAAGTTTACTTACTTTGGTGAGCTGCATTTGTTAATGTACAAAACCTTTTGCCTGATTTTTTCCTGCTATGCCCTTAATATTTTCCCCCTCCCCATCCTTCCATTCACTGACAAATGTCAGGGTTGTGTGTTTGAAAAGAATTTTTAAACTTTTCCTCAAACTACAGAGACTCTCCTGTGTGGACCTAAAAGGGCAGCATGAATTTCAATTGTAGGATTTTCACCCAGGCATTACCCTCTATTATTATAAACTGCAAGTTATAGCCATTCAGATAATCATTTCCTAAATATACCTGGCTGAACTGCATAGATAAATATACCAGACATAACTGAATTTTTCTTACCATCTCCTTGTATCTCCCGCTTCTGACTTACAGGCAAACAAGTCAGCGACTGCATGTATCAAAGGGGCTTCACATATGCACACCAGCACTTGAAATTTCTGCATGTTAGCCTTTCCACAAAAGCAACCATGACCTTTCCTTTAAATTTTCAGGGTAACTTAGAAAACATCTTGGCTTGCTTTTCCATGTTTAGTCCTAACAAAAGAATGTGGTCCACAGTTTGCTTTTCAGTCGACTGAGGAATAAGTACTAAAGGGAAGCAGAGAAATTTAAGGATAAAGTCTCAGTGAAAAACCCTGCTGTTAGCACTCATATCAGGGTGGTTAGGCCCTTAATTCAAGGAGTTGCCAGGCTCTTTCAGTTTTGAGGTCGTCAAAATTTGATTTCATAGATTGACTGAAACTATACTAACACATTTAGTGCATACTTTTTTAAAGGCCATTGCACAGGTATGTCCATGTATAAGCTCAACTTATCCTGATTTTACCAATAAAAACAATCAGAATAGATTGACGAACATGTGTTTGTGCAGTCTTAGACATTGTTTTAATATGGAGAATAAAGGACTGGAACTATCAGTTTATCCTTAAAACTTTATGCAATTGTTGTTCCTGCTGGAGTACAAAAATGCTGCAGTGGGTGAGCGTTTTAGCACCTAATGTTCACACTGCCATAAGTATGTGGAATTTTTGAATAGTTTTCCAAGTAAATGCCTGAAATAATGTTCGTGGTAAGCAAATGCACTTGAGATTAACATGTTTGATTTTGTAATTTAAAATGCATCTACTGTTGCTGGATTTGAATTTCAAAGTAATGTTGTAGTTTTAAAAGGACGGTTCCTTACGAAATTCTAACAATGACTACAAAAATGGCCAATGACCCTAATGCTATCATTTCTTTTCTTTGATAAATGATAATACATTAACCATATAGCCACAGCGATGGGCACTAACTTGATTAGCCCATTAGATTTAGAGGAAATTCTCAAACAAGAGGTGACAATGTGAAGTTATATGTTGGAAGTATGGTAGCTGCTTCTAAGTTGAACCACTATGTTGTAGTTCCATAAGAGCTACAATACAGCATTAATAATAGCTTTTCACTCTCAACAATTACATTTAAGATGTAAGACAAAAGATTATCTAACATCTAGAGAAAGTTAGATAATCTTTTGAGATTTTCATGATGAACAGAACAATTAAGCTTCATTAAATTTTGTTCACTACAGATCTTATCATCAGCAATGATCCAAGACCACAGTGAAAAATCCCATAGGCCCTTAGTTGAGGAGACAAGTACAATGATAACTTATTGGCCTACGTCATCTCTGCAACCCTTCTATAGCGGGGCATGACCCTGTGGGTGTGTGGCCTATTTGGGCAGCCAAATTGGTGGCTCCTGCCCCCTAATCTTTCAAAATGTATGTCATATTTCCGGCCTTTAGCCTTTATTGATAGTGTAGAGAGTGGACAGAGCTGAGAGAGCAGGGAAGCAGTAAACTGACCTGGAATCAAACCTGGGCTGCCCGAAAGAGGGCAGAGCCTCATATACGGGTCTTTATACAGACATAAGCACCGGGATTCAGCACACCTGCCCTCCTTAAAACTTAATTTAACTTAATTTAGGTAAAAATCGATGTGGGCTGTGCTTCATCAGGCTGCTGCAGTTGTATTTTAGTCAGAGACATCTCATTCTCTTTGTTATGAATTTATGTCAAAACTTTGGATTAACATCTTTTTGAGTCCTCAAAGAAACAAGCTTGGGAAATTTAAATGTTGCTGTTTTGCAGTAGGGTTATGATTGGCTATATAATAATTAGTGTTGGTAATCTGAATATATTTAGTAATAGATATAAAAAGACAAATGAATAGTTTTGATCTGTGTTTTAAGCTAGAACTTAAAATCTGCTAATCAAGTATAGTGATGCCAATATACTGCCAGATTCCAACTCTAAATTGAATAATGGATACCATCTGTAAGATGAATGACTGTAATAATAATAATAAAATAGGAACAAATATTATAATTAATCATTTTATGAACACCAAGGAAAATACTGTCTTCTGTAGTTTAAATATACACTCATTTTTATATAAAACTGACCCCTGAATATAGAAAAATCAAATCCTGACAGCAAGAGAAGAACTAACTGCAAACCTTCCCCACTCAGATACTAATAAGAGATGTGAGATGTGAAATGTGCCCTTGTGGGTCAGTAAGTAATGTATGCTGTGGCATGGACTGCTGATCTTACCTGCTTGGGGCCATGCTGTGTTGTCAGGAGGGTTCAATGACGTGGTGTGGAGTTAGTGTCTTTCAGAGAAAAAATTAACTAACTTACTTTAAAGTTGTGTAGAAGTTTGAAGACCAAATTCCCTTAAAAGTTTAAAGAATTTATTAAAAAAGTAAAAGAAAATGAACAAATTGTGGCTATTTACATTACATTTAGAATCAGATAATATTTGTAATAAAAAAATCAAGGAAAAAAACCCAGGTTTCAGGAGCGAGGGGCAGAGACCTAAATGGCTTTTCTTCAAAGTGATGTGAGGCATTATTAAAAATTACAAGAAGCCCCCCAGGCTGTATTTGTTGTGACTTTCATACACTAATCTTGTTCAAAAGTTAACAAAGGTGCCTCTGCCCCAATGGAAACCTTTGCAAGAACTGTCCACACTTTTGTAAACATCCTCAATACTTAGAAAAACCACAACGGTTCTTTCAAGGCACACTGGCAGTGCAAGCTGTCTGCACATTTTCCACAGAACAGGCAATAAAACCACAGCATATTCACCCTAGGTTTAAGTTTTTATGAACTGAAACATCACCGATACAATAAAAAAATAAATGAATATAGTATAAATAACACTGATGCTAAATATAATAAAGGAACATAATACGAATAGGTAAGACATACAGCATGACGAAAAAACAAGTCCAACAACTGCATACATTTTCAATTCTTTCAACAATATCCTGCATCTTGCGTTCATGGTGGGTTATATTGGAGGACATGCCTGGTCATCAAACTGAGGTGATGTAGGGGGTGCATAGCAGTGCACAGCAAATAATCTTCAGCCATATATTTAAACAGGCTAAAATATAAGATATTGATTAACTCTGTCTCCAGGCAGTACCAACATATGCACAAATGGCAAGTTTTCAAAGGAAGGGAATAAATCTCCTGTAATTTTCACTTAATGTGACTAACTTGTGTGAGCTTAACTTCATTTGTCATTTGCAGGGCCCCTCCTGTGCTGAAGGCTTTGGCCCCGGGCTCTCAGCCACCATTCCTCCTCTACAATGATGAGGTCAAAACAGACACAAACAAGATTGAAGAGTTCCTGGAGAAATTCTTGGCTCCACCACTGTATGAAGACTCCATCTTATTTTAACAGATCATTCAGTCTTATGCCTATGTGAACTCAGTACATGTTTATTCCATCAGGGTTTGATGATGTGTAATTTTTGCAATATCTAACGTGCTGATATTTGTGAAACTCATTTTATTTGATACCAAAAAAACACACAATCTAAACATGCTTTAGTTTTATTGAAGACAGCAATGAGTATGTCCTTTAGTAAAAAAAAAAAAAAGACTCTTAAATGAATGTTATATTCTTAGATCTAACATTCAAAAGATTGTTCCCTTTTTTAAACATATTCAACAATTAAAAAAAAAAGATATTCTATGCAAATGTATATTTGATGGCATATTACTCTGTTTTTTTGAGGAGGAAAATGTCAGATATATGTAGGATAGACCTTTAAGGGTCATCTGTTTTGTTTTGCAATTCTTCTTCTTAATCTTCTTCTTTTCTTCTTCCTCCTCTTCTTCTTCTTCTTCTTATTATTATTATTATTATTATTATTATTATTATTATTATTATTATTATTATTATTGCTGAAATTGATTTCCACACATGTTTTAATAATGAAGAGTTAGTATTTTATCTGATTGCTTGGATAAAAATCAAGGCTGCTAACCTAAAAAAAAATCCTGTGATGCAAAGTGACATCAAATCAATGAATTGGTGATTGAATAATCGCAAATGAGTTGAATTGTGCGACTAGAGAAAATGTGCATCCCTAGTCCATAATATTGATAACATTACACTACAGCCATACTGGTATAACTGAAATACTGCAAGGATATCATGCAACAATACCTAATAAAATTAATATTGAATATCTGAGAACAGCACATTGATAACTATTGCATATGCAAGTATGACAATATATCAAGAAAAAGATATTGTTGTTATATTATTGTTCCTCTCTTTCTATCAAGTGTAATACCAAGCTTGGTATTGGTGTCATAGGTGCGTTTTTTTATACCATAACATCACTAAAAAGTGTTATTATTTTACTCAGTACTAAAATGATGGAACAAATGCAACAGAGTACAATTTCTTGAAAAATCCTAAAATAAAAAAATGATTTCTAAAACTACTCAAAAATTACAATTACATAGAAAGCCTCCTATCAACAGTAATGTGAGTAATTATAATTTGTTGCCTTCCAACCCTGCATGTTAATGATATTGTGCTCCTAACAGGTATCCAAAGCTGTGCTGTTCAAACAAAGAATCCAACAGGGCTGGAGAAGACATCTTTCAAAAGTTCTCAGCCTACATAAAAAATCCCAATCCTGCTTTAAATGACAGTAAGGTGTCAACTTGATCGTTTAGAAAGAGGTCATTGTGGTTCAAATATTGAAATAAACAGCCACATAACAGAGCGGGTCTCATCTTTCTGTCTTTTAGTGCATGAGAAGAAATTACTGTCGTCTCTTGTAAAGCTGAATCTTTACCTGGACACACCTCTCCCTGAAGAGCTGGACAAGGACCCCAATGCCTGTACGTCCTCACGTTGCTTTTTAGACGGCGAAAACCTCTCACTGGCAGACTGCAACCTGCTCCCCAAACTCAACATTGTCAAGGTGAGCAAAGATCAGCCATAACCTATACAGTCAATATACTCCCTGTCAAAGATCTTTGCAAATGATTGCCCCTCTCTTTTTAACTGGAAGCAACACCACGTCACGTTTATCCCCATTTACTGTACATTCCTGAATCAGTTATAAGACTGGACTTTTCGCTCAAATAGACTTTTGGGTATTTT
Source organism: Cetoscarus ocellatus (assembly GCA_037902135.1). Classification (NCBI taxonomy): domain Eukaryota; kingdom Metazoa; phylum Chordata; class Actinopteri; order Labriformes; family Labridae; genus Cetoscarus; species Cetoscarus ocellatus. The sequence continues at coordinate 235,601 of JBAMNC010001741.1, read as the reverse complement.
GAAAAGCTGACCCTTGAGAGCTAACAGCCTCAGGAGCCCTTGTCTTTTGAATAAACTGCCTGAGAAGATAAGAAGTGCCAAATCAGAGACATCTATAAACCTTTTCTGACAGTGTCTACACCTGATTGCTGTTTAAAGGCTGTATCCCATGGGTTTACTCAAAGGGTTTCACAGGAGTCACTGTAGTGGAGATGAGTAAGTCAGTTGTAAGAGCGCCCCCTACTGACCAGCTTCAGTTAATGTACCAAAGTCCTCTCCAAGTCCAAGATGGCAGATGGAATATCACAACTGCCATGCAGCTATGAAATCTTTTGAGTCCTTCATTTCTGGGAGAGCCTCACAGATGATAAACATCAAGAGACACATAAAGAGCAGAATCACTGTTTCCATTAATCATAATTGATCACCTGTCACAGTACCTGTCTTCACTTTGGATAAAAGCCTGTTAAATGAAACTGTAACATTGTAACCTTTCCACTACACTGGATGACAAATAAGGCTTGCAATATTTTAGCCATGCTAGATACACAAAAATGTAATAAATTATCAGTCAATCAAAATTTATTTGTATAACGCCAAGCCATAACAAGTGTTATCTCGAGACACTTTACAGTATTGTCTGCTGGAGGCTTAGAGTAACAGTGGCAAAAAAAAAAAAAAAAAACTCTGTTTAGCAGTTTGAAATCTTGGAGTATAAATACAGTTGCTATACCTTTGCCTTTACCTCTTATGTTAAAAGCTCATTGTAACATCTGTTTTTAAAGGTGCTTTGTAAATAAAACATTATACTAACCTTTTTCATTATTCTCTCAGGTGGTGTGTAAACAATACCGTGACTTTGACATCCCCAAGGAGCTGAGAGGTCTCACACGTTACCTGGAAAATGCCTACAAGCGAGATGAGTTCCGTTACACCTGCCCACCGGACAGAGAGATCATCCAGGCTTATCACCGCGTGGCTGTGTATCTGAACAAATCCCTAAAGAGATAGAGAAGAGGCTGCAGATCTGGAGACAAAGACAAATCAAATCAGAAACATTAAGGCCCAAGGAGAAAAGAAGACAATATGCCTGGAAGCTGTTCATGACTTGTGTTTTCTTTATGTCTGAAAAATAAGTGTTTTTTACATATCCACTTTTGTAGCTTTTTATTCTAATTATTTTAAGCATGATCTGGGTTCTCATATTTGTGAATGGTGCTTCACATTTGCTCAAGTTGTATACACTGTGCTGTATACACAGTTTGGTGTTGTTTGGTCTTCTCAGTGTGATTTGGATTTCTTTTGAAGCCCCTGTAACAGAGAAAAAGCACTGCGAATCCAAGAGAATATTTATGTTTTGTCTTGTGCATGAGTGTAAAAACAAATATAATTTAACAACAACATTTAATGTATGAGTGTGAAGGATGGATAGTAGAAAATAAACAGAATTGCCCAAATATCATGAGTTATTTATTTATTTAAACGTTGTTATACATATTTACTAAACTGAGCAACTAGTAAATGCATTTGCATCAGTCCAAAAAAAAATTATATTTCCACACTGAAATCTTTAGAGGGTGATTCCAAATAAATGAAATAAAGTTCATCTTGCATGAACGGTGTTGCAACAAAACAACCCACAACACAGAGAAAGTTCATGTACATGAAGAAAACCTGACAAAATATGCAACAACAGCATTAAAAATAGCAGCCCCCCCCCCAAAAAAAAGGCTTATAATTTCCTGTCATTGCGTCTGTGACACTCCCTTTTATGCATTCATCAAAAAAATGCAAGTAAAACATACTTCAATAACCGATAAATGTTCTGTGAAATCATTAGATTGTTGCTAACCACATTCTAATTTAGCTAAACATAAATGTTTATAAAATAACTTCTTATGACAGCTAAGCAGCTTATTTGTCCTTTTGTTGTACCCTTCATGCAAAAAAATTTGCAGCTTCGCCATGAGAGAGATGGCCCTCTTCGTGGTCAAAGTTAAAATTGTTTAAGTTCCCTTAATATGCAGATACATGTTTTTAATTGTTTGTGTCCATGAACTGTTTATGACATCCCAACATGAGAAAAGTCCCTCCTCGCACTCTGTTGCCTGCTCTACCTTTTAGAAAATGTGTGCTCAAAATGTCTATTTTCAAATTTGCCCTAATGACATGGGAGACATGCCTACAGCACTGGAAGGAACATGTCTTTGCATGATTTTAGAATATTAGAGGACAGTGTTGGAAAGTCACAGTCTTCACAGTCAAATCCTCTTTCTAAGAGAGGCACTGGGTGATGCAGCTCATGAGGTTTTACATTGAAACAGCCTGTTTAAGCAGGGATGAAACAGAGGGGTTTACGTCCATTCCAAGATCTGGATGTGTATTTTTGGGCAGTAAACTAGAAAAATACCTTATGAGGACATCTAGGACTGGTGTTAACTTGTTAAAAAAAAAAAAAAAAAGTATATCAAGGCCTGTATAAGTTTACACAGCATTACATTGTATTCAGTGTGGCATATTCATAATGATTTTTGGCATGTGATTAGAAAATTTTTACTTCTTGGTCATTATTTTCTTTTAACATTCAAATGTTCGGTTATTAAGAACAATTCTTGAGTTTGATAGTGTCTCTCCCAAGCCAGTGCAGAGACTCTTGTTAACGCTTTTATTACTTGCTGAAGTGATTATTTCAGTGCTCTTCTTTCTTCGGAAAAAACAAACAAAAAAAAAAAAATGTTTCACAGCTTCAGCTGCTACAAAATTCAGCTGCAAGGATGCTGATGAAGACAGGAAAGAGAGCCTGCATCCCACCAATTCTACAGTCTCTGCTCTGGCTTCCTGCGTCTTTTAGAATTGATTTTAAGGTTCCTTTTTTATACATTTCTTCATGGTCTTGGTCCACTTTATTTATCTGATTTGCTTTTATCATGTGAGCCTGTGAAAGCCCTCAGATCTTCAGGTAATGTTTTTTTAGTGATGCAAAAGGTTCGAACAAAAACCCACAGTGAGGCAGCTTTTAGTTATTACAGCCCATATCTGTGTAACAGCCAACATGCAGAAATGGGGGTGGAGCAGAGTCTAAGTATTTTTAAAAGCAAATTCAAGACCTACCTTTTCAATCAAGGTAATGCTAGTTATTTATCCATTTAAATTTTCCAGTCTGTTTTATGGAATTATATATTTTAGCGTGTGTGTTTTTATTATTATTAGCAATTTTATATTATTATTATCATCAATTAGCTCAATCTATGTATTTGTGTAAAAATGATAATTTTTATGCCAAATTTCCTGTTTTAACATCCCTTATGTATTTATTTGTTTGCTCTTTATGGTTTATAAATTAAGTTTACAGGTTTTATCCTCTTCTATTCTTTTACTTTAATTTCTTATTACCAATATTATTTTTATTTTATTATACATTTTATTTTATTTTATTTTATCTCAAGTTTCAGTGCTTTTTTAGATCGTCCCTGGTGTTTTTGCATTATTCACTAATGATGGCTTGTCCTGTTCCTCACTCCGATAGCTCCCAACTCTTTACTGCAGTTCTTTTTCCTTGTTTTGCTCAGTATGGGTTTGTTTGTTTCTAATTTATGTATGTCTTGCTTCTTCTTTTGTTGTTTCTATCCATGTACAGCACTTTGTTATACAATCCTATTTGCATGAAAAGTGCTACGCAAATGAAGGCTGATGTCCTTTATTAAAGGGAAATGTCCTAATTGATTGCCTAACAGCTGTATACTATGGACATGCAGAATTATGCAGTAATAAGACCCCAGTATTGACTAATAAGCAACTAATGAACTACTAATTTGCATGCTAATTAGCAGCTTATTAGTGGTAAATAGGGTGACCTTGAAATAATATGTTACCCAATGCTGTCATTGGTAATTGGCTTTTTTTTAAGTTTACAAATTAATCATCATTAAATGCAATAATGCATGGCTATTTGTTTCACTTTTTTACTGATTAAAATAAGTAAATAGCAATAGAAAAAAAGGGTTGCAAATCTGCACTTAAAGAAACGAAAACATGTTTATCTATAAATGAAAGTAATTGACGTTTTAATAAACTGTGTGATAATGCTTCAGGTCATAAGCATCAAGAACTTACGCTGCGTTCCAGGCAACCCGTAACTCGGAAATTTCCCAGTTGAAATCTTCGAGTTCCGACCTGAAAGCGTTCCAGGCAAATTAAACTAAATTAATTATAAATTAAACTAATTAATAAACTAAATTAAATCAAAACTTCAGTTTGAGCACAAGGAATTCTGGTATGTAAACAAAACAACATGGCAGACATTATAACATTTATGCTTAATCATTTCAATCACCAAAGAAGCCTGCAATTTGATCATTTGAGTGAAACGGAGGAGGGAAACGGTGCAGAAGGTAACAGGAGCTTATTCTTTAAATTTTACGGTATGTGTCGTTACTTAGAGGCTGCCATATTGTTTAGGCAGTGATGTCACAAGTCGTAACTCGATCTGACGAGTTCACGGGTGGGAAGTTACGAGTTCGACTGCCGTTCCAGTGCACTTCCACGAGTTACAGGTGGGAAAAACACAAGTTACGGGTTGCCTGGAACGCAGCATTACCACCGACAGCAAGTTAACGCTGAGTAATTGTGGAAGAAGCAGAGTATTTGTTTCTGATATAAAGCGGTAAAATTTATGAAAGCACAAAGCACAGCCTCCTCAGTACCAATGCTTTGTTATTCCCCAAACCACAATGAGAGTTTTACTCTTTTTGTTACATTTATTGTGAGGACACACTGTTCTAAAACACCTCTGCTCCGGTATGCCTTCACTGGAGGTTGAAAACAGGAAGAGAGATGTGGATGTCCCAGTCCTGATTGGACGAAGGCGCTGAGCGGTACCAAGGCAACAGCAGTCATCAAAGACGCTATTGGTCTAAATTGGGAAAAATGGGCGGGGCCAAGTAAGTGACAGCTTCAAGAAAACTTTGTTAGCTACCTGCTAACTTTACTCTGCCGTCTGTGTGGAATGTTATATTCTTGAGGGAGCGCTCCGCAGGTCCTTATAAAGTAAGCCTCATGTTTTCCCTCATGTGCACTTTATTTTAAGAGAGGTTGGAATCGTGTTCGGTTGTTTACCAAAACATGTATGGCGAGTCACCGCAGCCAACCAGCTGCTAGCTGTGGTTGTTTTGGCTAACATTAGGCTAATAGCTAACATTTGGATAAAGACCACTTTCTGGAAAGCTCTTATAACGACGCTGTTGTTATATTGTCTACACGAAGACACAGAGTCAGATGATTAGCTCTGCCGGCGGGGAATATGCTGACAAATCCAGTCCTGTGTTCCTCTTTTTAGAGTTTCCTCCAATTCCAATAATCTGTCTCCTCTCTGTGAAATGTGAAACCTTTTCTTTCTTTCTCTCTGTCTGTCTTTCATCACAGACTTCTTTTGACTCGCTTTTTCTTCTCCTCTTCTGCAGGATGCATTGCCAGGAAGATGATGATGGTACTTTGTGCAACTGGCCCAGTGTAAGTAAAATGATCCACACTCTGTTAAAACTGTGAATCAAGAAAATAGCTTTGATTATATTCATGTAAGCAGTGATGGCTTCATGGGCTGTGTGGTGCTAAAGCTGCAGACTTGCTCCCATACACAGTTTGTACCCTGCTCCTAAAAGTCAAAGGTCAGAAATGTGCATTTTATTACACAACATGTGTGAGGCAGCTTTGGCTTGGTCACAACCCACTTTACCAATGTGAGGTGTTATTTTTACAGTTATAAAGAAATGAGCACGACAAAAACAGGTGATTAGGAGAGATTTGAAGATAAGAGGTCAGAACTGAAATGTTTTTTGCAGAATCGGGGTTTACTGTTTTTCTTTTCATTGTAACTATGTGAAAATAATGGTTTGTAAAATTGTTCAGAAACTGCAAAATTGTTTTGTCTCATTGAGTTATTCCAATGTTTTCTGAAGTTTACCATACAGAAGAACAACTGATATATCAAGAATTAGATTAGGACCATTATAGAAAGACTACTCAGTTGCATGTCTACCTGAACAATAAAGTAAAAGATAGATCCATCTCCTAATCTCAGTACTGCAGTAATACTTTGTTTATAAAGTCATTTAAAGTGATAATCTAATTATTTGATACGATAATGATTAAAGAATAGAGACTAGTACCTCCTTCTGCTGTTAAGGTCTTTGCTTTTGTTTTACAGAATAAAGTCCTAGGCACGGGTGCAAAAACTTCAGGCCACCTGCAACCCTACTCCTTTCTTTTTCAGGCCTGTAGCAGATTCCGAAAAGTAAAATCAAATATGTCATGAACGAAAACTTCTGAAACACTCAGTCAGTTGAGCTTTTTTAATATGGTGAAAAAAGACTATCAAACTGTCTGTCCACACTTTATTGAAATTGCTAAATTGGCCGAGTGCTTCAGAAGTTTTCCTTTATCCTGTAATTTATCTTCCCTTCTCTGAGACACACTAGTTTGCAATGTTCGTTACTAGAGACGTGGATTCTTCTTCTTTGTTTAAGATCAGATATAGCCTGTATTAGATTAAGAAGTTGACTGATGAAAGAAGACAAATGCATTACAGTAGCAAATACCTGATTTACTTCCATATCAGCTGTATCTCAAGGTCTAATTTACAAAGTGGTAGTTCTGGTCCAATCCCCAAAAGTGACGAAATTCTCATAAAGTTAAGAAGCCATATGCAGTTTGTTTATATTTTGTTCCTGGAGGTGGAGATATACATGCTGCGCCCTCCGCTCTCTGCTGCACGTAATGTCGTTCCCATTCTGAGCAGGGGTTGGTCCAGTAGTTGCAAAGGCTAAATATGCCCCCCTGTTTTCTGACTGAACACCTCAAAATCTTAAGCAATGATAAGCTGGTTGCCATTTTAGGTTTGTAATAGAAAGCTGTGATGTTGGTGGTTTCTCTTTAAGCATATCTTAACCCACTGAATTGGTAGTGAGATAAACCATTGTAGCCCAGTTATCTTCACGTATTTCCCTTCGTGGCCCTCAGTGGAAAAATTGTTTGGAAACCAATGGACTACAGCACAAGAAACAAGTTAAATACAATATAATATAATAAAGTTTTTTTGAATGTATGTTCTTCAGCAAAGGATCTAAATACTGTTCCTGACACGGCACACTGTCAAATTCAAGTAAGAACTGTGCTAACCTGCTTTGAATGTTTTGTTTTTAGGTGCTTAATCCCTACACTAAAAGTGAATTCACTGCACGAGTGCAGAAGTTTGTGGAGGAGAGAATGCAGACCACCATGGTGAGAAAAAACCCCCACTAACAGTCTATGCTTTCTATAAGCAAGGATACTTTATTTGTAACCTGGCACATCAGGTAGACCACTGAATATATTTCAATAAAACATCTGGGGTAGTGCCCATAGAAAGTGTTTGGGGAGGGCAGAGCCTTTCAGAAGCACATTTGGATGATCGTTCCATCGTTCACATTTGTTACAGGCCAGTCAGGTAATTTAGTAGGTGGGTGCTACTGCGTTACAGAACATGAGCCAATTTCGGACCGTGCTGCTCTGGGCCGAGCACAGTCATTGTAGGTTGAGGCTTGGCTTGATCTGAATGGTTACAGACACTGAATCAGGCTGGTCAAGCTGCACTGCAAGGTTCCTTTATTTGGATATCAGCTAAGAAACATTACCTGCTGTAGAATTTGTTTTTTGGGGGGCCACAGTGTACTTTTGTCATGGGATAAGATCACTTTGAGGGGTTGTGATCATTTTAATTTTTACATATCACGTCAATGTTAACTGCCTTTTGTTCTGCAGCAGAACAAAAGGCATTCTTGGATAGGGTCTTGAAAAGCTCATAATAAGTGTTTAGCTTTGAGTACAAACATGGGATCATTAAACCTGATTCTAAACTTTTGACTCATTTGTTTTGTCAGTGCTTCCGTCTATTAAGATTGTACAGACACTGGTTTAAGTAAACCTGACCTAATTCTTTTTTCACTGTTTTTTATGTATAATTTCATATTTTTTATTGTACTTAGTATAGCTCTGAATAATAAAAAGAAAAAGACATATATACATTTTAGAACTGTCTGCATCCACGTATGTTCTAATAATTTGAACACATGCCACCAGTATAATAACTTTTATTTTTTTCTTTTTACTTTTATTAGCTACGGTATCACTGCTTGAACGTTTGCTTTGGTGTCACAAGTGCATCCCATGCCATGCCAAAAAGGCACATAAAGCCTTTTTAATTCTAGTTTGTAAAATCAACCCTATTTAAAAAATACAGCACTATACTGTTGTGTTCTAAAAAAAACAGGAAACTGTGCTCCTCTGTTTTTGGGGACACTCAGGTGTTAGGAAATTAGATGCATCCACTGAACTCAAACAAGGTTGTTATTGTATTATGTTGATCCTGTACTTCATCAGGTGTAAACACACTTAATACTCAAAGCCTACTTAGAATCAGTATGTAGTAATTAACTGGAACACAGGCTTAAACAGATGAAGTGACTGAACAGGCAGCTTAGTCGCTCTATGTTAAGGTCAGCTACACTATTAATTTCTCATGTGATCGTAATATTGATGCAGGGCTCTCCTCTTTTTTGTAGCTCACAGGTGCACTGATTGGAGCAGCAGTCGCAGTCTCACTTATTGGGATTGTGGTTCTCTTTCTTTACAGGAGGTTTAAACTGGCTCGTAAGTCATCAAACCTCATCCTCAACTTATATTTACTCTGATGCTAAAGCATAAATTTGACATTTTTTCTGCTTAAAGATTATTTTATATAATGCAGTCCTCAAATATTCTAACATGGCTTTTGTTTTGTATCTTCTGACAGGACAACAACAGCCTGGTGTGCCACATTACCGCTTCAGAAAACGAGATAAAGTTCTCTTCTATGGTCGAAAGATAATGCGAAAGGTTTCTTCAGTTCACATTTCTGACAAACACTAGCAAGCATATATTTTCAGTCAGATTCATTTGTCTAAGAAATGTAAATGTTGGAAGTGTACGTAACCAAGAAGTAAAGAGCAAAAAAAAATGTCTCAGAGATTTCTACTTTTCTCAGCACCAAACTAAATATAATTCATTATTCCAGCACTGAATGTGGGTACAGTAAATACACTTATACAGAAACAAACTGTACATACAATATAAACTGGTGTATTTTTCTGTTGTCTGCAATATTTAAGCCCATATCTGTATGTAACATATATATATGTGTATATATATATATATTTATATATATATATATATATATATATATATATATATATATATATATATAGATATATATATATACAAATATATAGATAGATAGATAGATAGATAGATAGATATATGTGTGTGTGTATATATATATATATATATATATATATATATATATGCATACATATAGTATATATCATATTTTCTCACAGAAATACCCAACAGAATGCCCTACATTTCCCAGAAACACCTTGTAGTTATAAGTTAAAGCAAACACTGAATCTTTCTTTTTATCCTAGGTCCAGACGCTGTCCTCAATCCCTGCTCCTTCTTCTACCTCAGTATCAAAACAACCACAGCGCATTCGCAAAAGAACCAAAGTTCTCAGCATAGCTCGCAAGTACGAATACATTTTTTTGTTCTATGTGTACAAGTTAAACTTTAGACTATCCTCCAGTTATACTGAGGCATAGTTTAGTGAAATGGAAAAGGATGTGTATTTATTTCTTTATCTTTGGACCTTTTTAAAAGAATCCTGAGGATCCGGAAAGATCCTCCCACACTACAGCCAAAGGAGCCTCCACCCTCTCTGCTGGAGGCCGACCTGACAGAGTTTGATGTGCAAAGTTCAAACTTACCCTCAGAGGTTCTGTACATGCTGAAAAATGTCAGGTAAGCACTTTTTGATGCATTTAGCAGTTGTTATTTTACATTAGAGCAGGCATGGGCCACATTAAAATGATCATCACTGTCAGAGGGCCAAATTGTTGCAAGTTGACATTCAAAATTACTCACGATGTAACAAAAGGGACAAAATATTTATATATGTAGCCCTCATACAAAGTTATTCTTCAACATTTTTAAATGAGTATATTTAAATTCAAATGCAGTTAGCATTATGTAATCAATTGAGCTAAATACAAAATCTGAGCCAGTTTCAGCTTCTTAATAACCAGTAAATGCTTTTCAAAAGCATTTACTGTTTGCATTTACGTATTTCATGGAAATTTTTACTTCTATACTAACAAATGCTTAAAAAGGACATAAATAGAAACAACAGCTATATTATCAAGGAAATATTGTTATTTTCAGTGTTGCATTGAGGGACTAGGAGGGCCGCCGTGGTCCCCAGGCCGCCAGTTGTCAACGACTGCATAATAGTATGAAAGGCCAGGCAGGAGAAAAGATTGATGAGAGGTGAAAGATATTTTTTTAATGCACTTCAGATCAAATCACTGTAACAAAAATGGCTGAAGAGCTGAGAATAATGATGATGTGCAATTTGAGAACAGGGTACAAATATTCAAGTCGAAGGTTCAATTTTAACTTTAAATTAAGATCCAACTATTTTCTTTTATTTAAATTTTATTTTTAAACTTTTGTTTCAACCGGATTTTTGATTTTTGATTTTTTTATTGATATTACCCTTGAAATTTGTCTCTCTAGTAACTTTGAGTTTTAACATAATCATTTTTAATCTTTGTTCCCAAAATTGTTCATGTATTTCAACTGTATTTCTTGGTATTTAACTTTTTCTCAACATTTTGTCTTTATTTACTGTGTTGTAGTTTAGATTTAGTCTTCAGAGTTTTACTTTATTCTTAATATTTTAACTGTATACCTGATGTTCTGACTATTTGTTTCTCAGTTTGACACTATACTTGTTATTTGACTTCACTTTCTCAAATTTTGCCCACTAAAAAATCCTTTCCCCCATTTTTGACAGTGATTCGCAGTACTTACACGTTCATTGTTTCAACTATATATGCTTTTCTTAAATGTGTGCTTTTTGTTGTAGAGTCTTGGGTCATTTTGAGAAGCCCCTCTTCCTCGAGTTGTGTCGGCACATGGTGTTCATCGAGCTGCAGGAGGGCGAAGTGCTTTTCAGACCAGGAGATGATGATGACAGTATTTTTGTGGTCCAGGATGGACGGCTGGAGCTCTGTATCCAGGAAAATGTATGTGGATATGTTTCAAAAGCTAATATAGGTGTTTTCTTTTCAGTACATAATGCTAAGACGGAGGCAAGTTTTCATCAAGGTGCCTCTGATTGTTGACAAGTCAAAGATCTTAAATTAAGAGCAGCAGGAGAGTATGCTGACTTTGCTCCCTGTCACGAGTATACTACAAACAGTAGGGGGCAGTATTAGAACGTTGTAAAAGAAGTTTAATCTGGAATACATGGCTCACTTCCTCCTCTATATTACATTGTGTTTCTCTGTCTGTCGCTGGCTTCTGTTAAAGACATGCAGATCGGATGAATGATCCTTGACCTTGGCTACCTAAGTTTGCCAGATCAGATTTGTTAAAAAGGAAGGTGGAGTTAAAGCTTATCTGTAAGTCAGGGTTACAAATTACCAAGTTCAGAGATACATAGATGTAATTTTTGGTAGAATACGAGGTAAAATAAGGTTGTTAATGTCAATATACTTTATGTCAGTGTAAAAATCCACAAAACAACTCCAAGGTTAATGCTTGGTTATTCTGAACATTAAAGAACAGGCAATTAATCAAAATGAATTATCAAATACAAATACCTAAAAGTAAAGACTGATGGAAAAAATAGTGTACTTTTCTCAGCCAAATGTATGATAAAAGATATTAAAGATTCTGTGCATTATTAAAATGCATGTGATAAAGAAAACAAAGATTATTTGTTTTATTTTGAAATGTTTTTTTAAGAGTGTAGAGCATTTTTGACACTTCATTGTTGCCATTTTTTAAAAATCCTGACAGTGTTAAGGAGTTTGGATAAATTTACTTTAAGTTGCCCAATGTTGGTTTGTCTCAGACTTTGAGGTTGTGGTTTAGTTGGTAACGTTATCAAACAGGCATCTATACCATTTCAGCTTTAATGGAATCATATCAAATTTTTTGTTTTTGATTTAATAGCCAGTTGTTATTTTTCTACAAAAAAAACATTAACATATTGTGTATATTTTTTTTACCACTGTTAAGCTAAAAACAACTCAAGATATGAAATGCAGGGGTGGAAAGAGCACACTTTTTCCATGAAAGGCTGTTGATAAACCGTTAAATCGAAAATATGACCAACCATTATTGTCATCCTAGTTCTGATCCCTGTATTCATTGTTTATTTGTATAGAGACAGTGTGAAACAAGAGAAAGTTACTGCACACTACAGCATTTACAGCCTGAGCTAACTTGCAATACCCATCCTTTTTAACACACAACACTGTAAAAACAATAACAATAAAAAATGAACTCAAAAGGTAAAGACAGAACAAATACATACAACAAACAAAAGACAAGTAGAACAGGAAGCACCTGTTCATTGGAAACTGAATCCTCTTTACAGCCTGTTTGAGTGTGAAAAGGTCCCAGTCAGGATGCAGTTCAAATTCTGAGGTCATTGGATTTGAAAGTTTTATGAAAGTGTCAAACTGGTGTCTAGTACTGAACCAGTGTCATTTTAGTAAGAAGCAGGGTGACACTGAACTTTAAATCAGTATCAGAGTTGAATGTTCAGTATCATGACAACGATAATTTTTGGAAAGCTTCCATAACTTTAGGTTTACATGTTGTTTTTCACACAGTACTCAAATGCTTTAAAAATGTTGCGAGTGTAAGTGTAAGTACTGATTTTAAAAACCTCACAAAAAGAACAAAAAACACTCAATGTTGTGAGTAAATGTAATCAGTTACTTTCCATCCCTGATGCTTTGTTGTCTTTATTGATCAGTCTTTGTTTGGATAAAGACACCCTTGAATAGTAATTCAAAGTTGTTTTTTCTGTTCATTAGGATGGTACAGAGCCAATAGTGAAGGATGTGCACCCAGGAGACAGTGTCCACAGCCTGCTCAGTATTCTGGACATCATCACTGTGAGCTCCTTATTCCATCTGTCTGCATGTCAGACTCACTTCTCTTCTGCTGTCCTTGTCTGACTTCTGATCTGTTTTCCTAGAAAATCATTTCTTTTCACTCACTTGTTCACATTTTCAGTCATGCTTCTCTTAGCGTGAAGTCATTCTTTTGTATTTTCTGTTCAACTCAGTTCATTCACCCATTATCTTGATGTTTCTGTGTACCAATTAATTTAGCTGATTTGTTTAGCTGCAAGCCGTGTTTTGTTCAATCTAGTGAAATCTTTTTAATAAGGGCTGCAACTTTGAGTTCATGTAATGAACAGGATTAATTATTTAATTTTCCACACTTTGAAATGTCATTAAAACTTGGCATTTTTGCAGTCACTTTTACTGTTCTGTGCAAAAGTTAAAAGTGAAGGGCTATGTGTCCTTCCGCCAGCCACTCGCTACTTTTCTTACAACAGCTGTTCAGGTCAGAGTGCTGCGGCGGGGTCAGTTAACACTCACTAGAGCACAAATTGATAAAAATCTAACTCCACTGAATATTTAGAAATAGGTCTCTCCTGTATTTACCTGTATGTGAAAACAGGCAAAACAAATGGTCACAGTGTGGATTTCGTTTGCATGACGTGCCAACTTTGGCTTGTTGTTTTGAATATGGACATCAGGATTTCCTCCTCTGCAAATGTTTGCGGTGGCCATTTTAACCATCAGGATAAGAAAGGTTCAGGAGCAGCGTTGTTACTATGGTAAGTCCCACTCATGACAGTGATGGGCCTCTGGGTTCATGGACATAGTCTCACAGTTATCTGCACCACCAGGTAACTTGTGATCGGTCCTCTCCCTTAGTTCCCACAACAGTTTTTCCATCCCTCTTTCTACCCATGACTCCATCTGCAAAAACTCTTAGTCTGGTTCATAAAGATAACCTCTCATTCCCACAGCTAATGGCGCGTTGTTAAGTCAAAATTGCTCATTTTTAGTTCAGTTTTAAAAAAGTTGGTGTTTGTTATTTCTTGTGCTGACCTCCGACCTAAACAGCTGGTGAGAGCAGCATTGCTGGCAGAAGGATACATCTCCCATATATAGCATCATGAAATCCATACACAGGGGCTTTATTAAGAAAAAATGAAAGGCTGCAAACAATCTTACTGTAGAGTCTAATCAAGCCAGTATAGCTTTTTCTGTTATTTCTACCTAAAAGTGGCCCAATTACGAGGCTTTTGGTGCCACGGCTCGTGTCTGTGCCAAATTATCTGCCCTCAGGGGCAGAGCAAGTTGTTGCCTTATTGGCAATTATATTTACAGGTGCTGTAGACCTTGAGCAACCCCACTTAAAAAAAAGCGAATTATCCCTTTAAGACAGGTTTGACAAATGCTGCAAGTAAGAATTCTTGCAAAATGATACATTTTAGCGTTTTTTTGTTTCAGTTTACAAAATGTATGTACTTACCTTTTCCCTCAAGCTAGCATCAATTCTTATAGTGATACTTGCCCACGGTCTGGGATTTTATAGGGCTTTAGTCAGGTGTACAATTAAAAACACCAAACCGATGCTAATGATCATCGTTTTCACAGGTGGATTCAAACAGTCATTAAAGGAGAACTATTATACTCATTTTCAGGCCTTTGTATTTGATTTTTGGACTCCTGTAGAGCAGCTACACATGATCGCCCACACAGAAAGCTTTGTAAATCTTTGGGACGCTGTGCCTCTCGCTGCACCACTTCCTTGTATTTCCTGCATCCCGCAAAAACGGTCTGAGTAATTCACTCCACCTCCCTGCCCTCCTCCATGTATGCCTCCTGCTGAGCCCACTCTGCTGTGATTGGTCACACCCCTGAGGACTTCTGAAGGGCTGCCAAGCGCTGCCGAGCCCCACCTCCTTGTTTTGCCAGTGCTTAAGTTAAGAGTAAACAGCGACCTTAAAGAGACTATAAGAACTTCTCTTTTAAAAATGTCACATTTTCAAATACAGCTGTACACCGATGAATTGTTACTTACATCTTGCTCTTCTGACTTTTCAACATGACCAAGTAACGTCAGAAAGGCCTCGTCCTTCAGCAACAATTCATCGGCTAATCCAGCTTCATATGGGCCCATGTTGACAAAACAGTCCCATGTGAAGTGCTGTAGACAGACAAACACAGAGTTATTTTTATTTTTCTGGCCGAGAAAAAGCAGCTTGATCCACTTTAGGAAAGCTAAACAAAACTTGCGAGAGTTACAACTATAACTAACGTTCTATGAATTCTAGATGACCACTAGAGACGGTATGCAATACCTGGATATCATTGTGCCACCGTGCAATGGTGGCGCAATGATATCCAGGTATTGCATACTGTCTCTGGCGGACAGGAAGAATGAAATAGGACTTTCCCTCATACCCGAACAAACATTTTCTGGGAGCCATTGCTCAATGTGCTAATGCTGTGAACTTGTAGACAGCAGTGCAGCACACAGCGATGTAATTTCCAATGTGGAGTGGGAGAGGGGCGGGGAGGAGGATATGCCTGGGCTTGACCATGTAGAGGAGTCGGGCACGCATTAACGGCAAGGGGACTGAAAAAAAGACAGCGTGCAGAGCCATCCAAAACAACTATAGATCAAAAAAGAGGAAAAGCATAATAGTTCCCTAGAATAGAACAAGACATAAGGTAGTTAAATTACATCAGAAAGGTCTCTACCAGGCAAACATTTCAAAAGCACACTGGGTTGTCAAGATGTGCTGTTCAAGCTCTTGTGAAGATGCGCAAAGATACAGGCAACACTGACGACTAGAGAGGCAGTGGTCAATCAAGGAAACTCAGTGCAGCATACGAAAGACACAGCATGCTCTTCGAAAATGAAAAATGTCCAACACCGTTGTCAGCGCAGAACTAGCATCCATCTACTGTCATGGAAGAATTGTTGCCAAAAAGGCATACCTCTGATGTGGAAACAAGGCCAAGCAATTTAACTTGGCACAAAAACAAAGGAACTTTGGTTCAGAAAAATGGCAGCAGGTGCTCTTGAGTCTGGCCTGATGAGTCAGAGTGTGATGTATTTGGTTTTAGCAGGAGGCAGCTTGTTTGCCTCAGGGCTGGAGGATAGTACAATAATGAGTGTCTGCAGTCAACAATAAAGCATGGTGGATGTTCCTTGCAAGTATGGGGCTGCATTTCTGCAAACTTATTGAGTACTCGTCAGGATTTATGGTGACTCGAATGTTGAGAAATATAAGCTGATACCTCTCCATCATGCAGTGCCATCAGGGAGTCATCCGATTTACACCAAGCTCATTCTGCTGAAGGACAAAACCCAAAACATAACAGTCAAGACTTTCTTTAGGAAAGAGCCCATAGAAAGACTTTGGAGAGGGCAGAACCTTTCAGAATCATATCCGACAGGTGACTGGATGATCGTTCCGTCAATCAACATTTATTACAAGCCAATCAGATAATGAAGTAGGCGAGTGCTACTGCATTACAGAATTTTTTATTTGTTTTTCATTTGATAAAGAAATGCAGTCAAAATCTGATAAGACTGCTGCTGAAGCTGTTAGCATCTATACTAAACTCTAAGAGTCTTTCTCTCTCTGAGGCCCTGTTTATACGACTCCGTTTTCGACCGTATCCGAAGAGTTTTGATTGTGTTTTAGCCTCCTGTTTGCATGAGACCAGTGCCTGGAGTGCTTGAATCCGCAAACTTTTGAAACCAGGGTCTAAGGCGGAGAGTTTTCAAAACGCATTGCCACCTGGTCTCATGTAAACAGGATTCATCGTTTCAGGGGGAAACGCTGACATCTACTCATGTGCAGTACTCTTTCACTTGAAGGCTGCGTGCGCATTCCAGGAACAACAACAGCTTCGGCCGTCTACTGAGTAACGTGTGATGCTTCCCGTGCTCGGTTTGTTATCCAGACAAAACTATCCAGACAGAATTGTTGTCCCGACAGATTTGTTGTCCAGACAAGAGACTCCTGCGTCTTTGTGCGTCCACTCGCCATTGTTGTTTGTGAAAAGTTTTTCTTCTTGTGTTGTCGTGTGTTGTAACAGCGCTGTTTCTCTGCAAACCAACATCGCCATCTACTGGACTGGCATGCACGCTACAGCGTTTTCAGTCGTTCTCGAGTCTCCGTCTGAACGCAGATCGTTTTTGAAGACGCCAAGGAAAAACCTTAGACTTAGACTTAGAAAACATTTAATGTCCCCGGGGGGCAATTTTGTTTGCAGCACATAAACAAACACATACATCTTTGCGTTTCAGGTGAGAGCGTCTCCGTATAAACAGGGCCTAAGTCATTTCCTGCTGCCGTCTCGCTTGTATCTCCCGCCTCTTCCTGCTCTAAAGGATGCTGATTGGACCTTGGCATGATGGATCTGACTGATTACAGACTCTAAATCAGACTTGTCCAGTTATTGCACAAGGTTACAGAACAACCTCCTGGCTGAGTTCCTGAAGAAACTGTAAAAATATACCTACAAGAATTGATGCAGTTTTGAAGGCACATAGTTGTCAAACCATATTTTGTTTCGATTAAGATTTCTCTTCTGTTCTTCACTTTGCATTTGTTAATTGATGAAGGAAAAATAATAAAAATTATCATTTTGGAAGGAACTTTACGTCATTTTTCCCCACCTGCTTAAAGTTTTGCACAGTTGTAAATGTTCTGTTTCTTTGCACATGTTTACATAGGATTCCTACTTTTTTCTTCCAAGTTTAGGCCTAATGAAAGTCTTTCAAAGTCTTCAGTTTAATTTTCTGTTTAGTGATTTTGATTAACAAAGACTTAAATACATCTTTGTTACTGCTTTTTTGTCCTCTTAGGGTTATCCAGCTCCGTATAAGACTGTGTCTGCCCGGGCTGCAACTCGCTCCACCATTTTACGTTTACCTGCATCAGCCTTTGAGTCTGTTTTTAAAAAATATCCAGAAACACTTGTTCGTGTCATTCAGGTAACAGATTGTCTAACAATGCATGTCCACAATTTAGTGTTTGTTTTCTGGAACGCATCATTATGAAATCTAATCATTACTATCTAATTTGGGTGTAGCCGCATCTGCTGTGTAATATGTTCTGCTCTGTTTCCCCCACTGTTTGGGTTTGTGTGTTGCAGATAATCATGGTGCGTCTCCAAAGAGTCACCTTCTTGGCGTTACATAACTATCTGGGCCTCACAACTGAGCTCTTCAATCCGGTAGGAGGGAAATCAATTAGTGCTCACACGTTTGTGTTTATTCACACACACAGTCATGCAGAGAGGCTGCTTATGCATTTGTACATAAACAACCGCAGAGAGGCACATACACATGGCCACACACATGCAAGCTAATTTCACACAACATTAAGCACAGAATCATAATTCACTCCTTTATAAAGCTTTTTGAAAATGAATAAAAATGGTCCTAACCCCTCCATACAACAAAGGAGGGCAGCTACCTTTAACCTTGGACTGCAAATGGCTTTATGAAAATAAATATACTTAATTGATTTTTTAAGAGCATATATGTGTAATAAGTTTTATTTGCCAGTTCTTTGAGAATTTCAAGATGGAGGAGTATTCAGTAGATAATAAGATGTTTAGTTAGAATGATTTAAATGAAAAATAAGTGATTATAAGTTGGCTAAAAAAGACATTTTCACAGAGTCTGCATTTTTGCCTGCTCAACCCAGTGCCCCCCACTTGACATTTTATTATGTCTTTTAGCCAAAAACTCAGTGATGATTAGTTTTCCAGTACTTTAAACCTTAAGACCCTATCAGTCATTGGTCACACTCATACTGCTAAGCAAAAATATGTGCTTTTCATAAGGTAACTACAAAAGATATTAAACTTTGATACTTTTTCCAACTTTTTAAGGCCAAATTTTACACATGAAAATTTAAAAAAAGATTTTAACCCTTTGAATGCCAGACTTTTGTCAGGATGCCACCATGTTTTTAGATTAAAAAAATATTTATGGACACTACATGGGGGGTCAGAAGTCTTCATTAGGGTACGAGGGACTGGAAGAATCTTAAAATCTGTCTTGAAAATATCTTGACATTCCTTGCAAATGACTTTTGTGTTAATGTTGTTAAGAGGCTTGGGGAGAAACAACATGACAGCTTTTAGTAAACCCTCAGTTCAAGGACAAATGCTCTGTGCCTATTCAAAGAAATACCCCTTAAACACTCCTTTTGCTTCCTGGGGTTAATTATGTGTGTTTTCTGCTCGTCACAGATAGAAGTCATGACTTTTGAATGTCCGCTCTGCAGCCTGTAACCCCTCCTCCCCTGAGGCCAGCCAATCAGCACAAAGCTCATTGTCATAGCCTCCTGTAGCCTCCCCGCCCCCTCAGATCCAAGCATTTCAAAAGGAGAGGGAAAAAGAGCTGCGTCTGATCCTCTAGAGCAGTGACCATCAAACTTTTCATCCAGCCTCCAGAGTATTATTATAGTTACTTTATTTTAAACTAACTATTGGAAGCACAAAGTTTTTAGTGCGTAAAATTTGTGAAAGATCTGTAAAGCCTGACATCTTCAGTTTTACTCTTAATTTTACTGTAGTTGTAAAATTTTGTAAAATTTTGATTGTGTACCTATTGATTTTGTTGCCTGACTGACAGGAAAGTCAGGCGGTGCCCTTGACCAACATAAACAGCATGATGGCGGAGGCAAATTCTGGGAAAACTCCCCGCCGTCTGCACTTTCAGGACGAGTTACCTGTTGGGAACACAGAGAGCCCTACTGAGACAGGTCACATGCAAACATATCTCTCTAAACATACTAGAAACAGAATGTGAGTATGACTTTATGTTCTCTTGAGACTGATCCAATGCTGAGACCTCTCTTTGCCACAAACAGATGGTGGAAAGGACAGCCCTTCAAACAGCCACAGGAAGCTGCGAGCCACATCGATACCAACTGACTGTGCAGGTAGGTCACAGTCGGGACAGGAGTGATGTCCAAATGGCTTTTGTCTGTTTTCATTTTCTCCAGGCTTATCACAGCTACTGATCTGGAAGCAAGGACATGCAAACATACACAGATTTTGGATGATATTATAAGCATGATATAGGTATTGAAAGATAACAGCTCAAAGGGTTCATCATCATACAAACCCCAGTTCCAGTGAAGTAGGGACGTTGTGTAAAACCTAAATAAAATCAGAATACTATGATTTTAAAATCCTTTTAGAGTCAGTTGAATGCACAAGAAAGACAAGATATATAGGGTCTGTCCCAGTTCTACCCCTTAGCCCTTGTGTTAACCCTTACCCCTTGGTTTTGCGCGTTCACGTCTAGTGAAGGGGTGTCATAATTCTCTGTAGGGCTAAGGGGAAGGGCTAAGACAAAGGGTTACACAGCCCTTAAAACAAAGACAGACCGGGACCTCACTTGAAAAGAAGGGGTATGAGATTTTCCCATAATACACCGCGCCTGCTGACACGAAGGCAGAGTGGAGACCAAAGGAAGCACATAATTATAAGTAATTATTAAATCATCAAGTAAATATTAATCCTGTTTTGAATTGTTGGTCGTATTTTAAAGTTTCTCATTATAACGAGCTAGCTTTCGCAGCTGTAGCTGCGGCTATTGTCGTATCTGCCTACGACACAGCCAGCGAGCGGCTCTGGGTGATGACGTAGCAGGAATCAAGTGGCGTCTCGTTTCTCACAAGCGTGTTTTCACCCCTTCCCCTTAGCCCTCAAAACAGATGGCTAAGGGGAAGGGGTAGGCGAAGGGGAAAGATGAAGGGGAAGGGCTAAGGGGTAGAATTGGGTTTCACCCATAATGTTCAAACTGATTTGAATTTGACACCTGCGTTTCAGAAAAGCTGGGACAGGGACATGTTTACCACTGAAGGATCAGATACAATAAAACAATTTATAGTTGATATGCCCAACATACATATTGGCAAATTGTATGGATATACCACAATGCTTCTCCATGAAGTTAATGAAACCGTAAGCAGGATGAAAAGAACTACATCAACTGAACTTTTTCTTTTTTAATCCACATTTCATAAACTTTTAAATGGGCATTATGGACCAAAGTTTTAGATCTGAACAACTGCAAGTTTATCCTTTTGCACTTTAGAGGAATGTTTATTTTGTTATTTCAAGCTCTTTGGCAAGAGTTCCTTGGAGAGGAACCCTGCAGGCCTTTTTTATTGTTTTAAACCTGGAAGAGTCAGCTCGGAGTTGCACCAGAACTGCTTAAGCTCAGATGTTGCCTAGTTTGAACAGAGGTTCTGACTTACAACAAATTTGACACTTTACTGTTGTTTGGCACCAGCTGAGAAAGTTTAAACATGAGCCTAAAAGTTGTAATTTTAATTACAACCTACCGCTTAGAAGTTGGAAGTTCCTACTTTGTAGGATTACTTGGAGGATGAGGAGGAGTAGAGAATTAAGTGCGTGTTTGGGTCAGTGGTGTGTGTTCCATAATCGAGTGCATCTCTGTAGCTTGTACTGAAGTTTTATCTCAGTGGTTCAACAATCAAGAACTCTGAAATTATCCCATGTTAATAATAATTTCTCTGCCTTTTATCACAGTTGTTATGTAGACTGAGGCTGTATGCTTTAATTATCACCCAATTGTTTTTTATTACTCATTATTCAAATACATTTTTGTCATTGTGTACCAATAAACAGAGACTGATGGCAGATGAGGCTTGATTTTACCTTTTACAATTTGCATATAAGGTGCATATAATCCAAAGAAAATGCTTTCAGTTGTTCATTACTGAACATCTACAAATAAAAATACAAAAATCATTGTAAAAAGTAGAATCAAAATACCAATTGTCTTTTGTTATAATTTGTGTATTTTTCTGTATCAGTATCAGTATTGGCTAATATGAGTTTGGATACATTCCAAAGCCCAATAGTATGCATCCCTGCTGAAACTCATAATCTCTTTTCCTCGTCTTGAGTTGCAGGTAATGACCTGAACATGGCTTGTGAACGAGCTCGAGTCACCATAGAAGATGCTCCACCCAGTCCTGTCATCGCCCACAAAGTAAGAAGCCCCGGCCCTCTGTCTCTTTTTCATTTGAATTGTCCGGACAGAACATCAGATCCCATAATTCAATGCTGCTCGTCATGCTCCTCCTCATCACCCTCTCTGATGCCTGTCCTTGCAGTCCAATCTGAAGAAGAGTGTGACGATGCAGCACACTCCCTCTGAAGTGTTTCACTACACAGACAGCGGAGGGCACTCTGAAGCCATCCACCTAAGTAAGAGCGGCACCATCCTGCAGGCCGCCAAGAAGGACCTGCTGGGAATAGTCCAACTGCAGGTGAGAGGCTGCTCACAGGAGATGATCATAGGTTTGGATACTTGTAAAGTGATATGCTTGATAAAATGCTGGTTCTACAGTAAAGCTAACATGCACAGCACTGTTTCTGAAAGTTCAGACACTGCTTTAAGTGTAAATAAAAACAGGATGTGATGATTCTCAAAATGTTGAAACAGTACATTTGATATAATAATGAACTAATGTAAAATCAGATATTGAGACTGAAAATAAAGAAAAAAATGTATGCCCTTTTTGAATTTGATGCAGGAAACCACCTTTTAAAAAAGTAGGTACAGTCAGTCTGTTAACATGCAGCTTAAAAAGGTCAATTAGTCATTATTGTATATTGTGACTAAAACTGCTGACTCAAATGTATGTACACAGTTGAGTCTGACTACTTAAATTTAATTTCTCAATGGTAGGCAAATAACAAAAGAGATGGAGACAGCGCTTCACTGAAGTTTGGATATCTTTTTTCCCTGATGTTGGTGCTTAATCATTACTTTTACAACTGTGTTGATGCATTAACAGCTTTTAAACCAATGAGTGCATCTAAATGCTAAAATCAATTATTCAGATACAAAGAAACCTTTGTAAATAAACATGTATCTTTTTGTCTGTTATTACCTAAATCTTGACATATCAATCTAAATTATGAAAATTATTCATAAAATATAAATCTATGCATAGAAACTGCTTTCTAGAGGTTAAAACCTGGCTATTCGTATTAGCTGTACAACTGCTGATATCTGAAGTCAGATGACATGTGATGCTAATCATTGTCACCACAAAACTCAAAAGTGACCACCCAATTTTTCCATGACAATTATCCCTGGTAATAGCAGCCCACAGTCAAAATTTGCAAGCAGCAGCCTACGTGACCTATCGGGGATGTCAGTGCAACACTCAGGATGGTGGAGGGTAGTCAGCATTTCTGAAATAAGCAATAAACCATGTTTTTTTCTCAAAACAATGTTAAAACTTGCTCACTTGGTGTCTTCTCCAGGTCGATATTCCTTTATTACTTTATTTGTATCTTCTGTTGTACACTAACAACCCTAAAATTCAGTAGAGGAAGTCTACTGCAGAAGTAAACACAGACTCAACCAATCACAGACCTCTCTGGGACACGCTATTATTGTGGTTGGTGTAGTTTGTATGCCTGGAATCATAAATAAACTGTGTGCTTCTCTCAGATGAATTTGATAAAATATAGTGCTAAACCCACTACTCTGTTGGTTGATTAGTTGGCCAATGAGCTTTCAGTTGACCAGATCCAACTGCTTGACCATAAGGTTCTGGTAGTGTTGCTATGATAGGAAAATGACATTGACAACTGCAAAATAAATATTTGTTAAATAATTGATCTTTAGATCCTGTGTTACCTAAAAGATGTATGTTGAGAGAATTTTAAGATTACCTAAAACAACTGTTGGTTTATCATCAGCTGTTAAATCGCTGCTGCGTCTTGATAGAACATTAGTCAGATACATGATAGATAAATAAATAGACAAAGATACAGACAGATGGATGGATGAGAAAAACAGATGGATAGTCAGACAGACAGATACTGACTTTCAAAAAGAAAGATAGAAAAACAGACAGAGAGATAGACATAATGTAGACAGATTGATAAATAAATGGATAGTTGGATAGATGAATGGATACTTACAAAACCCAAAACCAGTGAAGTTGGCACGTTGTGTAAATCGTAAATAAAAACAGAATACAATGATTTGCAAATCCCTTTCAAACTATATTTAATTGAATACACAGCAAAGACAAGATACATAACGTTCGAACTGGTAAACTGTGTTATTTTTTGCAAATATTAGCTCATTTTGAATTTGATGCCTGCAACATGTTTCAAAAAAGCTGGCACAAGTGGCAAAAAAGACTGAGAAAGTTGAGGAATGCTCATCAAACACTTATTTGGAACATCCCACAGGTCAACAGGCTAATTGAGAACAGGTGGGTGCCATGATTGGGTATAAAAGCAGCTTCCCTGAAATGATCAGTCATTCACAAACAAGGATGGGGCGAGCGTCACCACTTTGTGAACAAATGCGTGAGCAAATTGTCGAACAGTTTAAGAACAACATTTCTCAACAAGCTATTGCAAGGAATTTAGGGATTTCATCATCTACGGTCCGTAATATCATCAAAAGGTTCAGAAAATCTGGAGAAATTACTGCACGTAAGCGGCAAGGCCGAAAACCAACATTGACTGCCCGTGACCTTCGATTCCTCAGGCAGTACTGCATCAAAAACCGGCATCACTGTGTAAAGGATATCACCACATGGGCTCAGGAAAACTTCAGAAAACCACTGTCAGTAACTACAGTTCGTCGCTACATCTGTAAGTGCTAGTTAAAACTCTACTATGCAAAGCGAAAGCCATTTATCAACAACACCCAGAAACGCCGCCGGCTTCGCTGGGCCCGAGCTCATCTAAGATGGACTGATGCAAAGTGGAAAAGTGTTCTGTGGGCTGACGAGTCCACATTTCAAATTGTTTTTGGAAAGTGTGGTCATCGTGTCCTCCGGACCAAAGAGGAAAAGAACCAGCCGGACTGTTATAGGCGCAAAGTTCAAAAGCCAGCATCTGTGATGGTATGGGGGTGTATTAGTGCCCAAGGCATGGGTAACTTACACATCTGTGAAGGCACCATTAATGCTGAAAGGTACATACAGGTTTTGGAGCAAGATATGTTGCCATCCAAGCAACGTCTTTTTTATGGACGCCCCTGCTTATTTCAGCAAGACAATGCCAAGCCACATTCTGCACGTGTTACAACAGCGTGGCTTCGTAGTAAAAGAGTGCGGGTACTAGAGTGGCCTGCCTGTAGTCCAGACTCAGTTGGTCTCCTCAGTTCCCAAATGTTTACTGAGTGTTGTTAAAAGGAAAGGCGATGTAACACAGTGGTAAAAATGCCCCTGTGCCAACTTTTTTGCAATGTGTTGCTGACATTAAATTCTAAGTTGATGATTATTTGCAAAAGAAAATAAAGTTACTCAGTTCGAACATTAAATATCTTGTCTTTGCAGTGTATTCAATTGAATATAAGTTGAAAAGGATTTGCAAGTCATTGTATTCTGTTTTTATTTACGATTTACACAACGTGCCAACTTCACTGGTTTTGGGTTTTGTACTTTATTGAGCCAGAGGAAGTTTTACCCCAAGTTTGAGAGGTGGCACACCTTGCATTTGTGCCAGATGTTGATTGCAAATTATATAAAAAAATTACACATCTGTATGTTTTCTCCGAGTTTCAACTGTTCAGGAATCAAACACTTAATACACATTTTTGGACAAAAAGAGGGTCTGCTGTAACAAGCTGATGGTGTGCTTATTACCACCTACTGTAGTGGAGGTAGAGGTACTGTACCTGCATAGATAAACAGTAATTTAGCTAAATAGTCTGACTGAGCTGTAACTGTAGCTAGACTTAACAGTGCAACTGAAAAGACATAAAGCGATGCATACCAAAGCATGTTGTAAAACTTTAAGAGTCATTTAAGTTTTGGCAAATGAGCATGAAAAAATAATCCAAGAGTGGTTGAGCACAACTCAAGTAAATATTAGGAGGGGCTGGGTGACTTTAAATTCATTACAGTTAGTTTTTATTTACACATTACACAACATCCATACATTTTTTTTTAGAAAAAGCTCTATGAGACGAGCTTTGACATTTTTGGACTGATAAAATGAACACCTACTATAAATGATTTTTATGAAATGTTTTTTTTTTCTTGAACCAGGACCCCAGTTTACTGGAAGGCAGAGTGACCCTCCATCAAGTCAAAGCTGGCTCTGTGGTGGCACGTCAAGGAGACCAGGTTAGCCTTTCAAAAGCCCTGTATAGATGCATTATAGGTCAGTTAAAACACAAGCTCTCTGTTTTTATCCTAAATGTTATAAACTCCTCTGAATGTGTCCTTCATTACACAAAACTTTTGATTACATTCATTTCTATGTCAGCACAGCACTCAGAAATTAGTTGTTTAGAAATAATGGTGTTGAGGTCACCTCTTTAACCTTCACCTTCTCTGTTGTCCATTTAGCTTTACTGCAACAATTAGCTGAAAAGCATTCTTTGAACGCAGTGACCCTCAGCTGCTCACATTCAGCCGAGTCCTCAGCTGAACTGCACAAATACATCAAACAAGAATTTAATCCCTTTGAGCTTCAGGCTGTTTGTTGGGTTCAGAAGCACAGTGTTCATAGAGCTCACAGCATCATGCAGATACATTGTGCAATAACTGAAAATGTTCATGCTGAATGATAACTGCTGGCTTCAAAAGTATCACAACATAATAAGATAAGCTTTCTCAACAAAGTTCACAGTCTTAAAATTGTATTTAAATAAGATGTTCTTAAAGAGAGTTCTTGATTTTGAATTGAGTCGAATGTCAATAGTTAATATTATTAATGCAGCCAAAATTACTTATTAGTTTTAATAATTAACACAAAAAACAAGTATTTTTTATATATGAATGATTTCCATTAAAGTTGCACAAAAGTTAAAGTACCACTTTTGATAGAACCAGATGCCAAAAGTACCTTTTGCTCTTATTTATTGTAATTTTTTTCTCTGCTGTTAAGATCAGCATCACATTAGATTGATCTATTGGATAATAAATTATCTGATTAAAGTAGATTGTAAAGTATTTTTTTAAAGGATTAATAATGTAGTAGAAATATATTATGGATGTCAGAAATAACCACGGAAAAACATGAGCAGAAAGTCTGCCTTTACTACAATACTCAATTACGTAATAGACACAGAGGTTTATAACAAATTGCACATATTTGTGATTGATTGGAATTTTTAATTATTGGAAAGCAAAAATGATAAGTCTGTGTGAAGAAGCATTTCTTAACTTTGATTTTCTTGATTGAAAATGAACTGTGTCATTTTCATCAAGGTTATTTTATACCACCTTATCACGGTGGAGGGGTTTGCGCATCCCTCTGATCTTGGATCTATGGCTAAAGTTATTGTACTTTTTTCCAAGGTTCAGGGTTTCTTTATTTGTACCTCAAGGGTAAATTTGTTTTGTAGACATGAAATCAGTGTCCCA
The DNA here is from genome assembly GCA_037902135.1 of Cetoscarus ocellatus. NCBI lineage: Eukaryota > Metazoa > Chordata > Actinopteri > Labriformes > Labridae > Cetoscarus > Cetoscarus ocellatus. The sequence goes on along the minus strand of JBAMNC010001741.1, from coordinate 208,243 downwards.
ACATTAAAAGCAACAACAGCAATGCACAGCACCACATGCATCCAGATAAAAACATTTAAACAATCCCTAAAACAAAAGTCACGACTTGAAATAGGACAACATCACGGCTTGAAATAGAGCAAGTCACGATAAAGTGTTTCTGAAATCTTCTTCTACAGACTAAAGTGCATCTTCTTGTACTGTGTGGCAGTTCCTTTGAGAGGAACTGCCACACAGTTCCTCTCAAAGGTCAGTTTGGAATCAATGACTGAACACAGACATTTATGATAACCCACACTTTCTGCAGTCTGATTTTTATCAAGTGTAGGCTCATGGCTTGGGGCATTTGCGCTAAAGTCTATGATCATTTCCTTTGTCTTTGAAAAGTTGAGCTCCAAAAAGGAAACATCACGCCTAGAGACAAACTCATCCAGGACAGGACCATGGCTGGACTCATCATTATGCAAGATTGCAATAGCACTATTACATACACAAAAATGACTCACAATAATGAATGTGGGTGTGTGTCTGTGAAGTTTTCTTACTCATACTTCCACAGGCAAGTCAACATGACATTCAACTGAAACGAAAAGGCAGGACTAAAATTAAAAAATTTAAGGATTTATTCCAAAAACCAACAGTGACAATATCAATTTGACAGAGTTTTACTTGTCTCAGTCACAAAGGAAAACAACTATATTTTGTATAAAACCAAAACTGAGAAGAATCTGAAAAATTCACACTCTGCAACAAGTGCCAAAGAAGTTTTGAATATTTTGTTACCTCTGCAATAATTTAGAAAAAAAAAAGCCTTTTCCTCAGAGCACAGTCTGTGAAGGTGGCTGGTTTACAACAGAGGCATGAATCTGTAGGAGCATGACAAACTAATAGAGCACATACAGCTCTACAGCCTGAAGAATAAAGATGTATCAATAAAAATATCACATAAAACAATCTGACAAATCAAACATAAAGGTCAAGTTGCTTAACTCTAAAAAGTTATTTGATATGAATGATGAAATCCCCTTATTACATGTGAGTGATGTAACCCTGACGACCGAGGTTTGTCCTGTTTTCTCCTTGTGCTGCTTCAGGAGGTGAGCATCCAGTTTGTCATTTCTGGCCTCCTCCATGTTTACCAGCGGATGATCGACCGTGAAGAAGACACGCGCCTGTTTGTGACGCACCCAGGAGAGCTTGTCGGTCAGCTTGCTGTCCTTACCGGAGAGCCGCTCATCTTCACCGTCAGAGCCCAGAGAGATTGTAGCTTCCTCTCCATTTCCAAGACCCACTTCTATGAGTCAGTCACATCAATAAATCTTTATAAACCTATGCATTGAAAAATGTATACATCAGACAAGTAGTTGTCTGGGCTGCCTTTCCCTGAGCTTTAAGGATGCCTAACAAAACTGTGAGGCAGATTCAGGAGATGTAAAACTTTTAACCGACACTTGTTGATGTTTTGTAACAAACACATAAGCTCTTTTCACACTGCCTTTATGCAAAAGCACTGCAATGAAGTTTCATCATCACTGCACCTTAAGACATTCACATTAGTTCAGTGAAGGCATAATATCTTTGTCAGTTCACAGTGAAATCAGACTTGGATGCACAGGACATGACGAGTGCTCCCCATACACACAAAGGCAGAGACGCTCACTCACAGCGCTCCTGTCTGCCACTGAGTCTGTGAGCTCCCCTCTTTCCAATATAACGCCTCTGATTCTACTTCTGGAGATGAAGCAAATAGGAGATCAACTTATTCCTCCATTCCATCTCTGTGACTTTCAGAGTGGAGGTGAAGTGTCACAGGGGTGTAAATATAATGGTCTGAAACAGCAGCCTGAATGGGGCTATAGAGAGGGGCAAGAATGAGTCTAAAAATGAAGAAGTGCGTTAGCATTTTGCACTTCCTGGTTCCCAAGGCCCAAAGTACATGGAATTTTTTAATAGCTTTATGGATAAAGACTGGAATTAAGTTTGTGGGGGATGAACACATGAATACGAGATTTTAAGTTTAACCTGAAATAATAAAATGCACTTGATCATTGGCCGCTCTTGTGTGTTTAAAAGGATGGTTCTTTACAAACTGCTAATAGCTACAAACATGGCTGTAGATCCTACTGCAAGCATTTGTTTTGTTTTTTTGTTTTTTTTCCGTGTACTATTGTCGGAACCATGAGAACCAACCTGATCAGGTCATTTGATTATGAAGAAGTTCTCAAACAAGAGGTTACAAAGTGGCATTTTTCTCTGGAAATATTGTAGTTGCATGTAAATGGAACCACCATGTTGTAGTTTTATCGTAGATTAATGATATCTGTTAACTCTCACTGATTACGTTCGAGCCTAAAAATAATCATAAAAGTTAGATTTATCCACTAAGAGTGAACCAGTTTAATGTTAGCTTCTGCATTGGTATACAAAAACATGTCAGCCCTGCACCACTCCATTATCACTCCAGACAATTAAAGTTGGACAGGGTCATCACGAATAAGGTTAAATGCTTGACATCACATTTCAGTTTTATTCTAGGAAGACACAAGAACATACACTTGAGTCTTATATTGCTAACATGGTTTAATTTGTTGTAGCAACTTAAATTGGCTCTTTTTTTGTTTTGGTAGGAGAGGCTTTGTTTTCCATTACAGTGTAAACTTTGATAGTGCCTCTTCAACATAGGCAGGGTCATCTTAGCACAGCTGTGCAAACCGCCTTGACATCCAAAAAAGTATTATTATTATTTTTTTTTTTACTAGTTTTTTTACTATAGCAGGTACCATTATTAAAAAATGTATTCACACAAGTACTTGAGTCTAAAGGTTATCCTGACAAATCTCAGTAAACAAACAGGATCAGGTCTGATTTACCTCTAATTTTCGTTCATCTGAATTGTTCATGATGTTTCTTTCCTCTCTAAAATGTCTTCTATGACTTTTCAAAGATGTATCAGTTTACATTTATTTTCCTTTTTGATGCTTTTTGTCCTCTTCTCAGGATAATGCGAGTGGAGCCCAAGGTTGTTCTGAACGTGGCTCACACGGTGGTGAAGAGGATGTCTTCTTTTGTCAGACAGATTGACTTTGCTCTTGACTGGATGGCTGTGGAGGCTGGCAGAGCAGTCTACAGGTACAGTTGTCATAACCTTTTATTGTTCAGAAAGACTCCTCTGAAGGGCTGCTGTCATGCCAACAAACCATTTTACTCCTCCATCATTTTGTTTGCATATGCTCCCTGAATTGAAGTTGCATTTCATTTCTATTCCCCAGGCAGGGAGAGAAATCAGACAGTACTTTCATCGTGCTAAGCGGTCGACTGCGTTCTGTCATCTTGAAAGAAGATGGCAAGAAGGAGCTGATAGGAGAGTATGGACGTGGAGACCTGATTGGAGTGGTAAGGGCCATGATGGTGAAATGGACAGATGGTGTATGGTAGGCGAAAAGCCTATAAATATCTACTATGTTTGCACTATGCTAAGACTTTTTCCTCAAGTATCCTCATAAATATTAATGATGGTATATCAGTGTAAGTGTTCTGAGCCAAACTTGCAGATTAAAAATGCATGAGGAAAATAGTTAATTTCATTCTCAGCAGTTAATCATCACATACCTACTATATTCACAGTTGATAAGTGCTGTTGAAGAAACTGCACTGCAGCCAGTATGCTCTTTGAATGTCTGACTGTGAGGCTACAATCACTGCCAGCAAATAAAAAATCAACCATTTACATCTTATAAATATTTAATGGAAAAAGTAACTAGACACTTGTTGCGAGCTATCAAAAACACATTATTGGTCTTATGCACTGTTTTTGTATCATTTTCATATTTAATCCACTTTTATTCATTTTCATAAGAATTCAGTCATGAAAAAGACTTTTTGTCATGCAGATTCAAGCCTAAATGCACTTTTTATAAATTCTGCTGCCAGAGGGCCCTTTACCAAAGTATAAACCATGGACTCGTCAGACCACAGGACACTTTTCTACTTTGTGTCAGTCTATCTAAGATGAGCTTGGGGCCAGAGAAGCAGGCAGCATTTCTGAGTGTTGTTGATATTTGGCTTTCACTTTGCATTGTAGATTTGAACTTGCACTCAAACATGTGGTGACAAACTGTTAACTGACAGTGGTTTTCCAAAGTGTTTCTGAGCCCATGTGTTTATATCCTTTACGGAATTGTGTTGGTTTTTAATGCAGTGCTGCCTGAGGGGTCGAGGGTCACAGGCCTTCACTGTTCGTTTACGGCCTTGCCGCTTAAATGCAGAGATTTCTCCGGATTCTCTGAAGATTTTGATGATATTATGGACTGTAGATGATGACGTCCCTATTCTTATTTGATTTTTATGATGAGAAATGGTCTTACACTGTTGAACTATTTACTCACACAGTTTCTTTTCGAAGTGGTGAACTTTGACTTATCCTTGCTTGTGAACGGCTGAGCCTTTCAGGGATGCTCCTTTTATGCCCAATCATGACACTCACCGGTTTCCGTTCAACCCGTTCACCTGTGGAATGTTATAAACAGGTTTTTTAAGCAGTTCTCAACTTTCCCAGTCTTTTGTTGCCCCTGTCCCAGCTTTTTAGGAATGTGTTGCAGGTATTAAATTCAGAATGAGTGAATACATGCAAAAAAAAAACAATAAAATGAATCAGTCTGAAAATTAAATATCTTGTCTTTGTAGGGTATTTAATTGAAGATAGGTTAAAAAAGATTTGAAAATCATTTTTATTCTTTTTTATTTATTTACAATTTACACAAGTTCCCAACTTCATTAGAATTGGAGTTCGTATTACCAAAGATTATTGGCCCATGTAAACAGCCCTTTATGGTTAGGGAGGGTTCACTGAGTGAAATAATCACATATTTCAGTGGCCCCTATGATAAAAGCTGTTCAGATTTTCTAAAAATTGAGTCAAGGAGCATCATCATTTCCGATATTATCACCTTTAGCTTAGCATACACTGAACAATCATCTACCAATGGAGAGAAGAAATTTTACCTAAAATTTCTTGTGTAAACTTTACATTAAGTGGTGCACCTCTTGACTCATAAAACACAGTATTACAGGGGATTTGAATTGCATTGTTATTAAAATTATCAACATTTTTCATTCAGTCACACTAGAAATTTATACAAATGAAATATGACAGAATGGGGGGGATGGGTGGATTAAGATTCCAGACGTCATAATGAATATCCTTTTGTATTTTACCCCAACCTTCTATTAATCAATCTCATTAAAAATTAGGGAATAGGAATTGTTCATGAAAACACAGGCAACATCAAGTAAGGTTTAAATACAGTTATAAAAAACCTTTGCAAATGCCAGATCTTTTGACTGTCACATTGGTTTACAGCTGCGTCATCCTAAAATCGACATTATTATCAAAAAAATCTCAATGTGAACACATTTGTCACCATTTTTGTTGTTTTGTTTGCTTTATGGAAGGCTAAGAACACACCAGGGTTAGATGTGGATTTTGTATCCCAGCTACAGTAAATCTATGAGTTTTACACAGTAAAGATATGCCCAATGGAGTACGCTTTTTTGTCGAAAAGGGTCCTGAATTCAACTTTCAAACTTTGACATGTCTAGTCAGGTCGCATTGTTTGGGTCTGTGTTTTATAAACTTACGGAACAAGCAGCTTGACAAGAATGACTGTGCTCCATCACAGGTAAACAGAACAAATCATGAATGAGATGCAGATAAAGGAATGGCAGCTTCTTGTAGCCATTTCTGCTTCATTTGTATCTACCCATAATGAAACATTAGGTGTTGCTACTGCAAATATATTTATGTTCTATCTTACCATAGTGATCTCTCTGGCAAAACAATTCCTGTTAGAACTATAAAAATCAAGGACCTCTTGGCTTTAAAAATGTTAGAAATATTAAAGGTAATGTAAGTACTCATCCATAATAGTTATAACATATGCTCTCCTTTTTTTGTTAATGTTCACATTTCAGTGAAAAGTTCAACATATTGTCTCTAAGTTTGCATCAGCTTAACTAGATAGTCTGCCAAATATATAATATGTGGATAAACATTTCCCAATTGTTTTTTTAATCTTTTTTGTTGTTGTTTAATCGAAGTAGAAATAACTCTATGGACTATGTGTAACAATTTTCTGTGTAAATTTACCAGTAAATTGACCTGTTTTTATCAATTATGAAAAGAAACTCCTATCGCTCTCCTATTGGCTGATGCTGCTCATCTCCTGCAAGATGCTTCTAATAATACCTGGCTTGATGGATGCTATGGTTACTGTAACCTGCAGGAGGGAGGTGGCTGTGATGGAGGGAACAAGATTGTAATTATTGAGCTCTGAGGCAAATTTAGCACAGCTGTGTTGACGTCAACTCTCAATTATTAGATGGAGGAAAATTATTTATGGCTCCTTCTTTATTTAATTAAAACTTCAATGGGAATGGTATACTGCTCAACAGACATGGGCATGCACCGTTTTATTTAACTGCTGCATTCCTCATGAAAACTGTATCCTGAGGCAAAGATTAATTATTGTGGTCTTTTTTCTGTCCTGTGGTTAAACTTACTGCTTTTCACTAAATCTTTGTGAACTGCATCTTGTCTGCTGTTTTTCTGCAGGTGGAGGCCCTGACCCATCAGAACAGAGCCACCACAGTGCACGCTGTGCGTGACTCCGAGCTGGCCAAGTTACCAGAGGGAGCACTGAGCTCCATCAAGAGGAAGTTCCCACAGGTTTGCCTGACTTTCACATTTAAGTACACAAACAAGTATGGAAAACTGGTAAAGGATACCTTGTGGTGGAACCTTGAATGAAGAACCAAGCATAACATTTGGAGAGGTCTTCATTTTTGTACTTTGCATGTAAATACTTGAATGGTTAAAAAGACAAAACTGCATAATTTAATTTAAATTCATTTGTATTTAACTTATAAAATAGTTTTACTCCCCAGTGTTTCCCCCAGGCTTTTATGTTATGCTTAAAGTGGGCAGGGGGAAATGAAAAAAGCTTTTTTAAGTATGAGTTTTACTTTTGTTCTCCTGTTTGTTTGAGGGTTTAATTGTCTTTCAGTATATTAGATTTACAGATTTTTTTCATCAGGTACGACAGTCACTATGTCAGATTATGTGTCCACAAAACCATGAAATAGTGCAGTGACTTGCCCGACAAGCATGACAGAACACACAATTAAAACCATCTGCATGTAATGACCGTTGTGATGATGCTGGATCGAAGTTGCCCCCTGCATTTTCTCTCCAACATTTCTCAATTTACAGTCTGGCCGTAGCTCCTCTACAATATATCACAAAGGCAGTGATGTTATTTTCTGAGCTTTACTTAACTTTTCTCTGTCTCGTAGTTATGAAGGCTTCAGCTTCAGTTTGTTTACTTCCGTGATTGTTGCACATGCAGAGCTCCCTGTGTTCTCATTAATCAATGTCTCTGATGTGAAGGAAGAAATCTTAGGAGGCAGGACAAAAATTTAACCCACTAGATTTCTGACATCATCTAGTGATGATCCACTGGCCTGATTGTTATAAAGTTATCAATAGATTGCCTAGTGTGCCCCTCTCTCGATCAGGAAAAGAAGAGCTTGATCATTCATCTATGATCAGGTCTATGTCATCTCTTTCTTGCCAGCTAGAAAGCCAATCTTTCCCCTTACAATGAGCATTTGAACAACCTTTTGACTTCCTTTGTCTCTCAGGTTGTCACTAGGTTGATCCACTTACTCGGACAGAAGATCCTCCAACAGGTGAATGGTCCTCTGACAGGTGTGTGCATCTTCATAGGCATATGCAATTTCCCGCTGGTGCTCGGGGTTATTCAACTAATGTGGGTGTTTATGTTAATGAACTGTTAAGTGAGGGGCTTATTAATATTTATGCTTTTGCCCAGCTCGCAGTTTGGCTCTCCACACCCCTGGCAGCAAGTGGGATGCTGGAAATCAAGCCTCTAACCTCTCCACTGTGGCAGTGCTGCCTGTTTCAGAAGAAGTGCCTTTGACTGCTTTTACTCTGGAGCTGCAGCATGCGCTCATCGCAATAGGTATGAAAAAAGAAAAACTGCTTTGATTTAAAAAAATTAAACAGAAAGGTTAATCTATTTGTATAATTTCCAACATGAGAACACTGGGCTGAAGTTTAGGTCCTCCGTTGTGCTAACTGTGCAGACTTTTCCTTGGAACTTGTTGGATCAGACATATTGATTAAATCCTTATCAAAAACCCTCCCGTTCAACCCTAGTTTTTAAGTTCCTTTGACTCATTAGGGGCTGTTTTTTTGGCATAGTTTACCAATGATACATTGGTCTGTGGACATTGACATGTGCCATGGCAGGCTTTGTGATGTTTATTTTTTACCTAATCTTAAAGCAGGAAATTTCACAAAGCTAAGCCTGCCAATATCTCTTGCAATGTTTGTAGATAAATACATGGATTTAACTATATGATCAACTGTTGTTGTCTTTTGTTTATGTTATATTTTGGCAACAAAACATAGTACAATTTTTTAATAAGGCGTATTAGACATTATCAAAACTAACAGGTGTAATTGGTTGAATTGTGGCCCTTTTTGGTAGTCTATGCTAATTGTGATTCTACATAGCTCTAAAGACCTTGAAAGACAGAACAAAACAATATCAACTGGACCAGCAGGATCTACGTGTTGATAAAAATGCACATGGCATTGGCAGTATTGGGAACTATGACTCATCTGTTTTGGTGTCTGTAACTTTAAATCCTCATAAGCTGTGTCTGACCCCACACCTCTTAAGTGGTAGAGAGGCTTCCACTTTCCAGGGCAATGCTCTAGTGTTTACAGTTTCTACAGACATGGCTGAAATCATGGCTGAAGCATTAGATCAAGAATCTAACCCAGAAAGAGAGGCTCCTGCTCAGAGAGCGCAGTGTGAAGTAAACAAAATATTCAATGAAAAAAAATCTGACCTTAAGACCCAGTGAATTTTTTCCCATTGTGGAAGTAAATGTTCCCACAACAACTGCTTAACTGATTTATGCTCACCATTTTACTTCAGTCAGCTTCTTCTGTGCAGGAGGCTTTCTATCAGGTTCAAACTCTGTAGTTTGGTTTATAGAAAAGTTCTACTGACATAGTGAAAACTGTTTATCTGAAGTGCAAAAAAGATTTGTCCAGGTAATTTTACTTAGCATCAGCATCAAAGAGCCCAAATTTTGCCTTCACTCAGGGTTATATATTCAGTTCTGCTGAATGCCAGAGTATGTTCACAATCAGTAATCTCTGGAAATCATTCTAGTTTACACACATGGGGTGTTGGTGGCTTAGTCTGATACACTCTGCCATCAATCTGAAGGTTGAAGGTTTGAGCCCAGCTCCAGCTGTTACATGCCAGTGTGTCTTGGGCAGTGTACTCAACCCCAAGTTGCTCCCACTACTGTGCCAGTGACATGTAAATGGATATGAAGTGGCATGAATGTGTTATCAGATATTGATGGACAACTTAAATAGAAACTCAGAGCCATTAGTGAGTGAATTGGTGTGAACAGGTAAAAGTGGCCTGTGGTGTAAAACCCCTTTGAGTTGTCAGACAGGCGATTAAAGTGCTGTAGAAGCTCAAGTCCATATGCCATTTACACACTGGGTACCCCTACACAGCTGCATTCTTAGTCTATCTGAGATGCTCTGTTGGATCTGCTGCCACTTAAAGGGCCCTCCTCTCCCATGTGGCCCAAGTCTGCTCTGATTGGTTGACCTGCCTGCTTTGTGGTAATTGGTCAGTTAAGCACTGCTTGGTGCCATGTTTTCAACAACTCTGCACTCATTCTATGGTCTTTGCTCAGCACTGGGCTTGCCTGTAGGACATCACACCAGTTGGTCAGTTCAGGGATGCCAAAGGAACAAGACGCTGGTGCTGTAAACAAGAGGAGAGGGAGAAGTACCAATGACACAGACTTTTTGTTTTGTGCATAGAAGTAGTCATTCATATGGAGACATGTAAAACAAGTTAAGGGGAAATTAAACTCAAAATAGCATAATATGGGATCCTTAAATTTACTTCTACCTTAAAACAAAATCAAATACCTTTTAACAGTGTTGTAAATTATTGCATGATCATTTTAAAAGATGTTGGCCTTTTCTCCCCACACAAACACAAATGTTTAAAGCTACATCCAGATTTTTTTTAAAGCATTATAGAGATAACTAGATGGGCTTAATAAAGGCTATTACTTTTTAGTCTGGGAGGAAAACCGGAATTATACTTGTGTCTATGCTAGTCTGGCACAAAGAAGAACTGGGCCAATCATGAGGATCTGCAAGGAAGATGGATGAAAATGACTGTAGCTGATTTGATCTTCTGCATATAGGTCCCACTCTTCTTCTGACCAGTGATATCATCAAACAGCGACTTGGAGCTGCAGCATTAGACAGGTATGTTCAGTTGCAGACAGAAAATTCATACAGGAATGTTACCCTTAGAATTTCTTCACACTGCTTGTAGCTTATTTATCTTTTTCCTTGGGCCCTTCATCTCTCTTACACACTTATTAAATTCAGTCCGAGTATGCTGTCTTGGCACTGTAAGAAAAATGGATCTACTTTGTGCTGCCAGTAAGGCTTTGCAGCCTGTCATTAATGGACTTCTTTCCTCTTCAGTGTGCACGAGTACCGGCTGTCCAGCTGGCTTGGCCAACAGGAAGACATCCATCGCATTGTTCTCTACCAGACTGACTACACACTGACCCCGTGGACACAGCGCTGCATCCGTCAAGCTGATTGCATCATCATAGTGGGACTGGGAGAGCAGGACCCTGCCGTTGGGGAGGTGAGATGTCAGAGTTGGATAACATAATAATCAAAAGCAAAGGCTGCAACTGAGTCATGCATCTTGTATTTGCGTGGTTGAGTTTTTTTTAAAGATGCTTAAAATAAACATCAAAATATAGTGAAAGATTTCTATCACAAAACTTTAAAGTCCAAGTTGGTGTGTAAAGTTTGCTTTTAGGGTCTGACAAGCACTATAAAAACTCAAATGCATTTTTTAAAAACATGTTTCATGGATATAAAGTGTGGAAGGCTGCCAGTCTTCACATTAAAGCCCCCATGAGGAGTTTTATCTGGTAATTAACCAGACTATATTAATGCTCATGCCTCATTATGGCTTGAATACACAATCAAGACCATCAGCGACAAGATTGACTTCTTGAGTCATTTTAATGCCAAAAGCCGCTGCCAAAGGGTAGGTATTAGATGTGACAATTTACAGCATACTTTAGTAACAGCCTTTTATGCATTTTCCACAGCAGAGATTTACAGTGAGTTATAACAAAGAAAAAAAAAGGGTTTGTTAATCTGTTATATAAGACACAGTCTGTTCGGGGTACCCTACAAGCAAAAGATTTTCATGGGACTTTTCCAACACATGGAATCAGCTTGACTGTACCTGGTTGTTTTGGTTTTCCATCAGAGATTGTACCTGGTACCTGCCACAGTTTTCTGTATCACCTCCAGCAGGGTTCGAAGGAAGCTGAGCAGAGACTGTTCATGACCTGGAGACACTGTTGACCTCTGAATGGTCAGAGTATAGCCATGAGTCGGGGTATTAAAAATGCTGTTGTCGGCTCTGAAATGCTGTATGACTTCCCAAACTCTCCTCTGCCTAAATAGGATGTCGTTTTGCTGCTTGCAATGGTTTTTTGTAACAGACTAAAAGCCACAAAGGGGCTCCTCCTTTGTTGCTGTGAGGATACCACTGTAGTTTGGTACAGCCACACTATGACAGTCTATTGTACCTTAAAGGGGTACAAATTAAGTTTATACTGTAACGGAAAATGGAGTGGGTAGTTTCTAAACCATGCAGAGGTGAGCCAAGTTGAGCAGATACCACAGATGGAAGAGCACCAGAAGTCTTCCTGTATTATGATTTTCATTGCATTCAGCAAAGTCAACAAGGTTCCCTTTCTTTGCAGCTGTGTAGATATCTTGATACCATCTGTGTTCTCTAGGGATTTTTCCAGACAGATAATTTCAAAGATAAAAACAGGTTTATTGGACTACTTTTAAATTAACAAAGGACTCAGAAAACAAGCAAAACTATGTACAAAGCACGTCAGAACCCATAACAAAAAAAGTCAAAAAAGTAATCATGGCAGACAGGGAACAGAAGCGGTCACAACTGTGGCTTAATTTTACCCAAAATTATGGGAACTGCTTCCGTTGTCTTTGTCTGTGTGATGTTAAGTGAGAGTAGAAACAGTAACTTGCAGAAGCATTCATTCATATAGCACAGCAGTAACCAACAGGAGTGCTGTGTATTTGACTTTGGTGCCTCAGAAAACTTGTGTAGATCAGCTTTATTCTACACAGAAAATACAGGAACCATGAAGAATGGATTAATTGAACAAATGCGTAATGGCATTAGTAACAATAAAATTTTATCAGTTTTCATCCATAAACCTGATATTGCCTTTGTACAACTTAGTCTTCATGTTTGGATCAAAATCCAGCCCAACTATGCTATTCCTGTGAGGTGCTGGTAATGCTATCTGTTTGTATTGTATCGCCCATTCAGTTTGCTTTTTTTTTTTTACATACAAGTTTGAGGTAATTTCAACAACAGGGTAGCAGCCATTAGACAGAGCCCCAGAGGATACTAGTGGTGAGGAGTTGCTACAGTCTAGACAAATCATTCGACTGCTATACCAAGCCTGTTTTGTTAAAAAACATGCAAAAAAAACCCAACTAGTTAACACAACTTGTAAATCTGGTGTCTGCTATCTTGTTATTCAGCTATAACTGTTTTCTTACATGCATCCTTATTTTTAACCATGTGAAGCTTGCTGCCCTGCTGGCCAGTTGTGAAGCAGCTAAGCATACAGCTTCTGCAGACTTTGATAGTGACTGAAAACGTTTATTCTAGAGTAGGACCATAAGAATGAAGGAATCTGTCATATAGAGCAGCAGCGTTACTTTTGATGTGCTGTAGTGTCACCGTGGAGCAAAATCTACCATTATTTCAGGCTTTGGGGATTGGATTTAATGAGCCTTTGTTGATTTTTCTCTCATGAGGAATTCACACCAATCATTATGAACTGAGCTCTTGTTCAGTCTTCTCCCTTTAACTGTGTTATAAAGCTATGATCTTGGTACGACTTGACTTGATATTAAGGTCATTGCTGGCCATTGTTCCCTTAAATCACAGCTTTGCAGGGGGGCTTGAAGGACTTAATGGTCACATGGGCAGTGAAAGCCTCGTATTTGACCCTTGGGCTTGCGGGAGTAATAGGCACGGGGTGAACTTGTGAAAGAGAGGGTCTGGGAAAGAAAAGAGGTGCACGTCCAGCTGATGAAAGAAAGGTAATTGCCTTCAAAAGGGAAAAATGGGGCTGGAGAAGTGAAGAATGTAACCCCCGTTTAACAGGAGATGGTGAGAGAAATGGATCAATATTTGCCCAGGCTCAGAATGAGTCATAGCCCGGGGTTGATTTTATCTTTCAGGGCACACACACATGCACCCTCTCACCTTGCACACACACAGTGCACCTTTTGCAAAGGGCCTGTTGACTGGGCGACACATCTGACCTTCCTCTCAGCCTATTTAGCCTCCAGCCCCCCTTTCTTTTTGAGTGTGATCTTTAATAAAACTGCCTGAGCAAGGAAATTACCTTCAGAAAATGTGAACAAAATAATTGGATGTTAATTTATAATTAAGCTATTTGATAACCTTGCCATTACAACTCCCCATTTAATCTCATTGCTCGTCCCACTGTCTGCAACTCTCAAAGATGGAAACGCACCTTTTTATCTTCATGTATGTTAAATTAACAGCAGTTTCACATCAGAGCATGACAGCTGTGGTGTGCATCTCCCATGCTGAAAACCTTGAAAATAGGAGGCTTTATTATTTCTTTCTACGTGCCATGCCATATATTTGCCAAAATAGACAGGAGCATATTAAATAGAGAGTCATATTTACATTTATCAGTGTGGCAGAAAAATGTCTCAGATAAAGCAGATTTTTCACATCTGTGCCTTTTCAAAATTAAAGTCCAGTTTACCATTTCCGTGGAGAAACTCGTCTTGTTTATAAAAAATGCTTTTATTCTGAAGTTTTTCCGGTCTGGTCTGTGGTTCTTCCTAAACTTTCTATGAGGATCTTTATTGAGGTGAAGATGCTCTGCTTGCGACATGGAGGAGAGCTCCTGCTGTAAAATGAAATGCTGGTTTGCACTGTTTACCTGATGCTTTTTTAATGAATTAATTTATTTATTGTAATTGTGTGTTCTTTTACTAATTCTGGACGCATGAGCAGGATGTGTTGAATGTGTTGTCTGTGCAGCAGACCCCTCTATCCAAGACAAATTTCTCCCAAGGGACACAATAAAGATACTTTGACTTTGACTTTGAAACGTAAAGCGGGATAGACTCTACGTACGTCATCCACGGGCATCCAGTGCTAAACAGCTGTTAGAGTCCCTCAGTTTTCTCTGACATGAAGCAAGACAACTTCTGATGGCTAATACCACCCTCTGTTGAAAAATGGATGAACAATGTATGTAAATAAATAGGGACAGGAGGCACAATTTTATCTGAACAATATTGTATTGGCAGATGATTGCCTTAAAAGCTGATTATGATATTTGAAGATATTAATTTATAGCAATATTTACAGCTGATCTTGTGGCCCTATGTATTGGCCCTTTATATCCTATTATTTTGACTGTAATATTGGCAGATTGTACAAGTGTTCCATATTGGTTTTCCCCACCATCGCTAAATGTTCACTTTTAGATATCAAAACTGTAATTTTTTAATATTTTTTCTACCACAAACTGTCTCGATGAAAGGATGAGGCCAGTTTTAGTGAAGTGGAGGCGTGCTTTTGAATAAAGATATCACTATTGTTATCGGTATTTGCAATAATTAATCAAGAAACATCAGCGTATTGGATAACCAAAAGTCTAATTATCGTGCATTCCTAAAGATAAAGGTTATTTAAAGTAGTACTATGCCATATCATACTGCCAGGGATACTGCGCATGTAAATATATATGTGATATAAAATTGTTGTATCATTACTTAAGTGATATACATCACTTCATTCCCTGCACAGAGACATTGTCATTTTATGAGTATTTCCTTTTGATGCTCAGACTGGCCCAAAGACAAATAATTATCCAAAAATTGATATAAGGTAGGAGGAATTTGATCCATATTCCGTTTCCTTGTTTGGTTGAAAACTTTCCATGTTCTTAACAAAAATAATTTACGCTATTGTTATTAAAAGAGGAAAACAACTAAACAGTGAAAAAGCTAGATTGTTCGGATTATTTTGGAAAAGCAATCTGATCATTTTTATCACATACCAGCACAAGTTCTGTCGCCATGCTTACTTGAATCTTTTCAGTCACAAGTTTGCAGTACTTTTCTGGTTTGAAACTCAACTTTCTGTCTACCCAGAGCCCATCTGATGAAAGAAAGGGGTATAAAATTTTCTGAAACATCTGCGCTTGATGTCTCCCCTCCAGCTGGAGCGTATGTTAGAAGGCAGCGCTGTTCGGGCCCAGAAGCAGCTGGTGCTCTTGCACAGAGAAGACGGCCCCCCACCCAAAGGGACTGTCAACTGGCTCAACATGCGAAGCTGGATCTCCAGACACCTCCACCTCTCTTGTCCCCGAAGAGTCTTCTCGAAGAGGAGCCCCCCCAAACTGGTAAGAGTAGAAAATATAATTTGAATATTTTTTTTTTAAGCTGCACATCAAACACTCTCATTTCTCTCTTCTCGCAGCTGCTTACCTTCAGAAAATTGAATTTTCCATAACATTTTCTTTTTTCTTTTACTGAAGTTTCATCCTTTTGCTGCTTTTTTTTCCTTGTTTGAAGTAATTTTATTATTTATGGATTTCAGTTGGAGTTGTATCAGCGTGTATTTGAGAAACCAGCAGATCGTCACTCCGACTTCTCCCGTCTGGCTCGTGTCCTCACAGGAAATGCTATTGCCCTTATCCTTGGAGGAGGAGGGGCTAGGTAACTTTCTATTTCCTACAACTGTTATCAAAAGTTTATAATAATTTACTTTTAATTAAGACAGCTGATTTTTCGTATAATGTTTCTGCCATGTCAATGCTCAGGGGATTTACTTTTCTAGGTCAACCAAGAGCTTAGCGTCACTGTGTTAATTTATTTATTTTTTTAACTATTAATGGGTTTTTGTATTATTGCCAACAAAAAGATTCTACGACTAATGAACAAGTTAACTTAGGTCAGTGGTTCTTAACTCAGGATCCACAACATCCCCCTTAAGAGAAATCTCAAACCAAATGTACGTAAATGTTCAAACACTCAGATTTGTTTAATCAAATATGATCAAGTATGGACTTCAGAAGGAGAAGACCTTCTCTTTTACTGTTCGTGGTCAGACAGCACAAACCTCTACTAAGGTATTAATCAGCAAGTCATGTGAGAAAATGAGGAAAACTGCCTGATCTGACAATGTTAACAAATCCTTGAGAAAAAATTCTGGATCACTATCTGGATTTGAATCACCACCAAATATGATCACTTCTTCCTTGTGCCATGACCAACATCCTCAGAAATTTTAATCAAAATCTTAGACAACCTTTTAAGTTATTATGCACATAGACAGATGAACAAACAGACAAACGGCAGCAGAAACATAACCTCCTAGTTAAAGTCAAGCTATGCAGAACTAAGTTAATGTCATTTGGGCAATGCTGATGTTTGTCAGGTACATGGAAAACTTTTTAGCATGCTTAGGATTTTCTGACATTTGATCCAACACACTTATAAACCCCAGCATCTGTTGACCTCCACTTCCCTTTTGCTGCTCTGAGTTACTGTTGTGTTTGTCTCTGTTGGCAAACTTCGGGGCTTGCAGACCAACAGCAGAGGAGTAGCAACCCAGTAATGTTAGTTCTAGTACAGTATTCTCATCTCTGGAACACATCATAGCCTAACTGAGATGAACATACATCAGTTTAGCACAAGATTGATTAACTTGGCAGGCACGTTTGCGAACAGTCACTGGCGAAAGCTTCTGGTGTTTATAGGCCAGAAGCCACAAGCATTCAATAGCACCCATGTTATGTGCTCTATCAAAAGATGGGTCTGAGTCTGAGAGGAGTCGAACTGAGAATAAGCTAGAAGTCTCGCAGCATGAACGGCAGCATTACATCTACGTTAAAAATGTTAAAATCTGTCCGTAACAAGTAAGCGGACCATCGGGAACTGTCATACTTCACCAGCACAACTTTTTTCTTAACTTAAGATTCATCCACCTGTGTTGAACTGCAAAATTGACCCTAGGAACGTACTTTCACTGAAATTTTGATGATTTCTCAACATTGGTCAATTCTAGCTATTAGATGTTGATTTAAAACAAACATTAGAATAGTTTGATCAAGTATTGCTTATTAAATTAATCTAGTCATGATGAAAGGCCTTCAAAATTAACCTGTCCAAAGTGTTGAATATCCTCTGGTGGCTATAAAGTATCATCTTGTACTTGCCAGTGTTACCCTTTAGGTATTGAAGTATTCCTATGGAGTTTTGTTTCTCTCAAGGGGGCACCAACCTGACAGCCAGAGCAAAGTGGCTTAGACCGTTCACTTATAGACTAAAAACTGTCACTGACAACAAAGTTGGCCTTGGCTGCCAGGTTGAAGAAGATTGATCTGAAAGGTTGTGGCTCACCCACGGACGTGCTTGACCATTTGACAGCTCAGTTAGGAGTCTGTTTGTAAAACATACATAACTAAACCAAGAGACAATGAAAAATAATGCATAGACTCAGTATGAACTTGACAGATTAAAATTATCACCGTTTTGTCAGTGTGAAAACAGACATTGGCATGCTGTCTTACAAACCACCTCACATTTGTGGTATGGTATTGAAGCCAGTGTTTTTCTAAGACAGTTGTACTCATCTTTTTTATTGAAAATGTTCAAAACTCTTCTTTGTTTCGTTCTTTTTCCACCTTCCTGTCCAGGGGCTGTTCCCAGGTGGGGATAATGCGGGCTTTGTGTGAGGCTGGGATCCCAGTTGACCTCATCGGCGGTGTCTCAATTGGTTCCCTGATGGGGGCGCTGTACGCAGAGGACCGTAGCCACAGCCGCATGAGGATTAGGGCCAGAGAATGGGCAGTGGTAAGAGTCTGAGAAACACAAATATACTGATGCACCATATTAAAGAGAAACAAAAACCTAAAGTATCAGCTAAGGTGCATCTCGCCTGGACAACGTCATGGACAATGTTGCCTCTTAAACATGATGGTCAGAACTTTTAGGGACAAGGGCTAAAACACACTTTCTCATTCAAAGTCACAGCATCATGTCAGCTGCCAGAGCAGGCAGTGACAGTTAGTAATAGCTTCAGTAGCAGTTTTGTCAGATCTGGACAGCATTTCTTTATTAAATGAAAAACAAAGAGTAACACTGAAAGTATCTCTCAACAGAAGAGATATTTTTTCTCCAGCCCCAAGAGGTTTTTTTATGAAGTGTCTTACATTTTGTATTTTAAACTGCAGCAGTAGCACTCGACTGCTACATTATCTGATTGGCCTGTAATGAATGTGATTGACAGAATCATCGTCCAATCACCTGCTGAATTTGCTTTTGAAAGGTTCTGCCCATTTCCCAAACACTTTCAATGGGCTGTTTCCCAACTAGTGAAATATTTTGAACAGTCCATCTGGTGTCAGGTTACTTATTTTCAGCAGTGATTCAAGAACATAGTGAAAAATGCCATAGGCTTGTAGCCAAGAAAACCATTGTGATGCTACCTTCTGTGCTGGCCTACAAAAATATGTCATCCCTACACCACTCTTGTTGCAGTGAATGTTTTTTAGTTTGCTGCTTTAACTGGAATTTCTGGTCTTTTTTACTCTATTGTATTTAAATGGGCAAATGATAGTCTGTAAACTCTAAAAAAAACGGTGCATATGTTATCAATCTTGTGGAAGGAAAAAAGAAAACCTGAGTGATTTCTGGCAAACAAGTCAAACCTCCCCCACACACTGTCACAGCGGCATCTTTGATTGGTGGAGCCCGCTGTTGCTTTCAAATTTCTGCTACTATGTGAGTTAACTGTTGCAGTTAAGGTAAGTGGTCAGTGTTGAGCTGTGGCCCTAAGGTGGTTGGCACTGTAGTTATCTGCCTCTGAAGATCAGCCAAAGTTCAACTGCATTTGCCCATTTCAAACTGTTGAAGGCAGTGGCTATTCACTAACATAACAGCATTTATAGGATTTTATCACTTAGACGTCGTGATTTGGATCACAACTGCTTGACTATAACAATCAATTTTTGTTCTGACAGAATTTTATCTGAAAGACAATATTTGGGGGCGGGGGGCAAAGTTAGTCTTTAAGAAAGTGTTCTTCACTAACATTTATTTGTTTTTGACAAGAATGCAGCTATGAATGAAGTTGGCTCTACTACAATGGCACTGGGTTTTTTCAGCAACCCAAAAGTAGAATATGCCTCATGATACGAAGGCCACGATGAGGTACATCATGTAACACACGAATTGTCGATGTTGATCATGTCTTTTACAAGATGTTTGGCACTTTTTGCCCATTTTTTAGTAAGAAACAAAAAGGTTTAGAGAATCTTACAGTTTGAGTCAGGTCATGTCATCTGGGAATTTTGGGGTGGCTTAAAATTTGGAGCATGCACTGCATCGTGTGGTTGGGGACAGCTACTGCCACCTTTTGATTTTTTTTTTGTGAACTGCCACCATTGGTGATGTCACCAAAGGTGTTTTTTAAAACTTCTGTCACAATATTTGAAGCTGTATACACATACGTATACACATATCTAACATTATACTGCTGTATTGATTTTTTTAGCACAAGCCTAGTCTCTTCCAATAGCAAAGGACAATTCGTCAAGCCAAACTATTCTCTATTAGTTTTTGTCTTTAATACACAACAAACAGGATTGTCATCAGAAAATCTGAGGTAAAATACAAAAAGCAAAGCTAATTCAATTTGAACTAGAAAGGAAAAAACAAATAAAAAGGGAAATTTAAATGCCACAAGAAAAAAATGGTTTTTTTTTCTTGTGGCATTTGTTATATTCAGTTTTCCACAGTTGTTTAAACAAGAAATAGTTTTTTTTTTTATCATATCATAAATACTGTATCATCAATAGTATTTTTCAGCTTGTTATTTTATATATCAAACAAGGGACAGCAGATTTGACAAAAAAAATGTATATTAATCATAAAGATGAAAGTAAAATTTTCCTGATTGGATTTGAAAATGAAAATTCTGCACCATAGGTCCCATGCGCCAGAAGGAAATCCCTTGTTGCTGCTTATTTTTTTCACAGCTGTTGAATTATTATATTGTAAAGCGTTGATGTAGGATGACCTTGAAGAAACAAATGCAGCATATGTTACATAACATCTGCCGACCAGGTGACCAGCTGCTTTGTTTTCTCCCTAAAAGCTGCTTTTTTAATGTGTGGAGAAAAATGTGTAAAAATCAGCTTTTAGTGGAATAATTTAGTCTTGTATCCTTGTACAACGGCACAAATTTCTCTTTGTTCAGTCTTTAGTGGAGAGGAATATTTTCAGACTGTCTCAGTTTGACCCTGTCCTTGTGAAGGTGAATCTTTCAGACAGTACGTTTTTGAAATTTTAATGTTGTTTAGACTCAGATTTTACTTCTGATATAATTAACCCCACTGTGCTGATTACCCATCAAAACTAATGGGTTGCTGTGCAGAAATAGTCCAGTGCATGGTTTGCATATTAACTCCATGAACAGAGCTTTGCCTGTGGACAGAATATGTCACAAAATATGAAATAAGACCCTTTGTTTATGACACCATGCAGGCAACAGTCGAGGCTGGAGGCAGTATGTTACATACGTCCGTCAAAGATGATGTTTGGTTGACTGGAAATAATGCCTGGCCCTCAGGGTTGCAAAACAGACTCATCCATCCTTTGCCTACTGCTGCTTCTGTTGCTCTCTCATCCTCTTTGATGAACTGTTGATAGAATCCCCAAAGCTTTATTTTCAGTCCTTCTTGTCGAGATTATTAAACCAGTGCTCCTGTGTTGAATAGACCAGCAGGGTAAAAGATATTTAGCCAACTAAATATGAAGAAAATGATACAGCAGGTACCAATATGATGATTATGATTACGATGATCTTTCAGATGTACTTTTAAGAAACAGTATACAGTATAATAATAATAATCTAGGTGTCTGGTTATGGATTTTTTTTTCTCAGCCATAGGAAATATTAACATAATCAGTATAACTAAACCTAGTTAAAAAACTTGCCTTAGTGTCTGATATTGATAAATACTATTGCAACTGTTTAACCTATTGGGTAGGCTTTTTCAGTCTATTAATAACTTTAGTAATTAATGTCCATAAATTAACACATGTATAATTAATAAATCATCCCACTGTGTTATGTAGTTTCACTTACAGAAGAATACTCAGGGTTTACCACAGATGCAAACTGCCAGACAAATAGTGGTCTAGTCACTCAGTTACTGATGCCTTCTTTATCCCATTGTTGAACCAAAACTTAAATATACATTTAAAATAAATAAATAATAATGCCATTTTCTAATGCATCTAGGCAAAGAAACAGTTTATTGATTTTTGTCAAACCATGAAATTATTTGTATTCACAGTTTTTTATACTCCAGTTCAACAACATATTAGTGTCATTCAAAAAGATGTAGAAATCATCCCTAATTTTTTAGACGAAAAGGTTTTTTCTGACAATATGTAGCCATGCACTTACAAGAAACCAAACTTGAGAGCTTGAATTTTTATCTTGAAAAATAATAAATTTCTGAGAAACAAAACTAAAAAATGTGGAGCTAACTGAGTATAAAATGGCATATCAAATTACAGAAAATCATAATCAATGAAGCCATTTGCTTTATATCATGCCTGCAGTTGAGAGCCCAGTCAGTCAACCAAATCAATGCCGAATCATATCAGATGTTACTTCAAGTCACCTTACAAGAGTAGCAATAGTAGCTATAACTTTCTGAAATGGAAAATTAACTATTTGTTTTTCAAATTAACTATCTCATTTGTAATACAAATGAACAGATCCCTCCAAGTGGTCCTAATACAGGATACATTGCCCATTCAGGATATAAATTTATATTTTTATCTATTCTTTTCTACAAACTTAGAAAAAATTTATTACCTATTTGCTGACTTTTATTCAGTGAAGGTGGAATTCAAAGGTAGAAATCAGAATAGGCTTGAAATGCAAAGAATATTCTAAAGTTCTGAATGGAAAACTTTAAAGTGATCACACAAAAAAAAAAAGATTAAATTCTTGCGGTGACCCCTTATTAGAATTTCGAGACATCTTCTCCAGTGATGATGTAACGTCTCAGTTTGCACCTCTGACAAATGATTTCTATCCATCCATCAAACATTTGTTAAATGATGACTTGATCAACTTGACCAGGAACTGCTGACTGGCTACTTCATATGTCAGTGGAAAGCACTGTGTCTGTTGAGAAAACATTTAACCAGTTGTTATAACGGCACACAAAGCTGGATCCATAATGTCTGATCTCACTTGTGAGTGATTGATGGTTGGTATCAAACTTGATCAGGGTGTCTGTTTTCTAAATGGATTTGATTTTGGAGGTCAAAGGTCAAGATCTCTGGGCCTGATGCTGATCTTTTGCGTCTACACACTTACCACTGAAACTGCCTAGCTCTGTGTATAGGGGCGTCACTGTACTTTGACTGTGGGGGAATCGCAATGGGTTGGAGACATATTATCTACAGGTGGTAGTTTCAGACATAAAACTGAATTTCTCCAGGACGGATAATTTGAGACACCTGCTCTGTGTCCCGACTGCCAACTGAGCATGTGGTATTATTTGTCTTCCTGCATTATTTCCAGCCCCTCCTCATTTGACTCTGTCCTTGATTCTGAAAGTTTTATTTAGAGGCAGCTGGCTGGGGTACTGCTCCCTCATATTAAAGTAAAACAAAAGCAGCTATGATGAAAGAATTGGTCTTTGCAAATCAAGCAAACTATCTAAATATGGATGCTTTTTAGTCTGAGTGAATTTCACTAATGAAAACTGGGACAAACAAGCTTTAACACCATGCACAGGCACCTGAAATCTCAATTAATCTACAACAAGCTGATTTTATTTGCTCATATTCTACTCTGCAGTTCATTTTGAGGGCTTCGTTCTTGATTTATTTTTGGGGGGAATTATGTTTCCTCGTTCTGCCTCTTTCTGTAGGAAATGACATCAGTGTTTAAGAAGGTTCTGGATCTTACATACCCCATCACCTCCATGTTCTCTGGCGCTTCCTTCAACTCCAGCATCAGCAATGTCTTCAAAAGCAAACAGATTGAGGTGAGTAAGCTGAGGTCACATGGGCACTGAAGAAGGGAACCTGGAAAATAATTATTTTCGGCAGGTTAACTTCCAAAAATATCTTTCAGCATTTGCAGGATCATGTGAGTTTTATCTTGATCTGTTTCCATGTAACCTTTTTGTGTATGCAGGACCTTTGGATCCCGTACTTTAATATCACAACTGACATCACTGCCTCGGCCATGAGAGTACACACTGATGGTAAGTACAGTCAGTCAGAAATACTTAATGTTCCTGAGGGGGAATTGAAGAGGCTGAAGTTACTTTTCTACTGAATAAATGCATGATAAACATGGGAAATATGAAAGAAGCAAACACTGTGATAACAGAATAATAGTGAGTAAGATCTCCAAGTTTACAACACAACATTAAAAGGATATAGAAGAAATTAATAAGAAAAATAGCAAGAAATATGAACATTTATTCAGTATGAAATTAAGATTTGTCATTTTTTTAATCTTAATTAGTGAGATTAATCATTGAGAGAAACGGTGACATTTACTTTGGACAGCCTTTCCCAAAGTCTGGGTCACGACCAAAATTGGGCCACGAACCTGTTTTTATTGGATTGTGGACTGTCGGACTAAAATCACTAAAATGACTGTGTAGGAAGCGGTCATGCTCATCCTCTCCCCTATCTTTACGCTACCCCATTGACATGTGCATGTGAACAAACTTCTTTTTTAGGTCCTAAGCCAAAACATTTGGGGAACCCCTGCTGGACATGGTGACAGAAAGGATGAAATAAAAAAAAAAGATCAAGATTATAAACAATGTTCAGACAAATGAACAGCAATACTTTACTTTAGATCCTACAGATTGTTTTATTTGTTTTTATGGAAACAAACCATTGTTGGTTTCTATTAAACGAGTCTGTTAAGATCTCGAGAGTAACAACTGAGAAATACTTGTTATCATTAAAGAAGACTAAAATAAAATGTATGGTTGTATGTCCATGGAAGGCCTCCCTAGACTGTGTGTCAATGAATTAAACTAAAAATGAATCCAAGTAATAAAAAAAAAATCAATAAAACCATCACAAAAGCATGATTTTAAAAAAAAGAGTAAAGCATAATATTAAACAAAACCGTCAAAACAAGGTGACTAAAAGCAAAATCAAAACCATTACAGTATAACCATCAATCACTAATACATTATTCAAAACAAGAATAGAAATCTGTCATCAGTTGAAACAAGATATTAGTGCAAAGATCAATATACATTCATTGGATAATAATCAGTGGATAATACTGTATTCTTCCATAATTTTGGAAACTACTGCTATTACTTGAAAAGATTAATAGCCCTTCAGAAGGCTGCATTGAGGAAAAAAGCAAAAATGAAGGGCTTTTTGGTAGTCAGTGACTTTTGTCTTAAGCCTCAAAGGGTCCTGTACTTGACTGTAGACACTGGTATCAATCTCAGGCATCTTCATTACCAGCCAGAAAGTCCTCACTAGAGCTTTAAATTAAAAAGCTATGAAAATGCCTTGGTTTTAATTTTCAATCCATGTTTTCTTAGAGAGACAGTACACTCCAATTACCTAAGAGACTCTTGTGTAACCACAGTTCTCATGAGTTAACTCAACCTTAACTTACTCGTATTGATGGATTTGATTTTCCATCTTGTCAGGTTGGTTGATTTGAATAAAATGCAAAGTATCTCAAGGACATAAACTTTAACAAACTGCCTGTTTGTTGTCTAAGGTTCCCTGTGGCGGTACGTCCGAGCCAGCATGTCTCTGTCTGGGTACCTGCCTCCTCTCTGTGACCCCAAAGACGGACACCTGCTGATGGACGGAGGTTACATCAACAACCTGCCTGGTCTGTTACTCTCAGCCTTTGAAAAGTTTTCTCTGAGCGTGTTGATTGTGCCATCTTCCACTCTTCTGCTGGATTATTCCACAAAGTTCTTTTATTTACTGTCCCACCTTTCTCCTTTTTTCCGCCTCTCCTTCCAGCTGATGTTGCTCGCTCCATGGGGGCCAAAGTGGTGATAGCTATCGACGTGGGCAGCCGGGATGAAACCAACCTCACTAATTATGGTGACGCGCTCTCCGGCTGGTGGCTGCTATGGAAACGCCTCAACCCCCTGGCAGAGAAAGTAAAGGTAACGGATTGATTAAAAGTGAAGACACAACAGTGATTGTGTGAGGATGTGTAAAAGTAAATGAGTCTGATGAATAACAATTAGGATATATCAGGAGGTGTTTTTTCCACTGATGCTTGTGCTCATTCCTGGTCTTAGGTGTTAAACATGGCAGAGATCCAGACACGACTGGCCTACGTGTGCTGCGTGAGGCAGCTGGAGTCTGTGAAGAACAGCGATTACTGCGAGTACATCAGACCTCCAATTGACAGATACAGGACCCTGGAGTTTGGAAAGTTTGATGAGATTGCTGTAAGTTTGAAAATGATACTCAATTTCAAATTAGTGGAAAAATGATGCATATAAAGAGTCATTAACAGCTACTCTGAAATAATGGTTGTGTTTCCATGTTTATTTCATCTGATATAGTCTGTCAGTAAAAGAATGAATTAGAATGTGATGATTTCGTGTTTCTGTCATGAAGGAGGTGGGATACCAGCATGGAAAAACAGTGTTTGACGTGTGGAGTCGCAGTGGAGTGGTGGAGAAGATGATGAAAGACAGACATCAGGAGGAGTTTCACAACACTCAAAGCAAGAACAATGTAAGTATGCAGTTCTTGTTAGTTCAGTTTACAGGCAGAGCGGTTTCTTATATATCTTGTATTATGTGGTGGAAAAAGTTTGAATCTCTTCTGCTTGTATTCACCATTAACCCAGTGATGGGCAGAAACGTCTCTACAATTAGAAATTCAAGTAGCTTAATTACATTTCCGGTTGCTTTGTGGTAGCATTGTTGTTTTCTGAGTCAAATAGCTTTTTAGTAGATTAGTTGTTTTATTGATGGAGTAGCGCAGTGGCATCCAACAAATGACACCTCCCTCTGCAAAGATGGGGAGCCACAGTGTGAATCAGAAGCGGAGCACTCCGTCGTGGCCCAAAAACATATTTAAAGAATTAGTGAAGGATGCGAGCAGACTCATGGAGACGGTGAGTGTGTATGTCTGCATGACGATGCTGCCGCCTGAGAAAGTGTTTTTTCAGCCCACAGCCAGCTCCATTTTCAGTAACATGCCATTTCCAACATTTCCTGGTGATACTTGGACCAGTGTAAAGTTGTTGAAAAGGAGTAAAATGTGTGAGATTTAATGTCTCTGAAATCTAACTTTATAGTCCACCGCATTTAAACAAAAGATGTTCTCAGGGAAATCCAGCTATTTAAAACAGAATTAAACTAACTAATCTAAAGACAATGAGGCATCAGAAAATGGTCAAGAACTGCTCTTTATTTATCACATTATGGCAGTGAAATCGGGGAAACAATCGGAAGTTGAATTGCAGAGTGGAGTGCGACCGAGGATGTGTATGTGTTATTCTTTCATTGAGCATGTTATCAAATCAGAGCTTTCAGGCTTACAGCTGGAGACACGTCTCCTTCACGTCTTCAATTTCGTAAATCGCAAGAACAGGAGGGTTCCCAATTTTTAAGCTGCATGCTCCTCAGCCAAAACAGACAGGGAAATGAAAAATAGAGCCATATTTACGTTAATCCAGCTGGTATTTATGTCCACAGCGGTAGAATATGTCACAGAAAAGATAAAATCGTCCAATTACTCTTAACATTCCTTTGGTCATTTAGAAGGCTCTGATTCTGCAAGTGACCTGGGTCAGATATTCAATGAATCAGGCTCCTTCTGAGAGATTTATTGAGATTCTTAAAACTCCTAAACTTTCTTTGGAAGCTTCTTATTGGGGAGACATTTATTGGAGAAATGGAGCTGTGACAACAGCAAGATACAGCAACAACATAGCACACACACACGTCTGGTATGAAAGCAAAACGTCTCAAACCAAAGCTGGCACACACGTCACCACACAAACTCAGTGTGAAGTGACTGTAATGCTAATTCCCAAACGCTTATAGGGAGAGTTTTTACTTATGTTTTACACAACGTCCCAACTTAACTGGAATTGGGGTTTGTAAATGCTATCAGCTCTATCTATCCAGTCTACAGCAGACATTCATGTCCTTTGCTGACATCCAGGCTTGAGGGCATTTTGGCTGCTGAGCTGCAGACCTTCAGTGGAGCTACAGTGGTTACTTGTGTTGGGCGGTTGTGTTACAGTTATTATTGAGCATTTGACCGGGATTTTGAATTCTGTATTTATAAAAAAGAGTAAGAAATTAGTTTGACCAGCTCGTTAATTTGGTGTTTTCAATTTGGTTTCCCAGATTAAACCGTTCAAGTGTCTGCTCACATCCCTAGTTTAGACAGCAGCAGTCTCATGTTGGGGTCCAAGGCCAGGCTGTCTTAAAAGTAAAGAACATCTTATTTACTGTGAACCAAATTTGCCCCCTTGCAATGTCAAAGAATGACTAAGGACCAACAGAACAAGGCAGTGAAGAGAGAGTAAGACAGATGAGATATTTATCCTCAACCTGAGAAACATCATGTGGAGGGTGATGGGAAAATAGCTGGTACTAAAAAAAGTTGTGCTGATCAATACAGAGCAACAAAAGGATGAACCTGAACAATGCAGCAGAGAAACAACAATGGAGCTACTGTCTTTATTTGAGAATTGAAACTATAAATATGTCCAATTCTCTCTTTTTAAACTGTAGCCATCCCACACAGGCAGTTAATGAGTTTCCTTTCTATTTTCTGGCTCCTCTGTTGGGTGCAACACTCAGGAGAAATAATGCATCTATTCCTGTGATAGATAGTAAATACAGTAGAGTGCCTGGATGTGTCGCACAAAATGCAGAACAAAGAAAAGACAAACTGGTGGTGGCGGAGATTCGAAAGCAAAGGGAGGGATTTGTGTGGGTGTAGGAAGGCAGTAATTATACATGTTGTTTTAATGAAGATCTAAAAGAAGAAGCTGATAATTAGAAGAAAACTAGAACTATCACCTGGTGGTTTATACCTCTGCAATGTGCATAAGAGCCAAACTGTTAAAATACAATAGTAAATGAATCTGCTGGGTGCTTTTTGTGATGGTGTAATTTGTAAAAATCTAGCAGGCAGGGGATGAACATCAGTGTTATTGACATTGAGTTGGAGTCAAAGAAAATGTTTTTTCAGTATATGAAAAAAATCCCTCAGAGAGATCTTGAGATGTTAAGTTCATGAGCAAGAGATAATGAGACCCCAAAACCCTCCAAAATCTTATCAGCCTTGAGTCAAAACGTACAATTTTGCTAATTCCAGGTACAGAAATTACAAGATCACATTCCTTAACAATGAGTATAAGCTTTTATGACCTTGCCCTTTTGCCCATGGCCTTTCAAATCTAATCAGTTCATCCCTGAGTTAAAAGAATTAAAGATCAGCTTCGGCTTTCTCAGAGGCAAAGGCAACAAAATGTCCATAATGTGGTCACTAAATGGATATATACGGCACATGCACTGTGTTTTTGTTGTTGTTGTTTTCTAACTTAAATCACACCCAAAAATAAATTAGCAGTTGTTCTGTAGTATTTAACAAGTATTTGATTGTTCAGAGCTGTTTAATTGTAACTTGGGAAAAGTAACAAACTGAGTCTACAGTAGAGCTCTCCTCGTTTCCTCTCTGTTATCACCTCTTATGTGTTGTGCCATATTCTACTTTATGAGATGACATCTGCTAATATGAATAGGGATGGGAACTGAAAACCAATTCCAGCTGAGAATCAATAACAACTCCCTTAAGGAATTGATATCAATAGACCTTTGGCTTATCAATTCCCTTATCAATTCCTTCCACTTTGTTGATCTGCATGCTTCGGAAATCAAAGATGCCACACACTGTTCAGAGGGAAATCGCAACAAAGAAGTCAAGGCAGGCAGCAGACGGGAGTTGACAAAATTGTGTCGTTTTTTTGACAATAAAACACTTGCTGTGTATATTCCAGTAAGAGGAAATACCAGCAACTTGTAAAAGCATTTATCTGGGCAGAAATATGGCAATGGATATCAGGAGTGTCATGTGTTTGACATCGTTGCTTCTGAAAACCTGTGTGATCCAATTTTTTTTTTCACGAAGAAAATCAGCAGGAATCGATAAGGGAATCATTAAAGAATCGGATCAGTAAACAGAATCGCTAACGGCATTGGTATCAATAAAATCTTATCGATTCCCATCCCTAAATATGAAAATGTAGAGACAGATTTTGTACCTCTTTTGTCTGTTTTAATGCAAAATCATGTCGTTTTCACTACACTCTGTTTTCCTCAGTCTTGGATGGCAGGAATACATTAAAGCTCTCTGACAGACAAGGTGTCGACACTGAGCAGCTGCTGTAGTTAGAAAACAATCAATTAGTTAGCTGGCCTCATCAGAGTGAAACAGACTGGTTAGTGGCTAATTTGATGTTTCCAACAATGTGATAATGCTGTGTGGAGGATGTGGCAGGGGACCCCTATTTATTTCAGATTACAAGGTTATTACTTTTGTATAGTGTATATATACATATACATTACAAACTCCAATTCCCATGAAGCTGGGACGTTGTGTAAAACATAAATAAAAACACAATACAAATGATCTGCAAATCCTTTTTTCAACTTACATTCAGTTGAATACACAACAAAGAAAGGATGTTTATGTTCATACTAATTAAGAATTTTTACTATTTATTTAATGTGTTCATGTTTTTAACTGTGTACATTTGTGTTGTGTCTCCTAGGTGGTGACCTGTCCCAATGCCTCCTTCACTGACCTGGCAGAAATTGTGTCCCGCATTGAGCCAGTGAAACTCGCTGTGGCAGATGGTACAACTATCAACACACAACTCTACATTTTAACTTTTATCTACACATTTAAGATGTGTGCCAGTTCAAGGTTAGCATCCTTTGAAGGGCTCACAAGTCTTTGAGGGCCGAATAGATCAACTCAGGATAAACTGAACTGAGACACTCAGAGGACTTCTGGTTTGTGCTATAAAGCCCTGCAGGTAACTGTTTTCTTAATCTGTGCGACTCTGTGTGCATCAGCAGGTATTCACCTCAGAGGTAGTAACTGCTACTAAAATTTGGCCTCCAAAGGATGCAGCTCCTGAATTGGGACACAGCATCAATAGCTGAGAAAAGGCAGACTTTGACTCATATTTGTGCAAGATTTTGGCTTCAGTGTTTGCTTCAATTATCTTATCTAGATAGTATGTTGATTTTTGAGTTCTAATTGCAAAATTGATATGAGGAACAAACATACTGTTGGGAAAGTAAACACTATTAAGGGTGGTAGGGCAGGTGCAAATGTCCCATTTTCATCCAAAAATTTGAGGTTTGAATTAAGGAAAAAAAACTTAAGTAACTCCTTACATGGCAAGCTTATCTTCTTTTTTATTCTTCCTCTTCTTTTTATTTATTACCTCTTTGTTATCAACTTGTCTTATTTGACTCCTCCCAGCACTACATGTCTTTTGCTTTCTGACTCATTCACCTGCACACCCACTTTTCTGTTGTCGCCTCCTCGACACACCACATATTCCTGCTTATTCACCCACAATGTGCTTCTGTGCTTCCTGTCCTTCACCCCGCTCCATCCATCAGAGGAGTCAGACTACCACACTGACTATGAGGAGGAGGCTCTGGAGAGCGCTCTGTCTGACATGGAGCTGTACAATCAATGCCGTGAAGAGCACACTGAAGGGGAGGAGACCGCTGACACGGTGCGAGCTTCTGGTGATAACGGGAGACACTGTGGGGTTGTTTCTGTTAAGTAGAGCACTTAAGTTTCTTGGGGGAAGTCAAAAGTGTCCTGTTGGCAGTTGTTCAGCCATAGATTATAGCTCATTCTGGAGCCAGTCCAATTAATGCTTTAAAACTGATCTATACACCATGAATTATAGCCTAAGACATATTTTAGGGCAGCACAGGGCCTCCTGTGTAAACTCAATTACATGCTTAATTTTTGAAACTGAGAATGGAAGATTTTGTGAGGATGTCACATAAGTCCAAGGACAAATAGGGTCAAACTTTTATTTTATCCATCACAGACATGTTAAGAAATGACTGTATATTCAGTCCTTAAAGAAATCCGGTCTGCTTCACAACAAGGATTTACAAGCAAGTAAAATCCCTATAATTATTATGTTTGTTAGGTGACAGATCTCTTGTGCCAGCAAGCTTTACAAAAGCAGAGTCTGCCCTGATAATAACAGGTTGAGTATAGCAGCCAGACTTAGTCTTTACTGCTGGAAGATCCCACATAGGCTTTGGCGAATGGGGAGGCTTAAACATATTGTGCTTTATTAACTTGATCACAGACCTCAGTTTTCAGCCATAATTTATTCTAGGCATACAATTTTGTGATGTAACATTGTTGAGAGGGTGTAGAGCACTGGCAACCAGGTTCGGTTGGTCTTGTTTGCTTTTGGAGATCATACAGAGGGATCTGCCACTCTGTTTGAAAACCAGTCAGAACACCTCACAGGGGTCTGATCACAAAAAGGCTCATATCAAATCTTGTAGGCAGTAAAGGATAACATTGTGATCAATCTTTAAAACTGACACCAAGGCTGAGTGTGTCAGTCTGGTTTAAAGAAAAACAGTGTTAGTCTGTTTAAACCAGACTTTATTCAAACAAGTTTCTCTTACTTAATCCATCAGCTGGAAAGGCACATCTGTTAGAGGCACTGCAGACACAGAGTGGAGTAAAGAGATAATTAGTAAGAATGGATTGGAAGTGTCCAGCTCAGGCCATTAAAGACAGGATTAGAGAAAAGCCCTTTTTCAAGTGGATGTTTCAGTTTAAAGCCGGTGAAGTCAGAGGTCAGAGGAAGAAAAGTGACGAAAATCAGATTGAGTTCAGTTTTAAAAAGATGGAGGGTTTCAATGTGTAGTAGGGCTGAACAATTAATGGCATATCCAATAAAACATCATATTGCCAACTGAATTTTTCAGTGTGTAGCGGGTGAAATGTTTCGTTAAAGTCAAATTTATGTCAGAATACCAGTTTTGATTAAAATCTTATGCAGTAGTGGTGTTCTGGCTGGCTTATACACAAATTAAAAACCAAACAAAATTTGTTTGGTTAATGAATTGCAAAAGGAAAGCATACTCCTTAATCATATAAAAAATATTTAAATGATCAATTTGATATACTATTTTATTGTAAAGAGACTTATGAGCCAAAAAATGTAACTCCCTTTGTTACTAAAAATCAAGGTTGCAAGAAAATATCAATACACCAATATATTGCAATGTTTTGCAGCACAATACTGTATTGATAGTTTTAGTGCAGGAAAGTAGTCAATGGTGCCATCGAAAGCCTAGTTTTTTTTAACCTTGAGCAACCCCACTTTGGGAAAAAAAAAACAAAACTTAAGTATCCCTTTAAAGTACATTTTATGGACGGCATGTTTTTGTTGCAAGAAGTCTTTGACTTACAAAAAAACAGGAGCTGAATGGTGTATCGCCATTTGTAAATGTCTGACTGTACAACAGCCATACAGGGTTGTGGGGCCAGGGGAAGTGAGTTAAGCATTTGACAAAGGTTAGGCAACAGAAGGGGAAGAGAGTAATTGTGGTCTGTCACAGGTAAGCAGCACAAATCCTGAATGAGATTCAGCAACACAGCATAACGACCATCGTCTCCATGGCACCAAAAAATGTATCATTCCTTGCAATGGTAAGACACATAGCACTTCAACCAAAATAATTCAGATTTCCTTGGCTTTAAGGACCTGAACATTTGAGGTCATGTGAGTAATTAACTTATAACATAATTCATAAATTATTGATCTTTACAAATATGATTTGTCCTTATTTATTTATGTAGAATTATCAAAAACTCTACTTTAAAACATTTTCTTTGATACTGACTTTCTTTTGTACATCGTACAGCTTACTGGCCATTAAAAGCTCATCTTGCTTTCCTAATTTTAAATAAAGTTCTTTTCTTCTGATTCATAACTTGTTTCTAATTCTCAGGATGAAGAGCTGGAAGAAAGACGTCCTCACATTACCTCAGTCTCCAGCAGCCATTCTCAATCTCCTACAGTATCTGTCAGCCCACTCCACATGCCATCAAACCAGGAAGTCCTCTCCAAACTGTCTATTAAGTGAAGTGAACTCTGCTCCTTCAGGTCATCTTGATTTAACCTTCCTGTCTTTTCCACATCTCACCCTTTGGTCCGTCCCTCATGGCTCCAAACTCATCCCCTGACCCTCAGACTGTCAGTATGACTGATTAGCTTTTGCCCTCAGTAACATGGCCTTGTTATCTATGCGGCTGAAATTACAACAGATGGTCCTTTTAAAAAAGATTCAATAGTTGGCGCTGGCCTTAAATGTTATCATCCGTAAGTTCTATACATTCCTATAAGACTATAGCAGCTGCTGTCATTTCTCATATTGAGATAGCCAAAATTACTTCATGTAGCTTTACAGAATATAAACAGTTAGATAGAGTTGGAGAGGTGAGGAGGTATTATTTCTATGAAATATTAGTGACAAAATCAAGGAAAACTTTCCAGAGCTTCATAAATCACGGTAAGAACGCAGACTTTAGGTGTTAGGATTAGAATTAGATAACAATAGTTACTTTTCCTTCACTTACCTGCTGTCGAGATATGCTAAGACATTTATATTTATTCATTTCTGAGACTTTTGCCAAACTTAGTAGTTGCTGACTTGTTGAGAGCAATAGAAAATGAAAAATGAAAATTAAATTAAAATGAATGAGTTATAAAAATAATTCACCCCAGTGTGATAATAAAGACACAATCTGTTTATGCAAATGTTTTTTCAGCAGGCTGTAAACATGTGTGTTTCCCGTGAAATGACTGGACTTTTATCACAGGTGTGCATTATAGCTTGTAGAAAATATTGGACAAAGCCAGGGAGACAACAGCAGTTTGGTAACTGAAGAGGGCTTTGGAAGCCACCATGTTCAAAACTCTACAGCAAACTAACTTTGGTTTTTCTTCACACTACGCTTTGTCAAGCGAACCAAAACCTTTTAAAATGTTGTGTAATAAAGCCACCAGTTTAGTCTGCTCAGATGAAAATGGCATATCCACCAGAGTGATTTGTAACCATACTTGTAGGATTTGTAGATTTTAATCTGTCAAGAGAACCAGAGGCTGGCAGTGCTATTAATGCTAACATTAGCATTGTTCAACAAATGGAGCTAAAAAGAGCTGTAAAAGCTTAAGT
The DNA here is from genome assembly GCA_037902135.1 of Cetoscarus ocellatus. Classification (NCBI taxonomy): domain Eukaryota; kingdom Metazoa; phylum Chordata; class Actinopteri; order Labriformes; family Labridae; genus Cetoscarus; species Cetoscarus ocellatus. Next base: position 173,656 of record JBAMNC010001741.1, on the reverse strand, counting down.
TTTAACTGTTTACAATTTACCAAAGTACAACACAGTTTCACTGAAACTGATTCTTGTGGATTTGAAAGACCACAACAAAAATCACTATTTAGAAAGACAGTTACACCCCCCTTTTCTTAAAAACTTAAAAACTTTTGCATCACTAAAATTAAGACCCCTCATCTTGTCGTTTTCAGTTTGGTTATCAGTACGGCACACAGCCAATGGAAAGTCTCCCTTTCAATGAGTGGACTGTATTGGCATCCTGCAGCCTTATGGCCGGTATGTAACTCTGCAGCCTCATGACAGAATAAAAACGTGATATCACTTACAGCTCCTATCGTGCTCATGATCTGACAAACTGGGCAGAGACACTCTGTTTAGCACACAGAACATGTTTAAAAACATATTGTGCACCACAACAACAGTGCACCACAGTTGTTTCAATAAAATTAAACACATCCTGTTCTTAGTCTCATCAAAATCTCATTTTACCAAAACCTGAACGTATCACAATGTTTCCAACAGGACCTCAAATGCATCACTAAACATGGCTCGCTATGTAGCAATGTGTAGCTTAGCTGATAGCTTTTACCCTGCCCGTCTTCAGCACTGTATTTATGTTTTTGACTAAAAGGACTGTAAGCAAAGTTTTGTGATTGTACCACGGTTTATCTCAGAGGATGACAGAGCAGCAGGAGCAGCAGACCAGGACATCCACAGGTGAACGTGATGTTAATCTACAGGTGACCAGTATCAGAGAGGCATTGATTTTTGATCAGCCAATTAGGTTTTTCAACAATCAGCCGACACTGATCAGTAGCCATCTTATCAGGGCATCTTAATTTAAAACTCTATATCAGACCACAGTAATTACCAATATAGTAATCTCAATTGTTTACCTCAAGAATCGGGTGTTGAAAAACAAACTGAATGCAAAGTTGCACAAAAATTCAGTTATTTCAATGTCCATTTGAAGCTGGATGGAGAAGCACTGGAAATCAAATATGCACTCCATGTTATAGCCTCAAAAATGCACTCCATTTTAAAGTCCTGTATGTAACAGCAGATTTGAACATGTTTACACCCTAGTTCAAAAGTTTTTATCTGAATGATTTTTTTAGGATTTGAGATAAGCATAATTAGGGTTCTGGTTGATATAACAGAGAGTCATTGCAGTGTGGCTATTTGTCAGGTAGCTCAAGGCTCAACTCAGCTGTGCTTCCTTGTCTGTTACCAGGCTGACCACAAGTTTGTTTGACAGCATTTTCAACTCTGCAGGTATCGATAATTGGCTTCAAAAGCCTTCTGCTGTAACCACACAGCGGAAGTCACTCAGACTTTGTTTAATATTTTCTACAATCTGTGGTTTATGTGCTGAATTAAGCTTAAAAATATTTCAATATAACTTAATAATTTGTCTTTGGTAGTAGAATAGATGAGTTGATGAAAACTCTGTGCATACCCCTTGAAATGAAAAAAACTCAGATAAAACCTTTAAGAGTGAAGCAAGCACTGCACCGTGGGCTCAGTTTTGTTGTACCCACTGTGCCAGGACATGGAGGGGAGTAAATGACAGAAATCCACTCCAAAGCACAAGTTCCCTCTTCACTGGCCAGCCCCCGTCCCCCCTCCTCCTGTTTCTGGCTTGGATCTATCAGCCTCTGAGTGAGCAGCAGACAGTGAGGATCTGTTGGCTGAACCCTGAAGCTCCACTCATCTCAGTGCAGTTTTTGTATAGGAGCGTGTTTTTTTTGCAGCAGGCCAGTTTTCACAGGAACATGCTGTGACACAAGTTTTTTGGCTCGTTGAGATGTCATTTAGCTTAATCTATTTAAGTGTTTTGGATTGAGTTTTGTCTTTTGGAGCAGCAAGAGATGAAAAAAAATCATTTTCAAGTTGATGCAATATGTGTGTGCTGAAGTAACTTTACGTTTTTGATGTTGCGTTTCAGTTATCAATCAATCTCAGTGTAGCCATACATATTATGAAGTTCTGTCATTAGCCTGACAATCATTCCAGATATGCAAAACGATGCACAATTAAAGTAACAATTGAAGTTATAGCCTCATATAACATGCCTCTGTCTATGAAAGAGAGTTCGCTTAATCTCAACCACGACTGTAACTAATACTTGGTTTGTTACATTTATATGTTGACATTATTAATGTTATAATTAACAAGTTAATCTTTAATCATCTAATTGCAAAAACAGATATCAGAGGAACCTCTTTACATTTATGTTGTCCTTTTTCCCCTCAAACCAACTGCTAGAAAGCCAACCCTCTTCATTTTACTGTTGGGTAATAATTAGATGTTTCAGAACCTACAATTTGGAGATGTGTTAATATTTTTGCAAGACAGATGGGATGGGTCGATTTGAATAGGTGATTATTTTGTCTTTAGTTTTGTTTTATCTAATCTTTTAAGTCTATTAATTAAGCTGTCATTTACACCTGCATATGTACTGTATATATACTGACATATGCAGAGAAGAGATGACTGAGTCAACACAGCAGCAGAGACATGAAAGAAAGCTGAAAAGACCAACTAATAAATGAAGTCAATGATCATCAGCATCTAACTGCATTGACACGGACATGACTTTTAACCTAGATGATGATGAGCAAATTGTCTTTTAGAAGTCGAGAAGTTTGCCGTGCTTTAACAAGTGACCATGTAAATTGGTGACTTTGAGATTTTCTTGAGTTGACACCTTGGTCAACTTTGTCCATGGACCGTGAGTGTCTTTGTGTTAGCTAACTTTCTTGACTGATTTTTTTTTTTTTTTTTTTTTTACATTTAAACGACTAAAAGTTTTGATGTGGTGCTTAAAAAACATTTCACAATGAAGCACTGGAGAGTTCACCCACCTATCAGCACAGTCAGCTGAAAGTCATCAGTTAACATGGTCACTGATTAGAGCATTACACCCAGATTTGTTGTTGAAATGTATTGCAGACAATGCTGATTGTGAAGTCTAACAACCAGTCATCAGTTACTAACACATATTTGATGATGACATTGATTATTGGAGTTTATTTTATACTTTTTCTTTCCATGTTTGCAGTTTATTTCTAACACAACATGTGCCCTCTAGTGGCATACTCCAGTAACACGTGTCACAGACAGGAGAGTGTATAAACAAAATCATCATGATGCCAACAAACTTGAACATAAGGACAAACTGCGAGTGTATTTAGTGTGATTTAGTGCTACAAAGAAACACTTTTCCTCAAATATCTCTTAAACCAGCATTTTATTGGATAGACTGTATTCCCACTGCTACCATGTTTCTGTGACATCATGCTCAGATCTCATACTATTATTATTTTGTTTCCAGGCAACAAATTTCTCATTCACTTAAACAAAACATTCCATTTCATATGGCCAGCTAGTGTAGAGGTATAAAAACAGTCCAAATAAAGCACTAAATAAAGCAACAATTTGAGTTTGGTTTGTATAGTTTGACTGATGTTAGCAGTATCAGAACCAATGGCCTTAAATTCTCCTTAAATTACAGTCACATGCCTTATATTAAAATGTGGTTAATTTTAGCCTTAGTCCAGGAATTTTACATGAGAACAACTTGACGTAGTGCACATACAACTTTATCCTCATTGTCTGTTTCAGAATACTAAGAACCTCACAGTTGCTACTGGATAGTATTAATGCTATCCATTCATTGTGTTTGTTTACATTCAGGCAGTAGAGCATTATAGTAGCTTGGAAGTTACATTTCACTAAAGCTAGAGTGGCTTCCAGTGGTAGGAAGATGAATGATTGTAAGATGATTACAGTTTTATGGAAGGTTTTACCATGACTGTGGGCTTGAATTTGTAAAGACATTATCAACAAAGAGCCTAACTGGCCAATGACTTTGGTGCCAACCAGCAAAGAATCCAGCTTTTGGTGGAGGTGCAACAGTTGTTAAATCAGGGCCCATACTCATACCATCATACCAATATTTGATAAATTAATTTAGCAGTTTGCTAAAACAGATGAGCAAATAAAATAGTTCAATTCAAAGTTTGTTTTACTGCACACATATTGAACCCAAATAAACACTTACCTGAAGTGACAGCTTGTTATGCTGGATGCCAAAATTAGTACAAATTAACAGACATTCTTGTGGTAATGTTATCAGTTTATGGCACATTAAATGCGCATCATTTTTTTAGCAAAAAGAGAAGATATCTGAAAAAAATATGATTAAGTTTATGCACATCTACATTTTTTTATTGTTCAAGGGGGAAAGTCACATAAAGGACAAAAAAATCTGAGGAGGGTTTATTTATTTGTCAATTTATCATTTTCAAAAGAAAGGAAATGAATACCAAAAATTTCACAAGCACTCTGAGCTTATTCAGGAAAATAATAACATTCAGCCATTACCTGAACAATCAATTTGTCATTAAAAGGGGTGTACGGAAATACCGAAATGCCAATATATTGAAAGCTCAGAAAAATGACAGTTATACAAATAAGCAGAATGTCATCATGATGTGTTTCAAACAATATCACGAAAAGGAAAGTTCAGTGTTTGTCTACTTGGTTGATAATGACAGTTGTTTGAGAAAAAAAAAAAAAAAAGGACTTCCATGGCAGAGTTTCCAAACCACACTGAAAACTGCTGTACACACAGAACCAAGTGGCTAAGTGTATTGTTGCATCCCTTGTATATACCATAGCTCCATCTGCTCCTACCTCGAATTGAAGTGAGAGCTGTTTTTGATGGTAGGGGTCAGAACACCTGCTGCGAACTGATTAGAGGGTGTGCTTTATTTCCCAGTACAAGTGACAAAAACTATTGACAAAATAATGAAACATGGCTAAAGGCAAAGCAAGATGTTGTTGATTATCCAGTTTTCTTGATCATTGGAGCCAAACTTTGATGGAAATTAATACTCAAGTAATTCCCCAGCCCCAATATGAGCTTCCAACCAACAGTATTTCATCACACAAGCATGGCTGCCGTGGGACTGTGATCTATTGTTAATGAAGCCAACAAACTTTATCATTGTGACTCATTTTGGCTTTTGCTAAAACACCCACCAATACACATTCAAGCGAATGCCAGCAAATGAGCCTGTGATCATTAAAAGATCGATGCAGCTTTTTCTTTTTACTTGATTGTGCGCCCTGTGAGCTCATACCTGCAGCCTTACATACAGCATGTGCAGTAGGAGGGACCCTGTGATAAACTCCATTGGGATCCCATATGGTGTTGGTTTATTAAGATTCTGGGTGCAGAATATGAAAGAGAGGCAGAAATAGGAAAAAAGTTTCCAGTTCAGCGATGAGGTAATTTTTTTTTTTTTTACACTGGTGTTTTGTTCTTTTGGGTTGTTTCCAGAAAGTGAGCACAATAAATTGATGTTGTCTGGCAGAATGAATGTTTGACTCCCTTATTAAATGGGACAAAGAAATGGATGAGGGGCTTATGTAATGTGTGGATCTGTGCCACAGACTTAATGTAACAAAGCCTTCAATGATGAGATGGAACAGTAAAACCACTTGTGCCCTGACTTTGGCATACATGTAGAATATTAAAAAACTTTTATAAATGAGGTTTACCTTAAAGCCTGTACTGTACAATACCTACCTATGTGTCTATATATTTATGTTATTTGATAAATATTTGTTTTTGATAATTGATTGTTACTAATAAACCACTTTTGTTGTTGTACATGAGGTGTTTTTCATTTTTAATTGGCCATCTGCGTTTGTAATTAGCAGAAGAGTAAATGTGAGCATTTTAGGGTTGTTACCAGCATTTCAATCATCCTTGATTAATGAGCTCATTATGCTTTCACTGAATCATTTGGTCAGGAGATGAATGGTAAAAAATTACACACCTTACTAACGCCCAAAGTGTTTGATATGGCACAAAGTGGGTTTTTTCTGCTTTGGGAGCAGAAGAACATGACACTGATCATCAAACTCTCAGTTCACAGAGAAATTTGCTATGCCTCTTTAAAGAAAATGTTCCTGCTATTTGCACTGTTTTTACTTCCTGGGGTTTATTATGTCATAGCTGTACAGCCTCCACCTACATGTGTGTTTTCTGCTTGTCACAGGCAGACACATGACTGTTATTGAAAGTCTGCTGAATTGCCCATATTGCCACTTCCCTCCCCTCATCACTCGTCGTTTGGGCAGCCAGTCAGTGCAGAACTCACTGGCTACGTTTACATGCAGTCAATATTCGGGTTATGGTCAATATTCCGGTTTCTGAAATATTCGGAATAACCCGTTTACATGCGTGAGCAAACAGGGTTATTCCTCTATACATGGTATTCCGATCAAAACGGCGACGCACGGACAACATTTCGACGCACGGAGAAAGTCATGACACAATACGGATAATTTCCGCTTCTTCCGGTATCCAATTGCAACGACAACAACAGCAGCAGCACGGTGGATAACAAACAGCGCGGGGCAGGTAACAGTGGCCTTCGTTTGCGCTTTAGTGCTGGTATTGACCCACCACCAGTACTTGACACTATTCTTTGTCAATTTCTTCAGGCGAGAACGTGAAGAAATAGGAAATGGAGCCGGAGCTGTGCCATTTTACAACAAATACTTCCTGATTCTTTGCAAAAAGAACATGTGCAGAACACAAATTAACGTTCTTTTCAATGGGGATATCCCGATAGGCGTATAAATGACCGAATATTTGGGTTAGAAAAGGAGTAACCCAGGGGTGATTTTCGCAACCGGGTTATTGCTAATATTCCGGTTATGAAAGGGTTAATGACTGCATGTAAACGTAGACACTGTCATAGCCTCCCCACCCCATCAGCTCTGAGTGTTTCCAAAAGGGGAGAGAAAAAAGCTGCATTTGATCTCCCACAGAGACGAAACACACCAGGACATGGGACCTTTAAAATATCTACTGTTTAAAAGTGTCAGGCAGGTGTGAAAAAATGTTGTAAAATAAGATCGCCTCTAAATGATTAATCTTAAATGTTTTTTAGCAGTTTATAAAATGCAAAGTTGAGAGCACAGGAAAAAAGTCTATATCAAATCAGTATGTTGTGTGCCATTGCCATCAAACAAGAATAATTCTTAAAGTTACGCGCTCACAAAATAGAATTTTATGGTATTACAGTCACAAGTATGATTAACCCATTAATACTTTTAATACAAACCCCAATTCCAATTAAGTTTGTGTAAAATGTAAAAGAAAAATAGAATAATTGAAAAGCCTTTTTAAACCTAGAGTCAATTAGATAGACTGCAAAGGCAAGATATTTAATGTTCAAACTGATAAACTTCATTGTTTTTCTGCAAGTATTCACTTATGAATGTGATGCCTACAAAATTTTCCAAAATAGCTGGGACGGGGCAACATAAGACGGGAGGTTAAAAAATGCCCAAACACCAGGTTTATTGGAAACAGCTGAGTGTCATGATTGGGTACAAAAGTAGCATCCCCAAAAGGCTCAGTCATTACATGTAAGGACGGGGAGGGGCTCACTACTTGGTGAACAACTGCAAGAGCAAGTAGTCCAACAGTTTAGTAACAAAGCTCAAGAAATTGCAAGAAATGTAGGGATATCATCATCTGCAGTCCATAATATCCTTAAACTGACTGAGTGTTCCTGAACCTACATGGTAAATATCCTTTCCTGAATGTTTTGTTAATGCAGTGCCCCATGAGGAATCAAAGGTCACACACATTCAATGCTGTTTTTTGGCCTTCCCCTTATGTGCAGATATTTTCCATATTCTCTGAATATTTAATTGATATTATGGAAATCCCTTAATTCCTTGCAACTGTACATTGTGAAATGTTGTCCTGAACTGTGGACTATTGTAACGCAGTTGTTGACAAAGTGGTGAACCTAACCCTATCCTTACTTTTGAATGAGAGAGCCTATCGGGGGTGCTCCTTTTCTACCCAATCATGACACTCAACTGTTTCCAATGAACCTGTTCACCTGTGTAATGTTCCAAACAGGTGTTTTTTTAGCATAACTTAACTTTCCAAGTTGTGTGTTGGCCTGTCTCTGCTTTTTTGGAACATGTTGCAGACATAAAATTCAAAATAAGTAAATATTTGCCGCAACAAAAACAACATTTATCAATTTGAACATTTAATATCTTAGGCTGAAAAGATTTGTAAATCATTGTATTCTGGTGTCTTTCTTCTTTTTTTACACAGTGTCCCAACTTCATTGGAATTGGGGTGTGAATGTGATGACCCCTGCTCTATAGCTTGATCCTAGTCCCATATGTTAATACTGAAGAGGCATGCTTTATGATCTACTGCAGCCATTTAGCAAGGGGAGCATTTAACATTTTGACTTCATCCCCAGCCATCATTTTCTTTCTGTCCATCTTCTTCAGTCAATGGAGACGATTCTTGATGGATGATCAAGAAAACAGTGTTTTTTAGACAGAGTAAAATACATTTGTGTTATTCTGAGCTTAGGGGGAGCTCTAAAGAAAGAGATTATCATAAATAAAGAGCTGTCACACCTGAGGGCCTGTTTACTGCGTGTACACACACTCACAAAAACACACACTATGATGTATCACACATACCAAAGCACAATTAATCCCACCTTATTGATGTGTCCTATAATGAGCTTTTCCAGTCTCCCACCCTCCCTCGGGAACGCAGACTCACATCAGCTAATTAATGAGCACATTGGGGGGAATTTGGGTCAGGGGAGGGGGTGGGAGAAGAAAACGAGAGAGGAATAAGTGGCACCAGTCAGATCGATACATCACAACATGCTGAAGACTTGGGTGAATGAGTGCAGGGTTTTAGGATATTAGAGTCTTTTGACAGAACTAAAGGGTTGGTGGTGAACAAGAGGTGGCACAGAGCTGCTGTGTCTGCAGATGATGACCCCTCTGTGGACTGTATTAACTGTTACAGGCTGAGGGGGATTTGGAGAGCCATTTAGGGGAATATGAGGCATACAAAAGGGGAGACAAGGGAAAAATTTTGCCCTCAAACAGACAGACAGTTTGATTTATTGGAGGTCGTAAGAAAGAAACCAGAGCCATGTATTGAATCTCCCTCTTTTCTCCCATACAGAACAGCTTCTTGTCCTCCCTCATCCTCCTGCTCATTTCTTTGCCTCTCATTCTTCTTCCCCTGCCTGCAGGCTCTTGGCAAAATGGGGACAAAAAGGGCTCAAACAGGTAAGTGGGTCACACTTTTGTTGTGGTAATAGTGTCTCTGTGATGTGTGGGAGCGAAAATATTGTGTTAACACAGAAAGGGTCCAATATGAAGATCACTTATGATCACTCATTGAGCTTAAAATGCTCTTTCACAAAATATCATTGACCTCAAGGACAGAACATCAAGCTAGTAATAAAATATGCAGTTAAGGAGCTCATTCATTGTAGTGCAAAACCAGTCCACATAAGGTATCAGTAACTATAAGCTTCTGTGAGGGTTTTTTTTTAGTTTGTGTCAATTTGGCACCCCCTGTATACAAACTGGGACATCTTCTCATTGCAGATGTTGTCCTGCACATGTGATATGACTATACTTGATCTTACACCAGAAGTTCCTGCTGTATTTCCAAAAGTTTCTTGAAATAAAATCTTGAAAATTCCATCAGTGAATGCTTGAAAGTTTTGGGGTTCACTCTCTGAACCTTTAAAATAAAACTCTAAAGTACCGCAGTACAAACGAAAACACCCATAAACATTGCTGATTCTTTCTGGGCCTGAGCTCATCTGAGATGGACTAACACAAAGTGGGAAAGGGTACTGTGTTCTGACGAGTACACTTTTCAAACTGTTTTGGAAATCTTGGACATCATGTTCTCCTGGCTGAAGAGGAAAAGGACTATTCACATTGTTCAGGGCAAAGCTCAAAAGCCAGAATCTGTTATAGTAAGGGGGTGTTAGTGCCCATGGCATGGGTACTTTGCACATCTGAGAAGACAAGATTTGTAGCAACATATAGTGCCATCCAATCAACTGTCAGTAAGACAGTAAGCCACATTCAGCACATTACAACAGCTTGGCTTCATAGTAAAAGAGTGCAGGTACCAGACTGGCCTGCCTGAAGTCCAGACTGCATAATGAAGCACAAGATGTGACTATGGAGACCCTGGACTGGTGAACAACTGAAGTCATACATCAGACAAGAATGTAAAAGATTTCCAACTACAAATCATCTACAATTATTGTCCTCAGTTCTCAAATGCTTACTAAGTGTTGTTAAAGAAAAGGTGATGTAACACAGTAGAGAACATGCACTGTAGCAGCTTTTAACACATTTATCAGATTGAACATTAAATATCTTGCCTTTGTAGAGTATTCAATTGAATATAGGCAAAAAATATTTTGCAAATCATTGTGTTCTGTTTACATTATGTTTTACACAACATCCCAACTTCACTGAAACTGAGGGATGTAAACCAGTTTCTCTTTTTCCTTCTTTACAAATCTGCTACATTTTTGACCCCGAACTGAACTCACCAAAGATGAACACTTTCAATCCTTAATGTTTTTATTTCCATTAAAATTTAAAGAGCTGGTTTGTAGATTGTGGTCTAAGAGCCTTTTCTCCCCATTTTTGAAGCAGTACATGCAGTCCTAACAAAGCATATCTGGGATATGTGGGTTCAGGTTGGGTTACACTGGGGATTTCTTTAAGCTCTCATGGCTGAAATCATTCTGCCGCAGTCACTCCTCTTCCCTTCCCTTGAGTTCAGAACCCTGTCAGCCCTGCAGCTACAACCGCTTGTGTAAACTGTTTCCTCTCAATGTGCCTCTGCCATCCATAACATGAGACATGTGCTCTGTGCTCCAGGATGCTCCGCAGAATCACATCCATCAAACGCTTTTCATTAACTGCAGCACAAGTCTCACTGGAGGTAAGACTGTGCCCGAGGCTGCACAGTCATTTTTGGGACAGTCTGTCGAGGAGGGGCTTTATGGCAAACAATCTGTGCTGTGTGTATTCTGGTGTGTGCTTGATGTCTCTGGCTGCAGGAAAGCACAGATGCAAAATGAATACTTTTGAGAGGATCTGTCTGTGTGTGCCTTTTACACCATTTTTGACACAAAATGTAATTAAATGTTACAATGCAGAAAAATGTAAGAGTTTTGCAAAGAGGGTTTAAATAAAAAAGAGCATCCTAATACTTGAAACAATCACTATAATTCCTTTGATTTTACCCTCATCGGAAAAACTGAAGGCAAAAGTGCTAATAGAAAGTTGCAGGAGGTAGACACAGATCCCTGGTGAAGCTGCATGTTCAGCAAGAAGTTTTGGCTCACAGAGTTATTTAGGTGTAGGGGATTCAAACTGTTGTGATAATTAAACACACAGTTAATGGTTGAGCAGACACCAGACTGAGCTACCAATGCCACATGTAGACCCAGTCTGTTCCAACTGGTTGGCATAAAGGAGGCGTTTACACCTTTACAGTACATGTGATGGAGCACCTTTCTGCTAACAGCTTTCTGCAAACACTCCTGAAACTCTTGTTTACATAATAAAAGTTCAACCTGTGCACAACTCAACTGCCCACATAGACACCATATAACTTTAACAACTTTACAAAATCAGTCCACAGTTAGCTACCAGAGCAGTTTATTGTTGTAACTGGGACAATGAATAATTTGGAACCAGGCTGACAAGACACAGCAGCGTTGAGATGATAAATGTTGGTCTGCATCATGATTAATGCACCCTCCATGTATCGAAGAAGGGTGCCTGAAGAGCAAAGTCAAAACTCAGAGGTAGATTTGATATCCAAGCAGTCTATTGATTCACATATCTACTGTCAAATAAGCCAAAATAAACCAGAAAGACTGTTCCAAATTCTTCATGAGACGGATTGTGGTTTTCAACCTGGAGCACAGGACACAGGACTTTTAGGATCCATTGACCTCCAGCCATGATTTAAAAAATAAAGATCCAGTAAAACAGAAAGTGCATTATTATCACACAGATCTGTTTGTGAATCAGTCACTGGTCAGTCAGAATTTTGAAGAGTCATTCTGCAGAAGGAAAAACTTCTACCGCATAATTAGCCTGGCTCCCTTTTTCATTGCAAAAGAACCACAATTGAGTGTGAGTAAAAGCAAACCAAAACCCACCTTTCTGAAGGTCTTTAGTGCCCACTAGGGTTCATTTGACAGCTTTCACACCAGTACAAACAAACTGCACCAACTTGGAGAGCACCTCAGGTTTCATTCGGTGTGAAAGCACCTTTAGGTCAGCGCTCCTGTGTTTGGGTCCTTATTTTTAGTGTCCCAGTACAAAACGTTAATGTTGAACTTTTGAGTAACCAGAATCTTCTTATCAGTGCCCAGGCCAGATCAACAGAGTCAAGTTTGGGCTCCAAATCATCAATTTCTTGGTTTAACTCTTCCATGTCCAAGTAATATCCAAGTCCAGATCATCATTGTCCAAGTACTGCTAAAGTATCTGTGTCCACATTGTTGGCATTTGAATTTAGCTATGTAGTGCTTAGGTCTTGCTCATTGGTGTGGGGTTCAAGATATTAAGTCAGTTTTCAGTATCAATATCTTGATTATCAGTTTCCTGGAAAAGATCATTAATGTCTGAACTCAAGTCTTTAGTAACCTGGTGTCGTCCTTTGCAAAAACTAAACAAAGAAAAACTAGATCCAATCCCAGATGCAGATACTAATAAAAGATATTTATTCAAATAAAAAAAAATCTCAAAATACAAAACAAAGTCTCAATTCAAACTCAAAAAACCATCTACAAGGCAAAACTCAAAGAACACAAGGACTTACACAAGGGATGTGGCACAGCAGACATATGAACAGACAAGGACAAGAGCAAACACAGAGACCATGCACACTGGGGGGTATTGAGACAGAGGTAAGACAAACCAGGGACAGGAGAGATGAATCACACAGTTGAACTCATTAGGGCAGACAAGACAGGACGTATAACAAGAAATGATGCACAGTGGACACACTAAAAAATACAACAGGAAACATCAAGGACTAAACTAAAAAGCAGAATACTGAAAACACATAGAAACACAGGGTTAAACAGACACACAAGGAAGAAGAGATAAACCAAGAGAACCAACATTAAAATGAAACAGAACCAAGTGCCCTTGTATCCTACTGTTGGTGTCTCTTTATCAATCCAAGTCTTATTTACCTAATCCAAATCTCTGCCTTTAAAAACAGGAACTGATTTTTATGTGATTTTGAGTCTGTTGAAGGTAACCATGCTGTTTGGGCTCTTATGGTGGGTGGAGAGAGTTAGCATGGTGGGAATGGTTCTGGGGTGCCAGAGTTCACTGGCCCGCCTCTTAGAGGTGTCATGAGGGCTAAATGGATGAAACACCTCAGATGAGAGGTGCCCACCTTATGTCCCCAGTAATGCGCTGGCTCTTGCCATTCATCAGTCTACGTTAGTGAAGTTGAAGGGCCGGTAAGGCTGTGCTGTAGTGTAGATAACAGGATTGACACTACCTGGAGCTTGCATATACAGAACCTGGGTCAGTTGAAGGTGGAAATGCTGTGGCAACGCTGTGGCATCACTACCTTTTGTTTCTTTCAAAAATTAAAGCCTGAGGTCTGAGACTTTACCATATCATTACAAATTATATGTAATCAATAAGCCATAAGAGATTGTTAAAACAAATAACATTTAATCACAACATTTTGTCCCCAAAATGACATGAAAGAAAAGAAGAGAAGCACTGCTTTACAAGTAGCGGAGTGCAGAACAATCACTTGTTTCATGTCACAGAGTTTCTAACTAATTCTGGATAAGTCCTACAAGAAAATCAACAGAAATGCAGACTTTAAGGAAGTGCAACTCAGAGCAGTTATTCACTTGATATTAAAGTGAGACATCTCTAATGACTCAAACATTAACACATGATGAAGCTTGCTCATAAATCCATAAGTTTGTGCATGTGGTGATTCAGATCAGGCAAATGTCCACAGGCATTAGAGCTGCTTTGGTCATATGCTGTTTTTGTGGAGAGCAAAGAGGCAGAATGTGTTGGCCATAGTGGACCGCAGATCTACTCAGCTATCATGACAATGATTTAGATTTCCATCACACACTATAAACACATCTTCATGCCAGTGTTGAAAGAAATCTTCATAAGCATCGCCTCTATAATCCAACTTTAAACATTGTGAAGTTACATGTTGGACTGTAAACAAAGGGAATACTCAGAAAGTCAACCCTCTCCAATCATTCTTGAAGTTGTGTATGGACGCCAACAAATTGTGGTTAATTACAGAAGCCCTCAAGAGCTGACTGTCACTCTGTGAGGCAAATTTTACCCATCAACAAATAGTCAGTGTGACTACTTGCGCAGCTAAGCTAAGATTGATTAGGCATTTTAATTGGACTGCTTTCCCTGTTCTTCGTCACTCAGTTCTGTGGACATCGGAAGTAGCATTGTGTCAATAGACTACAATGTATTTTAGTTGGTGAAGCATTTTGGAGCCACAAAAGTAACCAAAAGTGTCATATATAACTCTATAAATGTAAAACTAATGTCACTGAGTCTGTCAAATGAGTTAGCTCACCTTAAGAACACTCACAAACATGGAAATAAGAGTAAACTGGGCTGAACTGGTCAATTTCAGTCCAAAGGCAGTGATATTAATGCTCACAAAAGCCTCATAGCTGTCATCACTTTGACTAGTAATAAGCTTTGATGTTTTTAGGCCTATGATGCATGTATCCAAGGGGTGTTTGAGGTGGGGCTTACAGCTGGTTGGCACAATGTCAGCAAAAGAGCACACTCTGTAGCTAGGCTGTGTGTCCACCAGTAACATATTGATCAACTTTTGGGTTGCAGACTTCACAAATAGGAAAAAAACAATAATCACAAACCAAGATAAATTGGTGGTTTTTGCAGGGACTGTAACCACCATTTATTATGACCTCAGTGTGAACTCAAGGGCATGAGAATTCCAAGTTACTTGTCACTGCAGGTGTGTTAACTGTGAGTTTATGTTAAACACTGTGAAATACCAGCATGACTGAATAAAAACACATTGGGATGTTCTGGGATCAGAGGATGCCAGGAGCTGGTGTGCTTAAATAAAGTCTGTACCTCATTTTATGCAGTAATGAACATTTATGTTTGAACTGACCAGATTCATATTTTCACAAAGTCAATAGAAAAATCAGACAGGTCAATTAAAAGTTTATCTTCAAAGTAAATAGTACGGAGCCTCTAAGGTGCCACGGAGAAAAAAGAAATATAAATTGTGCGCACGAGATAGTAAAACGTGCGCACGTTTAAGATAAAACGTGCGCTCGACTTGATTATACAGGCAAGCGGCAACAGACAGCCGGGCTCATCAGTAGATGGCGGTAATGCCCCATAATATTGTGGTCACGTGCCGGTAAAAACCAAGAAGAAGAAGAAGAAGGAGAGAGCCGGGCTCGGTTGAAGCATCCCAGTAACCAGCCAATGTTAGCTGTGTCTGTGAATATAGGAGTGCAGGGTATGTACAGTCCCTTAGGCTATTTATCAGTACCTTAAATAAAAGCTGCACAACTTTCAAGACTCAAGCAAAGCTCGTGTCTTGCTGCCACCCGCTGAATAAGGTGGAGGGAGTTAGCCCCGAAGTTAGCTACAACTTCGCCTCTGTAGCAGCAAACAAGTCCCCCCTGTGCATCCCAGGTCAGGACACTGACTGAATCTGACTACTCCTTCCGCCGGCTGAGCCTGTTGTCTTTTAGTATGCGCAGCAAAGTTCTCCAACTTAGGATTATTCCATCTCTCATGGCAAGAGCAGCAAGAATTTCATTATATGACATTCCGAGGTGGAAGTAAAAGTTAACCAGCTCACTTCTTCTCACCATTGTGTGTGTCTGTAAACATCTGACATCACTACGGGAAGCCGTAGTGGACAAGGACAAGGACAAGTCAAAACGTGGTAAATAACTTTATTTCGAGTGCACGTTTTAGCTAAAACGTGCGCATGAATAAGTATTTCGTGCGCACGTTTTAATATATCATGCGCACGTTTTAGTATCTCGTGCGCACGTTTAAGCTAAAACGTGCGCACAAATAAGTATTTCGTGTGCACAATTTATTTTTTCTTCTTCTCCGTGGCACCTTAGGGGCTCTGTAAAATAGTGAGCTTGCATTTATTGTATTGTTACAGCCATGTCTGTAAGGGTAAGCTTACATGATGAAAACACGCCACATGTATGCTGCGGACGTGTTGCAGGCATCAAATTCAAAACAAGAAAATATGTATAGAAAAAAATTGTAAAATCAAACTTCTGGTCTTTGGTGTGTTCAGTTGAATAGAGGTCAAAAAGGATTTGCAAATCATTGTATTCTGTTTTTATTAATGTTTTACACAACATTCCAACTTCATTAGAACTGGGACACGTTACATGAACTTTGTACATGTTACATAAAGTCTCATGTAAAGGAGTACAAGTAACTGGAGGTCTATTTCATGAGTGAGGGTAAAATGAGCAGCTGATTTTTGCAGCATTGTACATCACTGCTGTGGTAAAAAGGCAGCTACGCTGGTAGATAGCATCTTACAATATAAAACTCTGTCTTTTATAAAACACAAGCTTTGGGTAATGACTGAAAGACTGCATGATGGTCAAAATGGGACTTCTTAAGAGAGTGGCTGAGCTCTGCTGTAAGTAGCTCAGACAAGTGAAGGGAACTCAAAGAAGGGCTCCTGCTCCTTCTCATTGATAGAGGCCAGTTGAGTTGGCTCAGGCATCTGGTAAGGATGCCTCCTTGTCACCTTCTAGTAGAGTTTTTCCAGGCACACCCCGGCTGGAGTAGATTTAAGGGCAGACCCAGAACTTGCCGGAGGGTTTATATATATACTGTATATGATCAAGCCTGGGAACATCTCAGAGAAGCAGGAGAATATTTTTGGGGAATCGGATGTCTCAGTTGGCACACTGCCACTGCGACCCAGCCCCAGACAAGCAGAGTGAAATGGATGGATAATTGGATAAATGGATGAATGGATTGGTTAAAAATCAAACATAAATATAATATTGGTAATCTCTGTTACCAATCCATGTCATATATGTTTAAAAATCTTTCAATGACGAAGCCCCAACAATACACAATCAATATTTGTGTTAGAAATTTCTCATAGTTGCTCTAATGTCCACCAGCAGCCAATAAACTTCTCACCAAAAGGGCCTGATCGTGCTTTTTCTTTTAACACACAGAGGCTGAAAAACTGGCACCTCTACCGTTAACCAGTGAAGGTCAAGAAACACCCACACAAAAACAAATCACGATCATTTATTGGATTGTAATTAGCGGGATGGTGGGCTGATGAAGAAAACAACACCTAAAGCAGAGCACTGAGGCATCACTGAAAATAATTTAAGAAGAATATACATCCCTGTATGTGGATGTACAGCAGCAGAGAGGAGAAAAATATGAGGCAATGATGCTGCAAACATAAAACCATATGCTGAACTGTCAGCTCTGTTGGTCTCCATGTACTTATGTAGAAACCCATTAAGACTAAGAATACAGGCACAGATGAGTGTGTGGGAGGAGTGTAGGTCCTGTGTAATACACTAACAGACTCTGAGGTCAGGAGGAAAACAAAGATGGAGTCACAGCTGCCGCTTGATCCAGCAGAAGGTCTGGGCAGAGCTGCAGCTTCTTTTAGCGCTCTGCCAGGCTAATAATATCTCGCTAACGCTGCTGATTGGGAACACGAGGTGAGAGCAACTTGCTGTCCAAGTACGTCATCCAGGTTGGCAGCCTCTAAAAGGAGAATAACTTTTCCCCAGATAGAAACAGGGTCATGGGTTTTGAAATCGCCCTGCACAGAGACTCCTACATATAGTTTCTAGAGTCTAAAAGGAGCACTTAGAGGAGCCAGTGACGTAAAAGATGTATTTTTACAGGAGGAGGCTTCAACTTATGGTCTAACATATTATATTTTGTGCTGGCTGTTGGATAAATAAAGACTTTTAAACAGGTTAGATGACTAAATAAAGGATTTTAGATCTCCAAACTTGACAAAAACAAGAGATTTCTGCAGTGAGGATGTTCCTCAGTGAGTCACTTTAAGTCTGGTCAGCATTTCATTGTTTTAGCCAAGAAGTCCTAACACTTTAAACTCAGCAAAAACTGAGAACAATTTATTTAAAGCTCTCATATCCTGCAATATCAATTTTCTTCACTTCTAATGTTTTTAGAAGGAGCTTTAGGAGCAGAGGAACATGAAACCTTTTACCAGATTCTCCTTCTTTTACTTCCTGTGGTTTAATTTGTCATAGCTATACAGCCTCCACCTACATGTGTGTTTTCTGGTCATCACAGACAGATGCCATGACTGTTTTGAAAGTCTGCTCTGTGGCCTATAACACCTCCCATCAGACATTGTTTGGGCAGATAATCAGCACAGAGCCCATTATCATATTTTCAGATCAGGGCGTTTCCAAAGGGGAGGAAAAAAGAGCTGCATCTGATCCTCTATGAAGATAAAATGTTTCTTTTTTTCCCAGGACATGGGACCTTTACCATATTTTCTGGACTGTATGTTTTTTTCATAGTTTGGCTGGTCCTGTGACTTATAGTCAGGTGCGACTTATATATAAAAATATACATAATTTAACATGTTTTAAATGTTAATTCACACTGACTGACATGGAACAAGGAGTAAACATTACCGTCTACAGCCGCGAGAGGGCGCTCTAGGCTAGGTTAGACATAAACAAAATGCCCCCAAAATGAATATCCTATTCTGCAGATAGCAAACTGCAGGTAGTAAAATATTCAGCGGTAAACAAGCAGAAATAAAGTTTGGAGTGAGTGAGAAACTCGTGAGTGACTGGCGAAAAGCAGAGGTTACTCTTACTGCAATGAAGAACATGAAGAAAACTAAGCACAGGCCAAAAGCAAGATGGCCAGAGCTGGAGGAACGAGTCCACAGATTAGTGCTTGAACAACGTGCTGCTGGGAGAGACTTGATGATGCAGTTGTGTCTCCACGCTCTGGTAGCTGCCAAGGAGATGAATATAAATGAGGCAGGTGGACCTTTCTTGGTGTTACCACTTCATGCAAGGCAACCACCTCTCTATCAGAGCATTAAATACATGCAACCAATAGTCCAGTGTGACTTCTCGATGTTTTTTTCCTCTTCATGATGCATTTTTTGACTGATGCGACTTATACTCTAGAGCGACTTATAGTACGGAAAATACAGTATATACCATCAATGGGTATACAATGTTAAGTTGGTTTGCAGAGTGGAGTGTGGCTATATGATTGCTGTGCTAGCAGCTCCAGCCTTTGGTCCTCTTTGCTGGTTAGTTTAGGGTTTTTTTAAGTGGAGTTGCTCAAGGCCTATGTCATTAGTAAATTTAATTGCTGACAAAACAACTGGCCATCTCTACCCCCGAGAGAAGGTAGCCAGGTATGGACTCTAGCCGATACATAGCAGTCAGTATTGACAGTGAAAGCCATGAATTAACCCACTTTTAGGGTAAAACACAAACAACTATGTTGGCTTGACTAGACGCTACTGTAAGAATCTTTACATTCTCTGGGCTCGTGGGCATGGGCTCACAGTTTATGCATCTGCACCATCTGCAAAAGTTCTTCCTCTGTTTACTCCAGTTCATAAAGATATAGTAACCATGACTAACAGCATCTTGTCATTAAGATGAGTCTAAATTGTTAATTTTAAGATCACTTTTAGTGAAATTAGCGCTGTCTCTAGAGCAGACTGATGAGCTGAACAGCTGATGAGAGCGTGTTGCCGACAGAAGGAAGCGTAGTTCATTCATTACATCACAAAATCCTTGTGAACATAGGGGCTTTGTGGAGGAAACGTGAAATGCAAAATTTTGCTGTAATGTCTGGTCAAGCCAGTGTAGTTTTTTGAGTAAAAATAGTTGGGTAGTAACGAGGCTTTCAGTTGCACCAATGACTGGTATGTATATTTTTTAGCCTATTTATTTATTGGCACTCATATTTACCGGTGCCAGAGGCCACAAGCAACCCCATGTCAAAAAACCTGAACCATCCCTTTAAAGAGATGCTCAGATGACTTCATGTAAACCTGGTAGACAAATACATTTGCATCAGGTTGCCTCAAAAATACCATACAGTAAGATTCTTTACAGTGTTCAAACTGTCATGACCAAAGCCCCAGTGTTTAGTATCTCATTGGAGTCTTACGGTATGTATCTTATTACTGTGTTGAGCCAGCAGAGTTTTTTTTTAGCAGTTTTAACTTGTAAATGGGTTAATTATAAGGCTTTTGGTGGCACCATGCACTGCTATGCACCTACCGCCCACCCACGATATCTCCCCACAGGGACAAAGTTCCTTTTGGCAATCATATTTACTAGTGCCATAGGCCTCTAGCAACCCAACTTCAAAATACTCAAACCAACCCTTTAAACTCCACTTCAAAAACTAAAGGAGGGTGTAAAAGTGAATCAATGACTGATAGAATCTTTTTTTTATTTACATCTTCCACCTATGGTCTCCCTTCTCCAGGTATATATCGGTGTCAGTTTTATAATATGTGCTTGACTCTGTTAGCCGGTGCAGTTCTGCAAACCCTCCTACATGTTTTATAGCCCTGTCACCCACATTTACAGTTCTGTCCTTCCCTTGAAACTCCTGCATGTGTGTATATGAATGTATATGAGTGGGTTGCTCAGTGTCAGGGTCTCAGAGTGCTCAGTCTGTCAGCCCAAGGGTCTCCCACTGCTCTCCCCCTCCAGCTTTCTGATGACCGCTCGTTTATCACTTTTTTTTCTCGCTCCTATTCGCCTGCCTGTCCGCTGGACTCCCTGCATGATGTGCTGTCACCACCAGCCCTCCTCCCTGCATGTTTCATTTCTGTGTGTACATGGCTCAGTCCTCCCCGGATTTCACTCCCCCTCAAACCTTCATTCTGTCCTCTTTCGTCTGTGAAATCATCCTCCTCTTACTGCCTTTTTTTCTCCTCTGGACACAACAATTCCTCAACATCCTACCTTCATATCTGCACCTTTCTGCCTCGTCTCCTCTCCACTTCTCTATTTTTATTATTTTGGTATGTCCTCTAGGTTAACCCCCTCCCTCCTACAGTAAACTGCTTCCCTTTCTCAGCGTATGTCAGCCCACAGAGATCTGAGGTGTTCTGGCAGGGCTGCCCTCTGAGACACAAGGCTGCAAAGAGTGAGGAAACTGAGTCAGAGAGAAATGACCTTTTCCAGGCCACGCAGCGAGACGAAGTGGAGAGATAGGAAGTGAAGGGGTTTAATCAGATCAATGTGCCCTTTGTCATGCCGCTGTCTGCTCTGTCAGTCCGTGTATCCATCTACTCATTTGTTGTCTGTTTGTTCCTCACTATCTATTTCCTTGGTGACATCCATCTACCTGTCAGACTGTTTTTCTGACCAGCTTTTGATCAGCTTGATCTGTTCTCACTGTGAAGCTGTAGGAGACTGAGCAATATAATGCACAGGTACATTGTTCTACATTAATAACATGTACAGAAGTTGTCTGATGTCTCAATACACTGTGGAAATGTGTTTTTTTCTTTTCTACTGACTTAATAAGACTGTTCATAGGAACATATGCTGAAATGAACCTTTTAAAGCAAATGGATGCATCAGATTTCACATCTGTCATCAGTTGGATCCATGTCTCACAGCTTTAAACTAATACACTTGTTACAAGTCAAAAAATGATCAGAGTAATCAGAGTCCATGAAGGCATTTGTTACATGTGTGGTTTAGTTGTGCAAAAAGGGGAAAGTGACTGCTAGCCCTCAAAAGTGAACATTCGTCCAGTCACCATGCAATTTTCTTTTCTTTTTTTTTAAAGAGGCACTAAGTAAGATTCCGGCCTTTTAGCTCTCTAGGGGCCTCTATGGTCATTGAGTGTAACTGCGCGGTCGTTAAACAGTGCCTCACACTAACGTGCGTTTGTTGACATACAGAGGCGGGAGAAGCGAGCCGACAGGATGTCCCAAGAGACAAATAAACCATGTGGACTGATAAGGTACAGTCTGATCTTGTTTTCTGGTTTGTAGTTTTCTAGTGTGGAGTGTTCCTACCATCCACATCGAAGTTACATAGTGCCAGTGAAGGTGATACAGACCCCTTCAGACTATGACAGAGGTGTCATTCAACCTGTTGTAAGGTGATGTACCATCACAATTCTAGAAATATTATATTAGGGTGGAAAAACTATGTAGTGTTGGTTTAAAGGTTCTGCAAAGAGTGACTAAAAAATATCATATGGAAATGTGTTTGTACAGTTTGTCCAATATGTTTGGTGACATTTAACTTTGAAACCTAAAATGCACAAAAAAGACAGTATATATAAAACTGTAATATTGTTTGTATTATTATTATTATTGTTGAAGATAATATTATTAGAATCCCAAGATAAAATTGACAGGACCAGACAGGGTTTTGTTTTCAAAGTTCTGTATGATTGTCATGAAATAAAGATAGGCTTTTAACATTTATTTATTTAGCCACTGACATCCCTGGCTGTATTCCCCACTGCATGTGTAAAACATACTAGACAGCCTGTATTATTATATTCAGCATGATAATCTGCTGCACTCATTTAAGATAAGATAAGATAAGATAAGATATCCTTTATTAGTCCCACAGGGGGAAATTCCAAAATATACAGCAGCTGCAGGATACAAGAGAAGTACTGAAAGATAAGGTAATTACAGATCAAATACAGTAATGCAAAAATAGAAATAAATTTTTTGTAAAAGTTTAAAAAAAAAAGTATATACTATAAAGTCAGTGGCATTTAAAAATTTACAATACATTTTGCACCACGTGGGCTGCATGGTGGCATCACAGGTTGTTCTGCACCACAGCTAGAAGGTTGCTGGTTTGACTCTCTGAGTCAGTCAGGGCCTTTCTGTGTTGAGTTTGCATATTCTCTGTGTACAGACATGACCATGCAGAGGTGTATCACAGATTCAGATTCTATCAGATTCTAACTATGTGAAGCAGTGGTTTTCAAACAGTTTTTGCTAAATGCACACCTGCCATAGTTGCAAAAGATGATGCCCCCTTTAATTCGTGATAAGGCTTTCTAGTAATCAATTGTGTTGTATATGAAAAATGATGCTTAGAGAGTACTGATGTAGTAAATTTAAGATTATTATTATTATTATTATTATTATTATTATTATTATTGTAGTTGTAGTCATAATATGGTTGTTAAAATTCTCAGGGCTAGGGCTGCCACCCGTCCCGTAAAATACGGAATTATCCCGTATTTCACACTTAAACATTGTGTCCCGTTTTGAATCAATACGGGACGCGGTTTGTCCCGTATTTCCGGTGTGCCTTGAACGCAGCACCATTCCGCTCAAAGTCAACACCCGCTTGCTCCCGCCTACTCATGGCGGCACTTGGTTTGGTTGGTTGATTTTCCGCATGAGGAATAAGTGCTCATCATTGACGGGGTGAGAGAAAGTCATGGGAAATCAGAAGCAAACATGTCTGCGTCTGCGGCTGCACCTGGTACTCCGCACCGTGTCCCATTGAAACGGAAATGGATGCAGAAATACAAACGTGAGTGGGAAAGTACAAATGACTGGCTTGACAGCGTCAGTGAAAATGAATAGGAACAGATGCTCTGTGAAACTTATGAGAAGTGAGCTCTTGATCATTGTCAACTTTGAGCAGTCCTGTTCAGAGTTTTCCTGCAGTGTTTTGAAAGACAAACAGCTACTCACTGTTTCAAGAAGTGACAAGAAGTACACATGGAAAAAAAAGTAGCACATTTAGTAAGAGAGAAGGCTGTTGACTCTTTGGCATGGACTACTGGTAGGGGAGAGTGGAGTAAGATGAGACATTTTTTACTTTTGTTTTCACTGAGGCAGGAAAAACGCAACAGAGATAAAATGAAAACATATACTGTTATTTAAGAATGTTTGCTATCAACTGAAATTGTAAGAATGTATCAATGAGGAAGAGCCTGGAAACTGTGGCCTTTCAAAATAAAGTGCTCCTGTGGCTCAACTTGCCCCAGGTTAGGGGTAAGTTAAGCCAAGTTTGTTTGGAAGTTGACCATGTGACTTCATAACTTAAAATCTGAGTATTATTATAAGATAACGTATTGCTGTTGAGAGAGTCATTTCACAAGAGATTGTTCACTTTACAAATAGTCTTATTTATTTTCTTAAACCTAACTTAAACAACCTTAATGCCATTAATGGACACATTTTGCAACTTTTTGGGAAAATTAGATACTCATGTGAAGTAAAATGACAGCCAGTAAAGCTTTGAACAACAAACAGAAACAAAATCAGCACTTGGCAGAAAAAAAATATTATTCCTCCTAGAAAAGCTACATTTACTCGTATGCTTTAAAGTTTTTACAAGTTCAGACTTGCTAAAAACAAGCAAATTTGAACATCCCTCTTCTTCGTATAGCTCCACAGGGTTGACCTGTCAATATTTCACTTCTTTGCAGCAGATCTGATCGACTTTCCATCCATGACTTCCTTCATTGCTTTCTCCATCTCAGCAAGCGGTGTTGAGCCCCAGATGGTTTTCCTCTTGTACACTCTTGGCATGATTTTCTACTATGTTTAACATTTGATCAGACAAGTCAGTTGGTTGACATAACATTAAATAGTATTTTATGATTCAGTACATTAATATAACTTCTCAAACTTTTGGTGATATTACAGAAACCAATGGCTCAATTTACCCCACAACATATGGCTCACTTTGCCCCATAGCCAACATTTTGGAAAAAATGTTGCTAGCTTTGCTATTCTGGTTAATCTTTAGCCAAATGAGTCATAGTTTTTCTACATTGGTAAATTACATATATATATAATACACCATTTTAGACCTGGACAAATTGTATTTGATACAAAGCTCAATATACCTGACATGCAGAAAATTTACTTTGACACACAAAAAAGTGTTTTTTGTGTTAAAAAGTACCAACTATTTATGCCATGTACTCCTCTTCAGCAGAGGCAGGGAGAAATGATAAAGGCTTCCTGAATTTAGGGCCACATGACAAGAGTTGTTTACTGTTTCCCAGAAACAGGGGGTGGGTCAACTTACCCACTGACTTAGTTTACCCCACTCTCCCCTACTGCTCCACACTGTTTTTGGTAAACAGATCACTTTGTAAAACAGAGATGTGGGCAGAAGGATAGTTTTATACTTTTAATGTTTGTTATTTGCACACCAAAAATTTGTTTGGGATTTCTTTAATTTGCAGTGAAACAGGAAACAGAAATGATATAAAATTATTGACATGAAAAGTCAGGTGTGCACAAGTTGCAACGCCATCCTGAGATGAGATTATTTTCTATAATTATTCCTACTTTCTGAAAGTTGTGTTCTCCTGCACTACATATTTTTTGAAAGTGTCAAAGCATTTGTTTAATTATAATTAAATAAATTGATGCTAAGTTACTAAGTTATTTTAAGTTAAGTTTTAAGTTAGCAAGCTTGTATTTACTCAAGTTGTTATTTAATTGTTGTATCTGCTTAGTTTTACGTTTGCAGATATTTTCTGAAAAACTGTGAAATAAAGTAGGCTAGTTAAAAATTTAACTAGTACGTTATTAAAACAATGTCTGACTATGATTTACCACAACTGATGCCCCACCTCACTATTAAGCCATTGGTGGTTGGGCCCTTGCAGTGGGGTATCCCCGCTGCCAGGGGTGTCCTTTATTTTTCTGCTTGAAAGGTGGCAACCCTACTCAGGGCCCACCTGAACTTGGCTCAAGGTCCACCAGTGTGCTACGCCACACCATCTGAGAACCACTTAGGTGAAATATTCGAAGATCAAATTATCATAGCAGCCACAATTGACAGATCTTTCTGACCACACACAAACGAATAATTAAACAAAAGATGTAACTGCACATTTGAAGCTCTACTGTCAGCCGTTGATAAGAGTACTACAACAAAAACAATCACCCTGCACTGAAAAACATCCCACAATCTGATTCCAGCAGAATATTAGCCCAAACACATGGCAGAAGAGATTGAAGAGATCTAATATGAGCTTGTGCTCCAAAATGGCTCCAAAACAGCATTCAACTACTTTGTGACAGGTACCCTGGACTAATTCTTCAAGAATTTTCCAGAATGACAGGGGGTTAATAAAGTGATAAGTAATGTGCAGTAGAGCCGTCAGCTGCCTGTGCTAAAATAAGGTATGTGGTCATCATGGTAAGAGCCATGAGGCAGTGTTCTCTCTTTAGAAGAGAAGTACTTGAAATATCTGAAACGTCCTTCACAATGATCCCTCTTTTGAAATGAGTCCAATATGAGGTCATTATAATATTATGACCTGAATGGCATCTCCATCTTTATTGCCTTGGGCAAATAATGTGCACAAAGTATGAGCATCTTACCAGAATCATAAATGTTTCCATTACACTGATGTGTTTTATGCAAGTGAGTGTTGATAATCAAGATGTTTATGA
Source organism: Cetoscarus ocellatus (assembly GCA_037902135.1). Classification (NCBI taxonomy): domain Eukaryota; kingdom Metazoa; phylum Chordata; class Actinopteri; order Labriformes; family Labridae; genus Cetoscarus; species Cetoscarus ocellatus. Next base: position 147,264 of record JBAMNC010001741.1, on the reverse strand, counting down.
GTTTAGCTTTTAAGTCGAAACAATAACAACTTTTTAAAGCCCACAGATGTTCAGATTTTATAGAATAACCTCTGGTCTATGGATACAGATCTAAAGACAGAGCCACTTAAATTTTCCCCACTGTACATGGGAGGGCCCGAGCTGGACCGTGGCTGGACGTTGCGGCTATAGTCAGAGCCCCACAATGAAACACTTGGTGACGGGTTGACGCCCCCAGACGCCTGTTTTTGAGACTGCTTGCAATCTGTAGTCTATTGACTAAAAGAAGCAGTGAATATGAAGGCTGATGAGACCACTGCACTTCAAAACTCTGTCTACCATAAATAATTTTTCTTTCTCTCTCCTCTCAAGAGAAAATGCACCATAAACTATTCACTCAACTATTACTTAACTAGAAAGTACTCAAACCTCCACCAAGGCAGCTCACATATTGCTGTAACATCTATCAGCAATACTTCCATGATAAAGTTAGCATCACAATATGATTCCTTCAACCTGAAAACCCACACCTACCACTCAGAGTCATGTTTAGACAGTTTTTGAGCAAAAATGGCAGTTATCCAAAATCTAATCATGTCTAAGTTGGGCCATTGCCAGCATCTCCAGAAAATTTCAGTAAAATCCGTCTTGTAGTTTTTGTGTAATCTTGCTAAAAAACAAACTAGCAGACAAACAAACATAGGCCGGCAAAAACATAACCTCCTTGGTGGAGGTATACATGAAATTTCATTGTATAAAACAAATTAGCAAGGGCAGTAAGAGTGTATGTAGTGAGGGCAAATGTTGAAGTCCACTGTAGGTGTTCTTGTGAGGGAGGTGCTATCTCACAGAAAATTCCTGCAACTGCATGAATGGGCATGTTTACTGTAGAAAATAAAATTAAACTTAAACATAGGTATAACAAAAAGAAGACAAGTATGGCATTGGCCTGCTATTTTGTTAAGTGTCTTGAGATGACATTTGTTAAGATTTAGTGCTACACGTATAAAGATTGAGTGATTGAATTGTTTGATTGAATTAGGCACATTTCCAGAGAGATGGGGGAAACTCTAAGTGGATCGGAGTGTGACATTTATCTTTCTTATGCATACATGCTCTGCATCTCGTACTGATGCTTTTTAAAAGCAGTTTCAGACTCGCCTTTTGGATTGGCCTCTGACAAAGTTGAATCAGTGTGTAGCTAAGTGATGTAGTAATACACAGTGTTTTAACACTTTTTAAGGGACTTTTGTCAAACTGAACACAAGTGTCCTCCTTGACAGGAAGATGAACCAAAGTACCAGGTTGCTTCGTGACCCAACACTGTACATTTCTACAGAGTTACAAAATTTCCAGGCAGTAGTTTATTTATTATTGTTTTTATTATAACTATGACCTCATTTTGTAAAAGAGGCTTTATCAAATACTTTTTTAATAACTTGTGGATGTGCTTCTAATTGTAAAAGCTGTCATGTGTTTTTGAGGTGTGGCTGTTAGGAGCACTGTCAAACAGCATACCCTGCATGTTAAAAGGCTCTTTATCTTGTTTCTCCTGTATTCATTTGTCACTTCATATATCCCCACTTGTCTTTCAGTCTGTTTCCCTCTGCATGTCTGCCTGCTGAACAATCTCTCTCAATTCAAAGCCTGTCAACTGCTCTGCACTTACACATTCCTGTATATCTGTCTTGTTGCTCACAGAGGAAAGCTTCACTTGGAGGCAGGAACATACTCTCTGGCACTCTCTGGCTTTTCATTCAGCCTCTCCATAATGCCCCTGGAGGAGCTGTAAATTACCAGCCTCCCAGCAAAGCACGCATTGTTCCTGCAGAGAGTTTGGGGTACTGTGTGTGTGAACAACTAATCTTGAGTCCACTGACGTCTGGTGACATCATTTAGTTTCAGTTTTACAACCTTAGCATTTCTGTCTCCCTCACTGTTCCAGGTTCAGACTCTGAATGAATGAATGGAGCATCAGCATGTTTGTCTGGGTAAAAAGAGACACAACAGGCCTCCATAATTCATCACTGAGCCTCCGGGAGGACAGCCAGCGCTGGCTTCAGTCTCTCATTCATCTGCAGTGTGAGTCTTAACGCTGTAGTAGAGTCACTATGGGCAAAGCTTAAATATACCCGGTGGACACCTCCCAAAGAAGAAATCCGAGTTGTTTACATTGTAGTACCTGCTTACTCTGCAGCGGGGGAGTCCCATTGGATCTGACAGCTGCAAATAACACATTCATGCTGTTGTAGTCATAAATGTCGACACATAATGAGCAATTTTATGGTTTCTCATATGATGCAAATTCACACCAAGCATATCAGAGTACTTTCTCTTTTCTTGGTAAAACTAAGTGAGTGTTTCTGAAATTGCCCCCATGAGGCATGAAACCTGCGACTTAAAGAGAGGACTTATGGGCTTTAGGCAACGCAGTTTAGTGGAGGGTGTCTTTATAAAAATGTTCCTGATGGTGCAACCAAGGACACAACTGTGATTCTGGGAGGTGTTTGCTAGTAACCATTTTACTACAGGAAACCAAATATTTTATAGATAAAGGTAAAAATGCTGCAGTGCCACAATACAAAGTGTGCATGTATTTTGTGAAGTGTCATTATTGTGGTTTTTTAGTGAAGATTGAAGATTTTTACACTCTAGGGGAGACTCAATAAACTGCCTGAATTAACAAATATTTCAGAGACCATTGTTGGCACATCTTAGTATCCGCACTAAAAGCAACATATTTTTCACACAGATGTTGTGTCCTTTCTGAAAAAAAAAAAATAAATGTGCCATGGAATTTATAATGCACACATCAAGTGACAGTGACCTTGGGCTGATATTTCTTAAATGGAAACTCGGGGATAAAGAGGTGAGAAGGCCCATCCAGAATTTTATTAGCACAAAGTTTAAGAAAAAAAAAAAAAGCCCCTGTGATGGTACGGGAGTGTGTTAGTGCACATGGCATGGGTAACTTGAACATCTGTGAAGGCACCATTACTGCTGAATAACAGGTTTTGGAGCAACATATGCTGTCATCAAAGCAGATAATGCCAAACCACATTCTGCCCGTTACAGCAGCACTGCTTAATAGTTAAAGAGTGCAGATACTAGACAGGCTAGACAGTCCAGACCTATCTCCCATTGAAAATGTTAGTGCATTATGAAGCACGAAATAAAAAGAAAATAATGAAGCCCCTGGGCTGTTGAGCAATTAAAGTTGTAGATAAACCAAGAATGGGAAAGAATTCCATCTGCCTTAAAAAATTAGGATCCTCAGCTCCAAAACGCTTGAGTGTTGTCAAAAGGAAACGTGATATAAATGGAAATGTCCCTGAAAAAGACACTGCTTTGAAGGCAGCATATGTTACTCCAGTGGTGCCTTTGCAGATGTGCATGTTACCCATGCCGTGGGCACTTACAGCCCCCCATAACATCACAGATGCTGGCTTTTGAACTTTGCACTGATAAGTTTCTAAATGGCCCTTTTCGTCCTTAGCTTGTCCATTATTTCCAAATGCAATGTGAAATGTGGACTCGTGCGACCACAGCACACTTTTCCACTTTGTGTCCATCCATCTCAGGTCCAGAGAAGCAGGCAGCATTTCTAAGTGTTGTTGATATATGGCTTTTGTTTTGGATGATAGAGATTTTACTTGCACTTGTAGATGTAGCTGTGAACTGTGTTAACTGACAGTGTAGTTCCTGATCAGCACAGTAATATCCTTTAAAGAAAGATGTTAGTTTTTAAGTTTTTAAGTAAACAGTGATGCCTAAAGGATGGGAGGTCACAGGGATTCAGTGTTGGTTTTTGGCCTTGCCGCTTTCATGCAGAGATTTCTCTGGATCGTCCGAATCCTTTGATTATAGTATACACTGTAGCTGTTTAATATCGCCTACCCTCCATATCCGGCTATCTCCCCACAGGGATATAGCTCCAAGTTGCTTCAGTGGCAATTACATTTATGAGCCTCAGGCCTTGAAAAACCCCACTTTAAAAAACCTGAACTACGCCTTTGAGCTCATAATTCAACACATTCCCTTTTTTAGTCCTGGTTTACGTTTGTATCACCACTCGTTCATCATTCTTTTGGTGGTCATGGCCTCAAAGAACTGGGGGGTGTTTTATTTTTATGCAGGAAAGGTGGCAACCTTAGGTATGTTAAGCATGCTGACAGGAAGCCAACTGTTGTGAGACATACGTTTACCACCTTGGTCTGGAACGTCAGCATTCTCTCACAAACTCACCAAATATTTTACTAGCCTTCATGACAGTGAGACAAAGTGTAAAATTCAAAGAGAGGACATCAGAATCAAGCTAGGTCTAACACTTCAGTCACTCTCACCCAATATCTCGGCAAAGACTCCTTCATGCTTCATCAGCCTCTTCCCCTTTCTCCCATTACATTTTACCGACTTCTATTTTCCTTGATTTCTTTCTCTTCCACAGTTCTTTTCCTTGACCTTTTTCATTCACACTTTTCTCCCTCTCCATGAGCTTTCCTCCTCGCTCTGAACGGCTTCTCCTTTACTTCTCTTACTTCTCTATGAATCAAACCACCACCGCTCCTCAGCCAGCTAGGCAGGAAGCTCAGGAATCTATTAAGAGCTGTAGTGGAAATATGTCACCTGGGAGCCGATGTTACGAGCGATTTGGTAAGGGAAGGGATGGGTGCAGGAGAGGAGTGGTGAAGGAGGAGGGGTGTGCTGCAGTACCAAGGTGAGACAAGGTGGGGATAGGCATGAGTGTCACGTACAGAGAGGCCTTCCCTCTCCCTCTCCCTCTCCCTCTCTCTCTCACACACACACCGTAGTTGAACCCTGAGAGCCGACACGAAAGCCATTAGTCTGCGATGTGATTCGAGGCAGTAATGAGATTGGAGGACTGCCTTGTTGGAGTTATTTCACCCGTAACAACACTGTAAATTCACCTGCTTACACTGCAGTGAGCACACATACATGACAACTCATCCCTCACCAGTTTAAATAACAGCCGCTTGATCTTTCCAATTTTCTCGGGCTTTAATTCTTTTTTTCTTGCTCGATGGCTCAGGTCATGTAGAGCCGGTTAATCCAAGTATTGATTTGGTGTAAAGAAGAGTAATGACCAGGAAACACTCTAACAGACATGTTTACCAGAAGACAGGCCTGTTCTTCTGTAATTTCAGTGCTGAGATTTTGGTCAAAAAATTGTGACTCATTTTGTACTTCATTTAAAACAATGTTTCCTTTAATTTGGAAAAAAAATAAGCTCAAGCCTGGACATCATATTTAACCCCAGTTCCAAAGAAGTTGGGGTGTTGTGTAAAACTTAAATTATAAATTAAATTATTTAACTTAAATTTAGTTAAAATACACTATGAAGACAAGATATTTAATGTTCAAACTGATAAACTTCATTCTTCTTTTGCAAATTTCACTCATTTTGATTTTATGCCTGCACTGTATTCCAAAAAGCTGGGACAGAGGCATGTTTGCTACAACTTCAGTTGCTCAGCAAACCAGGTCTCTGTTGTTGAATTTTGAGCTTTATAATATGCCACAGATTTTCAGTGGGAGATGGGTCTGGACTAGACTGGACTGCAGGCAGGCCAGTCTAGTACCAGCACTTTTTTTTTTTACAACAAAGCTATGCTGTTGTAGAAAGTGCAGAATGTGGTTTGGCATTTTCTTGCTCAAATACGCAGAGACGTCTCTGAAGAAGACGTTGCTTGGATCACAGCATATGCTGCTCGAAAGCCTATATGTATCTTTCAGCACGAGTGGTGCCCTCACAAATGTGCAAGTTACCCATGCCATGGGCACTAACAAACCCCCATACCATCACAGATGCTGGTTTTGAACTTTGCTCTGATAACAATCAGGATGGTCCTTTTCCTCTTTAGCCTGAGGACACAGCCGTCATGATTTAAAAAAGTAATTTGAAATGTGGACTCATCAGACCACAGCACATTTTTCACTTTGTGCCAGTCCAGCTCAGAGAAGCTGGTGGTGTTTCTGAGTGTTGTTGATATATGTCTTTCATTTTGTATGGTGTAGTTTTATCTTGCACTCGTAGATGTTTCTAAAGTGTTCCTCACCACACATGTTGGTTTTTAAGTCAGTGCATTCAATGTTGGTTTTTGGCCTTGCTGCTTACATGCAGATATTTCTCTGGATTCTCTGAATCTTTCGATTATAATATGTACTGTAAATGATGAAATCTTGCCATTCAGAAATGTTGTTCTTGAACTGTTAGGCTATTTCTAGTTGCGATTGGTAGAAGTGGTGAACATCACCCCATCCTTGCTTGTGAATGACTGAGACTTTTGGGGATGCTCCTTTAAACTCAGTCAAGACACTCACCGGTTTCCAATTAACCTGTTCCCTTGTGGAATATTCCAAGCGAATGTTTTCAACATTGGTCAAATTTCCCAGTCTTTTGTTGTCCCTGTCCCAGCTTTTAGGAATTTGTAGCAGGTATCAAATTCAAAATGAGTGAATATTTGCAAAAATAACAAAGTTTATCAGTTTCACTATCGAATACCTTGTCTTTGTAGTATGTTCAACTGAATATAGTTTAAAAAAAACAAAACAAATTATTGTAAAGTGCTTTTATTTATGCTTTCCACAATGTCCCACCCACTGGAATTGGGGTTTGAAAATAAGAAAAATTTGTGTGGCATTCATCTTATTGCAGTAACATCCTTGAGTAGATCCTCTTAATTTCCTCCTTCAATGTGAATTTTCAATTTAGTGACTACTCTGTTTTTTTTTTTAAATTAACCACAATGAAACCATTGATCACAACAGATATCAATCAATCAGTCAATAATCAGGCAGGTTCACACTTGTGAGGTCAAAATCATCCGTACTGTCATTGACTGTAGTCATTTCTCAGGTGTTTTCTTCTCTAAACCCCAAACAGCTCATGTTTTAATCCCATTCTTACCTACTTGCTTCCTGCATCTCATGTTTTTTTTGCATTTCTTGCATCTTAAACTCTGTGAAACCAAAGGTTTGTACTTTAATCATCCCTACAGAGAACTGTGAGTGTGTATTCTACCACAGCACCAACATGAGCAGGGATTATTATGTCAAATGAAGTTCTTAAGCATTTATGTATTAAACTGAGCTGTATACTTTGATAAGCTGCTCTGACCAAAATACTTGGAGTGTGATGACAAACACTTCTTCAGAGCTTTACATAAATATTCAGCAGAACAAAAGCAGTGTCAGATTTACAGTTTACAGTACAGTTTGAGCCTGTTATCTGAATAAAACTAAAAGTACCACCTGGTGGTTTGTGACTCATAAAGGTATATAGTGAAAGCACAGCTGTGCCATTCCTTCAGTGTGCTGTGCTGTAAAAGTGTGGAGGTGGGTCAAGAAGAAGAAATGGGGGGGGGGGGGCTGTCTAAGGTTGTGTGATCTATAGAAATCTTACATGTGTAAGGCCCAAAGACATTGACCTATGACCTCCAAATTCATATCAATCATGTAAAGTCTTAAAATGTGGTAAAATTGTATTTTGAGTTGTGTATCTTTTGCATTGGTATGCCTGCTTTAGAAGAGTTCTTTTGTGTGTCCTCGATATGAATGTGCGTGTAAGAAAGTTTCTGGTTCAATCCCTGTGTTGTGTACATGATGTCAGCACAATGCAGGAGGGAATCCCCATTCCCAACCGAGCTTGTGTACTTTGTTTTAATTATTTCTTTTGCCTTTCATACTAATGTAAGGGTTAGTTAGGTGCCCTGAGGTTACTTAACCTACTTTTCTGTTAAGGTTGAGATTGATAATAGTTATAATTAAATCTTAACGGCTCTATGGTTTAAAACATCAAATTGTCTCGAGTGGCTGCTTGGGATTTGGTGGATATGACCTCTTAAATCCAATCACATTTTATTTTAGTAAGTGTGAACATCTGATTAAAATTTGAGAGAAATTACAGTGAAATGTTCCTTGTATAAACAACGATCTGACAGACAGGAAGGAGAATGGACAAAGTCATGTTACATTAACTAATATTAGATGTTCTGTTAAATATTTTTGTCTAAGTGGAATTTGAATTAAATAATAGTTAAATAATAGTTAAATATACTACCACAAAGCCACTGAGAAAGAAATGGTTTTGTCCTGCAGACTCATCATGTGCTTTGGTCTTACTGTTCTGACATAATCTCACACACATTAACACCTGAAACTCAATTTTCCAGAGTGTTATATGTGTGAATTAAAAGCCTCAGTGAGCCTTGCTGAGGAGGAGGAGACTTTGACCTTAAAGCAAAAGGAGCTGTGCCCTGGCTCCACTCCTCTGCTGCTCCACTGTGAAGAAAGAGAGGCTGCTTTTGTTCGTGGGTGAGCAGATGACAGAGCTGACAGTGATCGCTGCCTTTGTAGAGCAAAGGGCCACCGCGTCACTGTCAACACCATGCAGGGCTGCAGTATGAGCGACTGAAGCGATTCCTTGTACCCACCAGGGAGGAGAGCTCTTCATAGGCAGCTGTGAGCAGGAGTTCAGTCAGATGACTTTAAAACTTTCCCCCAAAAAAACGTCAGCAATGGGACTAACTTCATGTTGCCAAAGTGGGCATGTACTACAATGGCCAAAACCATCCCCAATGCTAGAAAGAACTTAATGCCAATTAAACTCCACTTAATAACCTGTTCATTACTGTGATGTTGTTCCTCTGCAAGAAAGACAAAAGTACAAAAGTAGAGTGGTGGGTCAAACAGATAAACTGGGAGGGTTTTGTTGGTTTGACAGTTGGGAAAATCTTGCAAGCAAATACATCTGTGTAGATTCTCATTCATCCAGGTCATGGTCATCCTGAAGATTCAAAAACAAGGCAACTGGACTGTGTAGAGTTTGTTGGGAAGACGTTTCACTTCTCATCCAAGAAGCTTCTTCAGTTCAGGAACTGAACGTAACAAAAGCGTAACAAAAGGACTTAAAAGGGCAAAACCAAAGAGATGCAACAGAAAAGAATATATCATTTCACTTATCATACATATGTATGATAAATAGAAAGGTCAAACAAACACAGTCATCCAACTAAATAGATATAAAAAGCACAATGTAGTGAGCTACTTTTGTTGTGTTGCTGTAACTTGACTTGTCACATTTCTCCAGGGCGTAGCTTTAGTGCCATGAAGTGGATTCTTTAAATGACAAACTAGTAACTTAGCACAATGAATTCTGTTCGCTGCTGTAAAAAAGAAGCCCCAGTTGCTCTGCCACTGGTCAGACGTTTACAAAAATGTTCATGAAGTGTCTCCACAGAGATTGTAGTACACAACATGAGGCTCCACTGCTTAAGGTCATTGTAAACAGATAACATCAAAACATCTATACAACCCATATTAATGTGTTTAGGAGTCTGATGAGGGTTAAAAAATGGGACAAGGTAAGGGAAAGCACAATAACAAATGAGAAAAGCAGACAAGCGTGAGCCTCCTTCTTTTCATCATAAGCATGGAAAAAGACCTTTAGTCCCTCGCATCATCTCCGGGCTTCCACAGCTCATTTATCGTGGCTGTCTGAATGTCACAGGGGCGTGGGTGGACTACGTGACCGCGGGGATTCCCGTTAACCAGGTAGAATGACAATTATCATCCTGCCACCTTTTGCCCGTTAGAGGGGAGAACCTACGAGGAGCAATTGGCAGATGAGTCACCATGAGAAGAAGAAGTGTGTTTGAGCTCTCTAATGAAGCTCATGTCCAGGGGTGATGGATAACGAGGGCTTTCCTGAGTCCAGAGGGGGTGGAGGAGGGTTTCCATGTGACGCAGGTTGACTTTTAGAGGAATACACCCACTTTTATTCTTACATCTTTCTTTGTCTTACATTCTACTCTAGCTTGAATTGCTTTGGTGCCCACTGAAGGCCTGTGAATGTGGCTGTCTTAGTACAAAACACACAGAGGACCTTACTTTGACAGATATAACCCTGTTGTCTTAAGGAGAGAAGCACAGAGGGGTTTGGGTGTGGCAGTCAGTTTCCAGTTTAGATTACTAAATAGTTTAAAAAAAAACACACATGGACAAAATTATTGGTACCCTTCCATTAAAGAAAGAAAAACCCACAATGGTCACTGAAATAACTTGAAACCGACAAAAGTAATAATAAATAAAAATGTACTAAATATTAACTAATGAAAATCAAACATTGATTTTGAATTGTGGTTCAACAGAATCATTTTAAAAAAAACAAAATAATGAAACTGGTCTGGACAAAAATGATGGTACCCCTAGAAAAGATTGAAAATGATTTGACCATAGGGACATGTTAAACTAAGGTGTGTCCTGTAATAAGCATCACAGGTGTCTTCAAACTTGTAATCAGTCAGTCTGCCTAATTAAAGGATGAAAAGCAGTCACTGTGCTGTTTGGTATCATGGTGTGTACTACACTGAACATGGAGCACAGAAAGCTAAGGAGAGATGTTGTCTCAGGGGATTAGAAAGAATATTATAGACAAGCCTATTAAAGGTAAAGGCTATAAGACCACCTGCAAGCAGTTGCATATTATTCAGAAGTTTAAGGTCCACGGGACTGTAGCCAACCTCCCTGGACGTGACCACAAGAGGAAAATTGATGACAAATTGAAGAGACGGATAATACAAATGGGTAACCAAAGAGCCCAGAAAAACTTCCAAAGAGATTAGAGGTGAACTCCAAGGTCAAGGTACATCAGTATCAGAGTGCACCATCTGTTGCTGTTTGACCAAAGTGGACTTAATGGAGGACACCACTGTTGAAAGCAAATCATAAAAAAGCGGGACTGGAATTTGCCAAAATGCATATTGACAAGCCACAAAGCTTCTGGGAGAATGTCCTTTGGACGGATGAGACAAAACTGGAGCTTTTTGGCAAGTCACATCAGCTCTATGTTCACAGACGCAAAAATGAAGCATACAAAGAAAAGAACACTGTACCTACTGTGAAACATGGAGGAGGCTCAGTTATGTTCTGGGGCTGCTTTGCTACATCTGGCACAGGGTGTCCTGAATCTGTGCAGGGTACAAGGAAATCTCAAGACTATCAAGGCATTCTGGAGTGAAATGTGCTGCCCAGCGTCAGAAAGCTTGGCCTCAGTCACAGGTCATGGGTCCTCAACAGGATAATGACCCACAGTTGAAAACACCAAAGAATGGCTAAGAACAAAACATTTGACTATTCTGAAGTGGCCTACTATGAGCCCTGATCTAAATCCTATTGAACATTTGTGGAAGGGGCTGAAACATGCAGTCTGGAGAAGACATCCTTCAAACCTGAGACAGCTGGAGCAGTTTGCTCATGAGGAGTGGGCCAAAATACCTGTTGACAGGTGCAGAAGTCTCATTTAGAGTTACAGAAATTGGCTGATTGCAGTGATTGCCTCAAAAGGTTGTGCAACAAAATATTAAGTTAAGGGTACCATCATTTTTGTCCAGGCCAGTTTCATTAGTTTGTTTTTTAAAGTGATTCTGTTGAACCACAATTCTAAAGCAATGTCTGATTTTCATTAGTTAATTCTAAGTACATTTTTATTACTTTTGCCATTTTCAAGTTATGTCAGTGAACATTGTGGGTTTTTTCTTTCTTTGACAAAAGTGTACCAGCAATTTTGTCCACGTGTGTAAGTGGGAGGTAGAGCCTGTGGTTATCACGCTCCTCTTCTTTGCAATCATTTACCAACCATGGGAGGCAGAAACCCTCTGCACCTTTAAGGGTAAACTATAAACTTTCCTTTTTGATAAATCTTTTCGTTAGGTCTGCCTCAGTCTTGGGCCAGTGAAGATGAACAGATGAGGAGAGACAGGAACAATGAGAACAATGAGGTAAGATATGCAGCCTGAGGCCATTGTTGGGCAACTTTGCTTAGTTCATGTAAGAGCATAGGGGTGGTTTATCAGACTGTTCACCCACAAAATATAATTTTGGCTATTAAATAAATAATAATTTTGTAAGTCCTTTATCAGCTGACAACAAAAATAAATTTCATTGACTTAGGACTTAAAACAGTTGTGTAATTTCTTCTATTATATGGGAATAAGGTGGATTGTAGTTGACCAAAATTATTTTTTCAAAACTTATTGAAGTAGTGAAATACAAAGATTATATATATTAATTATATAGAATCATTAGGGCAAGCCTTAGGAAGTGGTGAACAATAATAAGATGAACCACAGATAGGTAAAACAAACTGAGCAGTCCAACTTTAGGAATAATACTGCTTACAGTAATAATAATACAAATACCAATACAAATATAATAGTAATAATGATAATATTTATATTGATATAATGATGGTAATAACAATATTAATTATTATTATCATTATTATTATTATTATTATTATTTATAAAAAATAAATGGAAACAGCTTGCATGTTGTAAGCTACTATTATTTTGTTGCTGTAGCTTAGCTTGCTACATTTCACCAGACTGTAGCTTTACTGTAAAGTTGATATTTTTTTTTTCATTGGTAACTAGCAACTACAATTAAAAAGTAGCTTGCCATTCACTGCAAGCTGCAAACATCGGTAAACAATGACACTGATAACATTACAGCATTTCATGTCACAACATACTATTAGGTTACTGCTTTTCATAAGTTTTGGGACAGGTCATTCTTCATACCTATCTGCTGAGTAAGTCCTCAGAAGAAGCAGTAGCCAGCCTGTAGACAAATTTTAATTTTTAATTTATGTATATATTTTTTTGTATTTATTTATACTTTTGTTTATATTTATCTTTTTATTTATATGTCTATCTACTTTTTAAAATGCTATTGGAATCTTAATTTCCCTGAGGGAGTTTCCCACAGGGATTAATGAAGTTCAATCTAATCTAATCTAAGTCCAGAGCCTCAGCCATTGAATCAAACAGTACAGAGACAAGCCAGCTGATGTCTTTTCACTAAAGGCTGTGATGTGAACCAGTGCGATAAAGCTGAACACTCTTACTACAAAAGAACCATGACCTGTGGATAATGGTGACACTAGGTTACCTGAGTACTTCATGGATGTCATCATACTATTAGATCAACTAAAAGACTTCCTTTTGTAACACAGAAAGTCTCAATTAGTTACTTTAAGTCTCTTTCTTCTTTTTTCTCCCTGCCATACTTACCTCTGATGATTACAGTTGAGTCATTTCAGTCCACTTGCTGTCCTCTATTTTCAAACCTCTATTCTCCTTGTTTTTCACCTTGGAGTTATATTGGGTGCACCATATTTCTTCCAACACTATGCCAAATGTTCCCTCTAGGTCATCCTCAACATTAATATTTAGAGCAGTGGTTTGCCTCAGTGGTTCTGAAGTGTCTCTGGTTTCAGCACCACGGAGAGCGGCACAGACGTTTATTTCTTTATCAGGGAGGAAGGAGGGATTCAGTCCTCTGAGTTTTGACAACATTTCTGTCACAGATTTCTGATATCTGGTGATGTAGCAGCATTGCTAGAAAGGATTCTGTGTGAGTCTGGTGTTACCACATGAGAATAGCAGCACCACACGCTCTCTGAATTTGAAGGTTAAAAACAATCTTGGAACAGGAGCAGCCATTGTTCTTGTTATTGCTCTTGGGCCTTTTCTGTCTGAAGCATGGGCAGGCAACCAAGCTGATGACATTAATTTTAACCCCACAATCAGAGGGCCAATTTCTCACAAATTAAGGATATATTATTACAATATTAATATTACAATTTAACAAAAGGAGTAAATTTTGAGCACAGCCTCCATGAAATTGTGTTACACCAACAGTCATAGTTTTAATCCAAATGTGAAAAGCAGTGCTTCACTTAAGGAGCTAAATGTATGATTAATTCCACTTAAAGCTAAATTAGGAGAGCAATCACTGATCATCTAAATATATTTCCATTTAATCTTTATTTTCCACCATATTTAGGAGGAGATCCTACTGTTAAAAAGCTATCGGCCCATTTCCGAATTTTCTCTTTTGTGAGTGATAAACTTAAAGATTTTACATGAGAAATAATATTTTATCTGACTTTCAATCTGGTTTTAGAAAAAAAAACATTGTGCAACCACAGCTGCTTTAAAAGTAAGCAAAAATGCTCATGACGCTAACAGATGCAAATGAAAGCACAAACTGCAAGTATAGCTTAAGTGAATTTATGGATGTGCACACAACAGTCATCCTGCGTGAGCCCACACTAACAACTTCACGACAACAGGCTGAAACTGCGGTGAGGGACAAAAATGGTTGTTGATTCATTTCAAGTTTTCAATGAAACTACGAACTACGAACAGCAGTGATGATTATAGCTCTGAATCATCGGATTGATTTCTGGCACATAAAGAATCAAAAACTGCCCAGTCATTTAAGAAATGAAAGAAAGCTGAAAATATGCCAACATCTGTAAAACAATTTCTCTGAAATGGGAGCAAGCTACTAATGAAAGTGCCACAGACATGGCAGCAAATCTAGAGAGGGTTCAAAGACAATCTGACATACTTTTGGTCGTCATACTCGGACTCATTTGTTAATTACTACGGTTTTCATCTTTCCAGGCTCAACACTTAAAAACGAACTGGGACAAAGCAACAGCACATGCCCTTTGCCTGATTATGAATTTTAAATAATGACAAAAAGACTTTGTCATTTTGAACTCAACAACTTGTCATATGCAACATTAACATAATTCCCAATTACTTATTTAGACAGACCAAACAGCTCATGTAAGCCTCTTTTGGTGGCTTGTCTGCTCCATTTAGCAGATGAATACAAGGCGCTGACATGAAGAACAAAAAAGAGGTGAACACTGTTTTCACAGGCTTTGATAGGGATCTGCTTGTATGGCAGCTTATTCCACATGCAGCACGCTCGCCTTCTCGCCTGTGGAAGTGCTTATGCTTCGTTTATCAGCTCCAGTGACATTGTAATTGTATTCACACAGGGTTCTTGGGCCTAGATTGATGTGCTGCCTATGGTGCATGTATGCAAAGGGGGATAAATGTGCCTGGGTTGACCTTGTTTGGTACTTTATGTGCTACTGTGGGTGCAGGTCCTGAAGAGAGGGTGGAGTTGCTGGAGAAAAGAAACTCACAGCACCTGAAAGGAAGGCAGTTTTTATTTTCCAGTTATGGCCGAGCTTGATGAAGCGCAATTAACCAGAATGAGGTCAAGAAAAGCCATCTCTGTGTCATAAGTCAATGGCTTCAGAGAGACGGTTCTGACAGGGCAGGGTTGTGCATTGGCTAGTTGCAGGGTAGAAATGCCTGACTGAATCAGATTTGGGGATCCACATTGTTTCTTTTCATGGTTAACCTAATGCTGTTACCTTATTTCTCCTGTGTTTATAGAAGCTTACTGCTCTACTCTTAAAATCAGTTTATTTTCTTTGAATAGTCTACAGATTGTACAAATTACAACAGTGTCAAATTAAAGGTTTTTTTTAATGAAAATATCTTAATATAATTTTTAATCTTAATGAGATGGCTTAATCAAGGAAAGCAGCTAAACTGCATCTCCTAAAAAATGTAAATGCTATGACATCAACGGAGGATCATTTAACTTCAGTAATTAAGTTTGTATATTTACTCCAGCATATTGTTACTGCTGAGCAGAAATCTCTTTATTTATCTTCATAATTATCACTTTAATTTAAACTAAACCATCCATCCATTATTCATACCACTTATCCCTTTTGGGGTTACGGGGGCGCAGGAGCCTATCCTAGCTGGCGTTGGTCAAAAGGTGGGGTACACCCTAAACCAGTCATCAGCTGATCACAGGGCCACAGAGAGAGACAAACAACTATTCACTCTCACACTTATACCTAAGGGCAATTTTGGAGACTCCCCGTGTATGCATGGGTTCTCTCATTTCGAGCTTCCTCCCATAGACCAAAAAAACTTGCTCATTAGGTTGACTGGTAACTCTAAATTGACCAAAGGTATGAGTGTGAGTGTGAATGGTTGTCCTCTCTATGTGGCTCTGCGATTGGCTGGCAACTGGTTCAGGTTGTACCCGCCTCTCATTCAAAGTCAGCTGGGATAGAGCTGAGAGGGATAATGGTATAGATAATAGATGGATTACTACTGTTCAGCTTCAGAAATGATGACAAGTGCTTATAACTGTTATCATACAGCATTATAAGTGCACTTTAACATATAATATCTTATAAATTTAAATAATCTTATAAACATACATATGATAAGTTTATAATGCATTATAAAGAGGGGCGTCATAGAAAGTGTGACATCAAACTTCAATTAGTTACTGCAACAAACAGTCTGTATTCGTTTCAAATATGTTTGGAGAAACAAGACAATAGCAACAAGATGCTATTGCTGTTAGAAAACATCAACTGTGTGAAAGCTGGCTCCAGCTGAAAACCTGGCATTCTGTGTATCTGCCAATAAAACAGCGCTTCTTGGCTCCTGCCAGACCCCTTCCTTGGCCAATCACTGTTTTCCACCTGCACACACACAAAGCATGCACTCTCACAAAACCTATAAAAACATTCACAAAAGCATTTACAAAATCAAACATCAAGACAACACATAAGGCCGGGCCCTCGGTTCAAACAAGACTTCTCAGCCTACCAGGTAACCTCCTCTTAACCTGACACGCATTAACACGCATACACACACATGTACACATAACCCACTTTCTCTCCTCCCCACCCACGAATTGCATTATACATCATCTGCCTGTGCCCCCTCCTCCCCCACATGCACACTTCATTTCTGCACCTTGCTTTCTGTCCCTTTACTGCCACCATCCATCACCACTCCCTGCACCCTCTGCCCTGCACTGTCAGGTGAGCAGGGGTCCTCGCTAATGCTGGGACATACATTAGTTTTTCATCTCCTCTCTTAAGATAAATACTGTTTCTGTTTCTTTACCTCCCTAATCTCTTGACAGTCAGCACGCCTCCAGAGAAAATGGTTTACTGCAAAAGTCCTTGATGTTATAATGGAGTAAGACATAAAGTTTGAGTAAGCAGAGTGCTCCAGTGCACCGTGGGACAGATTGATGCATAAATCTGACGTCTGTTTGCTTGAGGGGTTTGAAAAGTTTGTGTTGTTCCTCGATGTGAAAAATGTACACACCATATCAAGCAGAATAAACAGTGCAGTGGTTGAGAAAATGGAGGTAGCTCCTAAGCTGTCATTCATATATTTGTTTGCTTCCTTTTCTCAGGACTTTCTCTTTTAATAAAAGGACAGACTCCTGGTGACTGCAATGGGAATAACCAGCAATCATCTTAATTCTTCTATTGTTACTTTGACCATATCCAGTGATAAAGATTAATGTGCAGTGTTAAGTATATTGGGGGCATGGTAGTGCATGTACCTCACAGCAAGAAGGTTGCTGGTTCAACCCCATGTCCGTCATGGAGCTTGCATGTTCTCCCTGTGTTCTCCCTGTGTATGCGTGGATTCTCTCCAGGCACTCCAGCTTCCTCTTGTAAACCAAAAAAACATGCTCAACAGCTCGATTGGTGACTCCAAATTGCCCTTAGGTGTGAGCCTGAGCGTGAATGGTCAATTGGCTGGCGACTAATTTAGGGTGTACCCCGCCTCTCGCCCAATGTCAGCTAGGATAGGCTCTGGCCCCCCTGCAACCCTGAAAGAGATAATCGGTATCAATAATAGATAGATGGATGGTTAACTAGATGAATGTAACCAAATCAGCTGCATGACTTCAAAGCAGAGGTGGGAAAATGGTGGCCCAGCAGCCACATGCAGCCCTTCTGCTTCCTCAATGTGGCCTTCCTGTCAATTCAAATGATCAAAAAACACATAAAATAAAGAAAATGCGACAATATTTACCATAAGTTAATTGAAAATTGCAATAATTCCAAGAACCTGGAGCTGTATTTGTTTCTGTAGAACAACCACTTGTGCATTACTACATTTATCTGTGAAAATTAAAATTAAAAACAATCAGTAAAACATATTTTAATAACCATTTAATATTGTAAAAGCCAAGAGTATATTATTGAAATTTTAACAATTTAAAATAGGCACACTGTTAAAAAAAAGAAAAAAATCAAGGTAACTGTCTAGACCAGATTTTTGAGTTTTGGGTTCAATGCATTAATTAAAGTTGTGAGAAAAACTACTTAAAGGTCTCATGCATTGCAAAATATATTTGATTTGCTCTTAATGTTGTCAGAAGGGGCTTGGTCAGCAGAAGAACATGACACCTACCACTAAACTCTCAGTTCACAGAGAAATGCTCTATGCCTCTTTAAAGAAAATGCCCCTTAAAGCCCCTCACAGGCTTTTAAAACATGCCTGTTTTAAAAGTTTGAAGAAATCAGAAGAGGTTCAGCGACACTTGTAGTTCAGGAACAACTTTCCATGTCGGTCTAATAAAGTACAAGTGAGCTCCAGCAACACTTGTAGTAAAGTTGTTTCCTGTACTAATGTTGCTGGAGCTCTTTTGATTCCTTCAAGGTTTCTTTTCTACAAGCACCTTGAAAGTTGGTGAAGTTTTGCCTGAACCTTTGACCTTTGTTTTGAAAGTTTGCTTAGTGGCCTGTAACCCCTCCTCCCCTCTCCCATCGGAGTTAGCCAACTCCTGGGCAGAGCTCATTATAATAGCCTCCCGTAGCGCCCTGACCCCTCAAATCCAGAGGCCAGGTCCAATCCTTGCTGATTACACACATTTATGTTTTTGGTGAAGTTAGGGGTTGTCGTGATGACCAGCTGAAGGCAGAGGGATACACAACCCCTAAGTCGTAACACACAAAAGTTCTTACAAAGGGCTTCGTTCAGGAAAAGTGAAATGCCTTAAAGAAACTAACTGTAGCCTCTTGTGCCAATGTTGTTTTCGTGTAGTTTTAATCTAAAAGTGGCTTAATTACAAGGTCTTTGGTGGAATTATTAACTGCTATGTACCACTTAGTGTCTGCCCAAAAGTTGTGGCTGTCATATTTGCAAGTGCCATAGTCTTCGAGCAACACCACTTCAAAAAGCCTGAACTGTCCTTTTAAGTGGTCAAATATGGCAAATGAATTATACCACAGTGTCAAAGCTCATTACCAATAAGACGTATCATTATTTGGTGCGAATAAGACTCTCCAGATCATCATCCTTGAATTCAACAGCATATTTAAATAATCAATGTTTCTAAAAGTCCTCAGTGTCATTAACTTCCACTCAGATGAAATCAAAGATTTATACAGTCTCACTTAAATCCTGGAAAAGCTTTCAGAGTCTTTACCAACTCTTCAGATTTACTACCGCATCTCCAACCCCCACATTCATCACCCCAATGCCTCAACTCTGTCCCCAAATTTCTGCAAAGTCTCCAAAATTAGGGCCCACTGTAGGATTTTAAATCAGATTGGCCCGTGTGTGTACAGATTAAACGTTTGGGCAGCCCTCGAGGTTAAAGTCACAATTCATCATCTTCTTCTTTAGCCCTGTCACACTAACTCTTCCGCTGAAGGAGCTTTTTTATCAGCTAGTTTGCACACATTTTCTGACTGTCTGATGAAGCGATTAAATCTCAGACAAACACTGTGATAGTGCGTGACAGCTAAATGTGCTGAGACTCTACAAGTTTGATAGAGCACGGATAAAGAGGGGTTAGATTTAATGCTCAGGAAACTTTTTATGATCAAAAGGACATCAGGACACAGAATCTGCAATCTCAGCTGCAGTATGATAATGTTCTTAAGTATAACAGTGTTTTGAGAAGCATGCAAATATGCAAACAGTGATAATGTAGATGTTAATAGATTATCCCTATCATTGTCATCTATATATATATTACCTTAATTTGTCTTTAACCAAATAAGGAGAGATGCAATGACAGAGTTTAGATGGTATACATTTAAATCAGACTTGCATGTTCAGAAGCTGTGTGGTTGATTTTATATTGTTTAGGTGCATGTTAAAAAATGGTCCCATTCACACATAAACCTCAGACATTTTTGAAAGACATGAAGAGAGTTTGCTTTTTTTTGTAGTGGGGGTACTTGACACCTGTGGCACTGGTTAATGTGACTGCCACTGAAGCAACTTGCTAACTCTCTCCCTATAATGGAAGATAGCAGGTTCTGATGTTGGGCAATACATAGCTATGCATAATCTTCATTGACTACGTTTTTGTAAAGTTAGTGTTGTTTCCCCTGACAACCTGCCCAGCTGATGAGAGAAAAGCAGCGCACTGATGGCTGTATTCCTGTACATAACCCTCACATCACAACACACAAAAGCTAAAAACACAGGAGGGTAAAGTAAAATGCTGTAAGGACTCTCACTGTAGACTCTAGTCAAGCCAGTGTTGTTTCTTTCTGTAGTTTTAATCCAAAAGTGGGGCAATAAAGGTTCTTTCACTGGCACCATCGACTGCCATGTAAAGCCTAGCGTAAATTCATGGCTAACTCTCCTTACCTTGTGGACAGTGGATATCACATTTGCTGGTGCCATAGGCGACCCCATTTCAAAATATCTGAACTACCCTTTAAGGACATTGGGACCGAAAATCTACAAGAATTGCCATTGACACATACCTCTCATTTTAGCTCGACACAAAATATTTTTGTGATCACTGGTTCAAAACTTTGTAGAATTTGTCCAAGAGCAAATGTAATGTAGTTATGAAATTCCTTGATTTTTTGTGGCATGAACATTGTGAAGTTTGTATCTGACACATCAGATGGACTGTTAAATGTATTCATGGAAGCTATCTCACAACCATCTGGCAACACCACCCAGTGTTTGGTGAGGCTGAAACTCTTTAAAGAGCCTGTGTTGTGCTCTTTTGAGTTTAATATACCCTTTTGTGTTTTTCACATGCCTCCTCCATGTAGGAGGGTACTTATATACACAAGACAAAAAGTTGGCAACATCAGGACTTCTCCCTCCCCTCCTGTTTACAGCACTATTTATTACCTAAAGCAGCCGCGACCACCACCACCACCACTCACCCCTCAAATCGCAGTGTGTTGTCTTACCAAATTTATCTGCAGTTCAAGCCCATGCAGTTGGCCATGTGCTAGTGGCTTCTACAAAGTAAGTCAAACCTTCATGTTGAAGCCCCAATGAATATCCCCAATGTGCTTTTCGTAAAGGGAACCAGCATGATGTTAACCTCTGGGTAAAAAAAATAAAAAATAAAAATACATGTCCTCCCTGCACCACTCTCTGAAGGCTATTATTTGATGTAGACAACGACACTCTCACTCCAGCACTAAATCTGTGATTTACATAAAAAACAATCTGACTGCCAGCGTAAACTCATTCCCCTCACAGCAGACTCGTGTCCACTTTGCAGACTGTAACTGCTGCAGACTCAAATATTGATCTGCTTTGTTATCAATCAAAGGCTGAGCACTCGTCAGGGTCAGAGGAGACGCTAATATCTCAGGCAGATGTGGATTTATGGCGGCACGTGGTTTTTCTTGTCCTCCCATTTTCAGCTGCCTTTCATCTGTTTTGTCACCACCTCCCCTCCCTCTTCACCCGTGCACAGCCCTGTCCCACTGCTGATAGCCGCCACATGGCTGCATGGACATCTTTTACGGGATGAAACACATGAATCTCATTTTTGTCTCACCACAATTTTCCCGCACTCTGTCCAACCTGTGCCCTCCTTTCTCCCCTCTGCCCATTCATGCCTCCTCCTCCCATTGTCCTTCTTTTTTTAATATAGCCACCCTCTCCCCGTTCATTCATCCCTCCTTCTCTCATACTCATCTACAGTCTATCCACACACGCTGCCTCTGTCCCGTCAGTGCTGCCCGGAATTATTTACTGCTTAATGGCCTACAGCAGCTCACACCAGCCAAGCGGTGCTTTGCTTTATTTATTGATTTTCATTCCTTTTGTCTTAGTGTGCCCGTCTTTGTGTGTGTGAGAGTGTGTGTGCGCGCAAAAAGACATAAAGCCCAAGGACATGCTGCACCTTGGAGCTCCCGGTGAAATGACCTGTGGATTGAAAGATTGATTGATTTGATGTTTGAAGGCTAATCGGCCATTACTGCATGATTCGTCTGAAGCCTGCGGTCCTTCAGCCACTTAAATGACACGTGCATGTGTCTGTGCATGTTTATGTGTGTGTGCGTAACCACAGCGACACACACTCATCATTTACAAGTGATCAATCGTTTCGGAGCAGTTTGAGTTAACAGATTTTCTGTTCCACTGGGAGTGTTGTCAACATTCATTTCTTAGAACAAAGAGACGCTGTACAGCACAGAATTGAATCAATAAAGCGTTTGCATACGATGCTGTTCAACTGATAATGAAATTTCTATAATCCGATCTTACTATGCAGTGTGCTCTTGTACAATGTCCTTTTATTTTGTTCTTTGCTTGTTTAGCAAGAGCTGCTGGTCAGGCTTAAGTTATTTTGCTATCAAATCTATAAACTCCATTTGACTCAATCAATCAATCAATCAATCAATCAATTTACCAGTCTTTATTTGTATAGCTACAGTTCATAACAGGTGTTATCTCAAGGCACTTTACAACAGAGCAGGCTGAGGCCATACTCTTTATTTTATAGATACACATACATCCAGAGATGTATCCATCCTGACAGAGACAAAGGGACAAAAATCACATTTTTCTCAGCTGAGTATAGACTCAGTCAATCAATCTTTATTTGTATAGCACCATATTTGTTTAATTTAAATTTATTAGAGGTAAGCCCTGAGATTACTCACTTGCAAATGTTCTTCAATTTGATTGAAATCATTCCTCCTGGAACTTCCAAATCCCCTGTTTACATGGGCACAATATGATCACGGCATGTTGGAACATGCATTAAACATTTAATCAGAATAAAAGCATTTGGGCATGTGTAGAGCTGTCCCTAAGGTCTAAAATCAGAGAGAGCGTCAGCAGCAGCTCAATCTTCATGTTAGAATTAATATAAAAAATTACTCTAAAGGCTTTCACACTACAAGGGCGATGGGAATTGTGAATATTTCCAAAGCAATTTTCAACACACCTTTCTATTTACATATTAGCATATATATGTGCACATACTGAAAGTAACACTGCCACAAAAATCAAAACAAACTAAAGAAAACATAAGCTTTTATCCTACTAGCATCTGACTGTGAAGTGCTCAGTAAAATAGAAAACAATGGACAAGCTGGATATCAGAGGAGGGGAGACAGGGACAGTGTGAGCTACTGAGGTAAGCTGATTATCCTCCTACAGAGAGAAACGTGATTATATATTTTTGTTTGTTGTCAGAGTGAGGATTGATTATTTTACTTTTTACTGACAAATCATAACTTGGATGTCAGTATTTTTTCTTTACATATTTGCTCAATAAACAAAAATAGCTTGTACGTAGTGAGCTACTTTTTTTTGTGTTGCTGTAACTTAGCTTGCTATTTCTCCCCAGTGTGTAGCTTTGGTGTACTGAAGATTACTTCTTTCATGAGTAGCTTAGCCTCATACATTTTACAAGTGACTTGTCCATCACTGTTAACCCTTCTGTGCGCCTTTTCAACGCATTTTGTGTTGGATCCCCACATTGAAGAGCACCAGATGAAGAGATTTCTGCAAATTTTGACCATTGTTTACAGTTACCTTCACCTGAATCGCACTCCATTCATCTGTTATGTTTTGTTTTTGGTTTTTTTAATGTGAGGGCATTTTAACAGATAAAATCCAAATATAATGGGACATTACTCATTGAGGTTCTTATGAAAAGACCGCTGAGAGAGTATACAGTATGGGTGCTATTGTTTAACTAAATATATGCAAACCTTATTCTGAAAACTTCAAATCTGAAAGAGCCCAGGGTCCCCCCTGTGACCTCTGGTTGGAAACCATAGCACTACAATACTGTCACAGTCCAGCAATCCTATTCCTCACAGAGACACATACTGTACCCACTGCTCAGTCATACTTGAAATGTCATTTTTCATGTTCATGTTGACATTGAGAAGCCAGGTGAATATAAAAATACCTTTGACCTTTGATCTGACTGCAATGTACTTCAGTTGTTTGATTATAGAAGAAAATGTGAGGATGCAGTACATATTGCTTTAAGCTAAAACTAATGATATATGTTTTTTTAGTAGAACTACTTCCAGCCTTACGTGATCTTCAATCACTTACTTAATCACAAGATTCTAACCCTCTTAATTAACACTCTTCTTGCCGCATGAATTAATTTTGAGGTCAGCACCTGCACATGAGGTAGAGCACCAGTATGTCAATCAGTAATTCCACAGCAGTAAAACGAAACACTCACGGGCTGTAAACAAACTCACCTGTCCCATCATTATTGAAAGCCAGTCCAGGACTTAATTGGGAGGATTAAGGAGGACTAACATCATCCACTTAATCAGCACTTTGAGCCTCAGCCTTTAGGACTAAGGTCTAGAGTCGGCTTTTCAGGAGCTAGATAATTGTTGATCATCAGAATTATTTTTTTTATCCATTTTAGATTTGGAAGGCAAAAAGAAGGAAAAACTTATGACTTCCACTCCATTCTGTTTGCAAAAATGTTTTAATAAGCTGATTTTGACTTCTGAGTGTGGAAAACTTCCCTATCTCACACTGGTAAGAAATCCTGTAAAAAATGTTTGTATCCACATTCAGATATGGATCACCACCAGAATCTGATCATTTCTTCCTTGTGCCATGATTAACAGAGCCTGAAAAGTATGAAAATCAGTTAAAAAAGGTATTGAGCGAAAAAGTGGAAAACTGCCATATCTCACAATGTTAACAAATCATGAATAAGAATTGTGGATCCATATCTGCAGTTGGATCATCACCCAAATCGAATCGAATCTTTGTTGTGCCATAACAAACATTCCCATAAAAATTCATCAAAATCCATAATCAACTTTTTGAGGTATTGTGTTCACAAACTAACAAACAAACTAAGAAATGCCGACAAAACAAGACTGTTAATATTATTATTCAATTTATCACTTGGAAATGAGTTGATGGATTTATTGGTGCAGTGGAAGTGGAAATTATTTTTCAATATATGATTGTTGTAGTCACTTGTTTCCTTTTTGGATGCAATGAGCTTAAGCTTACACATCTTAAAAATAATAAAATACACCAGAATCTATTTTCCTAAAAAAATAACTGACATGTCTCAGACTGTGTTAATAAAAAAAAGAAACATGCTAAAACTTTTATTACCTTATTTGTACTTTGCAGATGTGAAAAAATATTTTATTTCATCATTTTCCACTAAAATGTAAACGCATGATGACACAGACTTGCGTATAAAGGGCTCTAATTTCCTGGCGCAACTCAGGGTGGCGCAGCCTGGCGCACCCTGCGCAGTGGTAATTTTGTCCGGTGCACCGCCGTGCACAGCCAATTTGGCAATTTGGTAGACCAGCTGCGCCGTAATGGGTGTGATGGCACACCAGGGGGAGATGTCGAAAGATTCAGCTTGGCGCAGTGACAATTTCTTGCCAAAAAAACGCGCGGAAGGTGCGCTGAAAGCCCGCCAGCTCCAACCTGGTCTATTCTCGGCACAGGCGAGGCGCACCCTGTGCAGTGGTAATTTGGCTGACAGGCGCACAGTGCGCACACGTCACCAAAACCTCACAGGCAGGTATCCACAGTGTCAGGAACATTTCAATGCAGTAAACAATCACAACAACCACTATTTAATGCAACCGTCTGAACCAGCACATACATTTGTATCTATATTAATCGTCCCGTCACATCTGATGCCAGATCAGAGACGTTTGTCATAACTAACGAGTTCACATCTATCAGTCAACCACAAACAGCCACATCATCTGATACGGAGTATCCGGCTTCTGTCATCTCATGAAATTCAAAAGAAAAGAAAAAAGAGAGAGACGCTCGCTGAATAAATGTAAGTCACTCGGTGTCTTAAGGATTTATCTGTGATTGCCTTCATTTCTCTGTTTTAATCTTTGTTCGTTACGTGATCTAAAAAGATGGAGTACATGATTGCAAGGAGGATGAGGAGGAGATATATTTTCACCTAAAGCGCTGCTATTTGGCAATGACAGACCAGGAATGCAGGTGGATCACAAACATGATGAATGGATTAGCCTGCTGCTGTGTTTAATTGTAATTATCACTTAATTTTGTACTCCTATTTATGGCAAAGGAACAGATTACATCTGTCCCATGAGGTGGTCCACACGGTGATGCGCATCGTGGCCTCCTTTGCGGTGGCCTCCGCGCTCTCCCAGTTGCTGCAAAAGTGAGAGCTTTTGTGATCAGAGGTGTCCAAATTATGGCCCGCGGATGAACTGCAGCTCAAGGTCCATCTTAATTTGGCCCTCAGCAAGGTTCAGAATTAATGAGTAATTAGGCCCTCATCAGTGTACTTGACTGATGAGGACAAACCGATCAAAGCATCTGGAGCAGCACTGACTGCTCTCATTTGTTCCTGTACTTCTCCATCTCAAGGTCTGATTTACAAAGTACTATATGTTATCTTCATGCATCTCCCATCCCCAATAAGTTTGTCAGTTTTTAGCTGTTTACTTTTGTTTTGAGATTAATATTAGAGATGAGCCATGAGCATGAGCATCTTAGCCAGGGCCAACCAGGGCTCCCTAAAATCTGACTGGTCACCCTAAAGTCCTTTATAATGACTATCTGCATTTTAAAGCCATTAACGGAAAGCTGTGACAGAGGCTGTTTTTTTTTTTCTTCAAGCATATTCCATTATTTAAGTCTATCTTATTCTATTGTGAATTGATTTTACTTACTTTGATATACTAAGGATAAAAACATCAAAGTGGCCCAGTCATCCCTTTTAAGATGTTTATTTTATTATTATTAATAGTGAGGAGAGAGTGCATAGAGACTCAAAGAGGCAAGCGAAAAGCAAAATGGAAAGTATGCCAAAGGCAGGCATCAGTCCCAGGCCACCTGTACAAGGTGAGAGCCTCATATCACAAATGGGATATTATGACCAAAATGGTGTCCAATGGGAGGAAAATGATGAATATAAATCCTAGGAGAGGGTTGAAGCAAAGCTGCATCCACATACAATCTGGCAATGCCTTCTCTGCTTGTTTTTTCTCTTTCCTTCACTTCACATCCCCTGTTTCTTGCTGTTTCTCAGTTTCCCTGAAGGCCTTCATGTTGATAAACTCAGATAGCTTGGTTGTGTTAGTAACCTTGGGAATCTGCAAATACTGATGTAGACTGAGAAAGAATAAAATCTACTCTTGTTATTTTTAGTGTAGTGGCTGCAGTATCTTTGGAAAGAAAAATGGTGCAGCAGAAACTCAGTAGTCAGATTTAGTCAAAGCAAATTTTACAGAACATGGAGTAATAATAGATGCAGCAGAAAGCATCTCAAGATTAAAAAAAGATGTTCAACACCAAAATTAATATGTTCTATCCCATTTACAAGCTTTTGATTTATCTTATGACTGCTAGGAAAAGTCCCAGTCATACAGTGAACTACCACACAATGTTTTTTGTGTGCACAATGTAAACAACTGCTAGACAGTGAAAGCACAGAAGAAGGGCAGATGCTTTTTGTGGTTTGTTGGTAGGAGTCTATTTCTTCAGTGATATAAGTGCACATAAAGCTCTTTGGATTGACAATTTAGTCAAGTGTATGGGAGTCAAATAAATACTTTAAATATTTATCAGTTGTATTCAAGGTTGGAGGGACTAATGACCCTCACAGTCTAATCAGCTAACACTCCAAGTGGAAGTGTAGCTAGCATAAAACCCCAACACATCCTTGAAATATTGTGCACTATCACAGTGCCTGTAGAATACGGAGTGTGAGCATGAATTCATTTTGTAGGCCAATGCAAAAGTTAGCATTAAGCTGGCTCTCTTGACTATAGACATGCTAAAAGCTGAAGGAATTTTGCTGATATAAAGGTCTCTACTGAACAAAAAAAGGAAATTTACACATTCTGTTCTTTGTGGAAATCTTTACAAACTTACTTTTCACAATTTTTTAAGCTTAAACGTATCAGTGAGAGTAAAAAGCTGTTATTAAGCTACAATGCATCTACAACATGGCAGTTCGACTTCGAAGTACAGACGTGGACAAAATTGTTGGTACGCTTCTGTTAAAGGAAGAAAAACCCACAATAGTCACTGAAATAACTTGAAACTGACAAAAGTAATGATAAATAAAAATTTACTGAAAATTAACTAATGAAAATCAGACATTGATTTTGAATTGTGGTTCAACAGAATCATTTTAAAAACAAAATAATGAAACTGGCCTTGACAAAAATGATGGTACCCATAACTTATTATTTTGTTGCACAATCTTTTGAGGCAATCACAGCAATGAGACTTCTGCACCTGTCGACAGGTATTTTGTGAGCAAACTGCTCCAGCTGTCTCAGGTTTGAAGGGTGTCTTCTCCAGACTGCATGTTTCAGCTCCCTCCACAAATGTTCAATAGGATTTAGATCAGGGCTCATAGAAGGCCACTTCAGAATAGTCCAATGTTTTGTTCTGAGCCATTCTTGGGTGTTTTTAGCTGTGTGTTTGGGTCATTATCCTGTTGGAGGGCCCATGACCTGCGGCTGAGACCAAGCTTTCTGACACTGGGCAGCACACTTCGCTCCAGAATGTCTTGATAGTCTTGAGATTTCATTGTACCCTGCACAGATTCAAGACACCCTGTGCCAGATGCAGCAGAGCAGCCCCAGAACATAACTGAGCCTCCTCCATGTTTCACAGTAGGCACAGTGTTCTTTTCTTTGTATGCTTCATTTTTGCATCTGTGAACATAGAGCTGATGTGACTTGCCAAAAAGCTCCAGTTTTGTCTCATCCGTCCAAAGGACATTCTCCCAGAAGCTTTGTGGCTTGTCAATATGCATTTTGGCAAATTCCAGTCCCGCTTTTTTATGATTTGCTTCCAACAGTGATGTCCTCCTTTAAGTCCACTTTGGTCAAACAGCAACAGATGGTGCGATCTGATACTGATGTACCTTGACCTTGGAGTTCACCTCTAATCTCTTTGGAAGTTGTTGTGGACTCGTATGACTCAGGGTCCACAACAACTATTATCCTTCTCTTCAATTTGTCATCAATTTTCCTCTTGCGACCACGTCCAGGGAGGTTGGCTACAGTCCCGTGGACCTTAAACTTCGGAATAATATGTGCAACTGTGGTCACAGGAACATCAAGCTGCTTGTAGACGGTCTTATAGCCTTTACCTTTAGTAGGCTTGTCTATAATTTTCTTTCTAATCTCCTGAGACAGCTCTCTCCTTAGTTTTCTGTGCTCCATGTTCAGTATGGTACACACCATGATACCAAACAGCACAGTGACTGCTTTTCACCCTTTAAATAGACTGACTGACTGACTGATTACAAGCTTGAAGACACCTGTGATGCTTATTACAGGACACGCCTTAGTTTAACATGTCCCTGTGGTCAAATCATTTTCAATCTTTTCTTGGGGTACCATCATTTTTGTCCAGACCAGTTTCATTATTTTGTTTTTTAAAATGATTCTGTTGAACCACAATTCAAAATCAATGTCTGATTTTCATTAGTTAATTTTCATTAAATTTTTATTTATTATTACTTTTGTCAGTTTCAAGTTTTTTCAGTGACCATTGTGGATTTTTCTTTCTTTAATGGAAGGATACCAACAATTTTTTCCACGTCCGTAACTACGTATTGTTGTGACCTCTTTTTTTAGATTTTCCTCTTAATCCAATAACCAGATTAAGTTGGTCCTCATGGTTGTGGCTATGGTTTATGGGTTATTGATAATTAAAATACAGCCAGCATATACTTTGACCATTAACCTACAATAAGAATCATCCATCTATTTATTACCTGTTAGCTTTGGAAAACTCACATATGGACAGGAAGAACACGCAAACTCCACACATAAAGGCCCTACCAAGATTTGAACAAGTAACCTTCTTGCATTGAGACAACAGCATTAAATACTGCACCACTGTTAGGTCAAAATTCTCCTGTCATTAGGGGAAAATCCTTTAATCAATTCATTATTTTATGTAAGGGCCAAAACCTAGACCACTCTCTACACACTCTAAATAAACCAGTTAATCCTGAGACAGGCTTGAGTTTGAGAATTACAGTGTCACTTAGTGTGAAATCTTGATTAAATATACACAGTATTTTCAGTTGCTGTACTTATTTGCTTCTTTAGGGAGTAATTCAGGTCCACAGTGAGGGATGTACCATTACTGCTTCTATCATATATCATTTTTGTTGGTAGAAAGTCACTGCACCCCAGTTATAGTAAATACATGAGAAAAAAAATCCCAAAACTAAAGATGCACAGTATTGGATTTTTGTAAAACTGGAAAGTCAATATTTCCAAACTCATTCAGCCAATACCAATGCAATATACAAACATGCTAGTTTTCTCATTGTAAAGACACAAAGTCTCTTCTGTACTATAACTGACCTGTTAGTCTTATTGTACCAGACTTGTTGTTTTAGAAACAGACACAAAGCATGTCTTTTTTTTGAAGGAAAGAAGCCTCATTGGAGTACTTATTGCAAGCTTTGCTGTAATTCTGCCCTACACATACCAAGTGAGCAGCCCTTTATCCTCCATCAGTCTCCAGCACCTCTTTGAATACTGATAACACTCAAAGTCCTGCCAATGCCTCAAAGGAAACACTCAACAGCAGCAATAATGCACAACAGTTAACAGCTATTGTTTTCCTGCTGCTGTTTGAAGTGATGTTCGCAGAGCACTGCAGAACTTCAAGCTCACTGCTCCTGCTGTCCCCGGCTGCTGGAGGAGATGAGAGCCGAGCTCTCCACTCATGTTTGAAGAGGAGGGACCCTTTTACCAAAATGACCAATTACATAACATGAGGAGATGAATCAATAAAAATAGCTAAATGGAGCAACACAGTGCATGTGATGACAGGCTTAGGATGGCACCATGTGTCCATCAGACTGGATTTCTGTGAAGCCCCTCACAGTGGCAGGGGCAGAGCTGGAGGGAGCAGATACTTGAAACTTAACCCAAGCCCAGTGGTGGAGAAAGTACAACTCCATTACTTCAGTGAAGGTATATACTCCTGGTCAAATTTTTACTTATGTTAAAGTACTGGTGCACCTGCTTTTGAAAATACTTGAGAATTAAAAATACACTTATCATTTCTTTTAATTTAATCCCCCCACCCCACACACACTGTAACTTACCTTACTTCGACATGCTTTCTCAGGTTGGACGACAAGTTTTTGTCGGCGGTGATGAGGTTTGTGTGTGACAAACAGAGCAAACATTCAAAACTATATGAACTATATCATTCTTCATTTCGACAATCTCAAACATGGGCTTCAGATATGGCCAAGGGTGGTCTGGTGTGGGGTCGTCGCCTGTATCTGCAGAAGCCATCATTACGTCCAAGTCGAACCGTTATCTGAGCAACGTTAGCTCAACATTTACCTGCCCAATCTAAGTAGCGCATGCGCGAGGTAGAGGTAGGGCATCACCACTTGAACAATCACACACAGATCACATTTTAGAGGAGAAAAAATTTCCATCCACTAACTTCAAAGTTATACTTAAAAGTAATGAGTAACAGGACCCTTCATAGAAATGTAGTGGGGTTAAAAGTACAATATTTGTCTTTCAAATGTAGCAGAGTAAAAGACATAAGTTTCCAAAAATAGTAATACTCAGATAAAGTACAGATACTCAAAAAATGTACTTAAGTACAGTACTTACTTACTGACCACCCCTGCCCAAATCCACAAGGGTTCTGTGGTATGCTCACCTATTGGTTTCATCTCTTTGATAGGCAGGTTTTAGTGGTACCCTGATTAGTCTTTATCAGCTGATTCATTTAAAATACACAAGCAGTTCATTGGACTTATTGCTTGAGATCACCAATCTGATAACCTCTGGTTAATAATGTCAGTCTGCAGTAAAGAATAATAAATACAGCACCTCCACCTGACGACATGAAATCAACTGAGTCAACTTTTCTGTTCCTGCTGATGCAGCATCAGTAACCCCCCCCAACTCTGTTAACAGTCTAATTTGGTTTAAAAAAAAAATGAAAGGAAGAAATAGTAATCAAAGTTGAAATCAGAAAGGATATGTAGCCCACATGTTGCATCACATAATAGTTCCAAACACAGGGGCTTTGTCAAGAAACAGTGTAACGCTATAAAGAATCTTACTGTTGCGTCTAGTCAAGCTGGTATTGTTTGTTTTGTGTAGTTTTTTCCCTAAAGGTGGGTAATTATAAGTCTTTTGGTGACACAATTGACTGCTATGTATCTGCAAACGTCCATACCTGGTAAGCTCACCTCAGAGGCAGAGCTGGCAAGTTGCTATGTTGGCAATCATATTTGCTTGTGCCAAAGACCTCGAGCAACGCCACTCCAAAAAACTGTCCCTTTAGCGCGTACTATATCAAGGTCTTTTAATAGGAAAGTGTAAATGTGCAGAGAACATATCTGTATTTCATCAAAGAAAACAATAAAACTAAGGTTAACACTGGACAGCAATCTATTGCTTTTTCAGGGGGGGCTTAATACCTCTTGGGTAAAACTAGGAGGGGCTCCAAACAAGTTGGAAGCCTCTGGATTAGTCCATGTTCACTGAGGGATGGCACAGGGCTAAAATTTCATCAATGACCCAAAATATTCTGGGCTTTAAAAGGAACCTTGGGGACTTCAGCCATGTGGGTCAGCCCCTCCGCCTCTGCGTTTTGATGGTGATAATGATGATGGTGATATCAGGAGCCATGGCATCCTCCCATCAATGGGAGAGAGAGAGAGAGAGAGATGTGTATTTTCAGGCACACGCTGACAGCTGTGCAGCTACCCCACGTACGTGCTCACATCCGGAGACACAGTGAGAGAGAGAGAGGGAGAAAGGGAGAGAGAGAGAGAGAGATAGGAGCAGGCGTCCCTTCTTCTTTTTTGGCATCTTTTCACTGCAGACGCGTGCATGACACATCAGCACCCGGATTTCCCTCCAACTTTTCTTCTTTTTTCTTGCTCCGCATTGTTTTCATCTCTGCATCCCTCCATCCAGAGAACCTTTGGAATGAACTGTTTTCCTGCCTGCGTCGTTTCCATGTCAGCATGGGAACTGCCGTGTCCAAAAGAAAGAATCTGAGAAACGATGCGATATCTTCTGTGGCAGCAAAAGTTAGGTAAGTCACACCCGGAGTCATGCGTCTTTGCCGTATCCTTTAGCGTCATTTGTTGCAGCTTTGGGGAGACCTGACAGCAGGTGTTTTAGTCTCCAGGTGCCTTCAAAGAGTCACCATGTGTGACAGCTGTATGTTGTGATGGATAGCCACTGCGCTATCCCAGCCTGAGCTCAAATCTATTTGCGATGCGCAGAGGTTCTTTGGGCTCACGCACGTCTGCCGACTGTCCCGTCTCGCCTGGGGCGTGCGTAAATGACCCTATATTCTCTTCAATTTGCACCTGCTACCAGAAATAGGGTCTATTTATAGCGCGGGTACCCTTTATTCCCTTTAGGCTCTGCTTTCTTTTACTAAATCAGCTGGGAGAGGATTTTTTTTTTTTTTTTTTTTTGCCCCGTAGCGCGTCGCAGCGTTTCACGGATGTTATGAATGAAGCATCATTGTATAATGAAAGTCATGCAGAGGCAAAGCGAAGGCTGTTCTGACTCACTCTGATGGGCTTTCCGAACCACCTAAACAAAACCATCACCAACAGTTCACGCAGAAAACCTGCCAAGTCATTTTAACGCCAATTTGAGCACAAAATAAAAACCTGTCTGACCGCATTGACCCACGACGTGAGCGCTGCCCTCACACCCAGCTGGACAAAATGATCCACCTGCCGATCAATCAATCACGTTAAATGATTTGGTGATTAGCGAAGATCACCAATCACAGTCCTTTATCGGAGCGGTCACAGAGGGCAGCGCGCGGTAATTTATTCAGACTGTTTGGCACGAGACCAGCGCCTTAAAAGCTGTTAACGACTCACTCCAAAGACAAATAGCCTACAGTGTATAAATAAGGACTGTATGGGTTTCTCTTAATGGCCACAACTGTCTCCATCTGTTTTGAGTAACGTTCAGGCAAAGTCATCCCCATCCGAGCTCGTGCTGGAGGAGCTGCATGCCGAAAAAGCACGTGTGTCTGTGTCCATGCCTACACTCAAATGTTGAGGAGAGCTGGGAGTGAGATCAGGATACAAATTCAGCCTTTCTTGCGCTCCGGCAGCACGCCTTGGTGTATGATTGTAACTCGATCAATGAATGACCTTGACTTGAGCAGACTCCAACATCCACAGATGTGGGCTGATGTGCTATTACGTCATTCTGTTGGTGTGTGACAGGCTTCCTGACGTTACACAGCGTGGATGTGAGCCTTTTCTATATGCAGTGCAGTGAATGAGTGTATGTATGTGTGGGCCACCTCAAAAGGAACATGCTTAGAAATAATGGCAAATAGGGTGTCCTCTTCAGCAGGTGTGTTATGGTGCATTTTCTTTATGTTGTATTAGATATCCTCAGTCTGACTCCATCCATTTTTTACCATTGGAGTCCATTTTATTTAGTATCACCTCTGTTTATGTTTCAAACGGGTTAACCCATACAAAACACACTGAGTGGTTAAGGCACCATTATATCACATGTATGCCCTGAGTGGCCCTTTGTAGGGGCCCCAGATGTCACTGACTTATATATCAATAAGCACATATAGCATCAAAGGCTTCTGTGCTCAATTGTGTCCTGGGCCCTGCTCCAGACACCTTTGGAGCCATTTAAAATGCTGTAGGTCTTAGCATTATGTAATTTTTCTGAGATGTCACAGACTCAGAGAATGCTTCCAGGCAAGAATGGCTTCAATCTGCTTTACACTAAGGATGCTTTCACTCTGGGCTGCCAAAAACCAGGGGCTGTAGTTCATATCCAAGTAGAACAGATTTTGATTCCTGGACGTAAAAGCAATCCAAACGTAACAAGGACCAAAACCAGGCAAGCAAACCACAAAGCAGTGAAATGTTGCTTTGATTTGGCTGAATATTAAAACAGTAAGAGAGAAGATTTAACTAATGTTAGTATTGCTATCACTGCCATCCTGGGGTCCTTTTGGGTCCTCTTGACAGGCTAACGTCTACAAATCTGTGAAGGATATGGTTACGTATCGCTAAAGGCAATATGCTAGTGCAACTATGCACACATTGACTCACAGATGATTCTGAGGTTCTAAGTAAGTTGTCCATCAGTACCAGCTAATACACCCACACTCTCTCAAACCCACTGACATGTCACTGACACAGAAGTGGGAGCAACTTGGGGTAAAGTTCTTGCCC
Source organism: Cetoscarus ocellatus (assembly GCA_037902135.1). NCBI lineage: Eukaryota > Metazoa > Chordata > Actinopteri > Labriformes > Labridae > Cetoscarus > Cetoscarus ocellatus. The sequence continues at coordinate 112,110 of JBAMNC010001741.1, read as the reverse complement.
AAGGACACCTTGACATGTGACAACTGGAGCTGAGCTCAAACCATCAACCTCTTTATTGATGGTTGAGCATACTACCAGATTTAGCCACATATGCTACCTATAAGCTACAAAAATAAAGGCTCAGATCAGTTTAACAAGACAGCGCTTACATTTTGAAACAGGCAACAGTTTTGAAAATGTAAGCATTTGGTGCACTTGTGAGGTAGGATGAATTATCAGGTCAAATAAGATGTAACCATGAAATTAGGATGGATCTTTTTTCCTCCTTAATGAGCAGCCTTGGGTCAGGGAGCATCAGTAGTAGACTCTCAAACATACTGTAATACATACTGCTGTATTACTACCTAAACTCTCAAACCTTTGCATTTTAATGGTATTTTGTCTTGCTGCTTGTTTGTGTCTTCAAAATATAAAAGCCTCAAACAGAGCCCAAGCTAAACTACCACCTCAGTGTCCTCCATTATTTTAGTGTTTGATGTCATAGCAGATTTGTGAAGCCACACTATGGTTCAAGTTGTGCTGCAATGTAGAATAAAGTGTATGTTACCAAATCCAAGCAGAGTCAAGCTAATTTAACTTGGGACCACATATGAAAAGGGACTACTGGTCAGTACGTGCACATCAGTCACGGTGCCAGGATTTCAGTTTTAAATGGGTCTGTTTAATCCAATTCCTCTTCTTTTAGACCACTTTATCCTTTGATACATTTTAAATGATTTGATGAATGGGTTTCTGTTTTCTAAAACATTCAGCCTATGATACAGAGACAGCCTTGGATTCATCAAGAGATTACTCATGAGTCAGATACTCACTCATTTATTAATGTGAGTATAGCATGCTGCTCTTATTGTTCAGCACAAATATATGATCCTGCTTTTTATGCTATTGATGGTAAAGATCCATGAATCCATTTTTAGAGCATCGTTATTTAATTTCTTTTCTAGAGGGTCAACTTTTTCCACAATGCAAGGAAAATTAAACTTGTTTTGATTGCAGAAAGGGAGAGATGACAGAGTGTGTGCATGGACAAGCCACACTGTATTTTTACTTAAAGAGAGACAGAGGTGCATTTTGACATTTAAGCTCATTTCAGTGTAAATCGTATGTTATGTTCTGAGTCAATTAAAAGACTATCAGTCCAGGCAGGGACATTGATTCATACCTGTCTCTCCTTTATTGACATTAACAAATGTTACCAATGTATGAAATCAGATGTTTCAGAATTGACATTGTTAGTCACTGAAGATGAGGACAAGATGATCATTAAATCCAAATAGTTGTCTTACTTTTACCTGGGCAAAGGTTGAGACCCCGTCCTTCACATCTCTCTTAACCCCTTGGCTCCATCCATTGCTCATCAGAGTGATATGACCTGAGTGTTCTCACTAATTTTAGGAGCCTGGTCAACATAAATCAACTGATTTCACTGGTCATAACCATGTATGACATCATAATTATAATTATTATTATAATTTTCTTTCAAGGAGTGAAATTGCATGTGAATACTACATTTCAATTAATAAAAGTTTGACTGAGAGGAAAATAGAAATTGTGGGTTGAGGCAAAAACATCGCACAGCATCACGTTGCATTGCGCCATGTCACTCACTTGCATTTGGGACACTCACACATGATTCTATGTAAACAACCTGCTCACATTGTGTTTAGTTAAAACACAGTGTAACACATTACAGGACGGATCCTGGAACCCCACGACTGTCATCCTGGTCTTTAATTTGGCTTTTCCATTTGTGGTGATTGCTCAACTTGGCTTGACTTTACATTGTTTAGGTGCAAGCCTCTTTGTTTTCTAATACAGTTTATCCTTTGATTATTTTTTCTAATGTAGGTTGGGTCATCATAGTATGAAACTACCACAACATCCGCACAACAACAAAGAAGAGATTTGCTAAACAAATCAATATCTTTAGTCTTTTTGCTCCACAAATCCCTTATCAGTTTTTACTACTAAGCTCTGAATGCATTGCAAAACAAGGAGATCGCATCTCATCTCATCAGTCAGCATGAGCAACAGCAAAGAAGTCAGGAAAGTAATCATGGCAGGCAGGAAACAGAGGAAAGCAAGAGTAGCTTAATCTAACACTGTATGACGCAATGTCTAGTGTCTGTGTTTATGTGATTTCAAGCAAGGGTGGAAATACAAACTTGCTGAAGCATTCGTCTACTGAGAACTGATTTAAAAAAATCAGGGGTGTCATGTGCTTGACGCTGTTGACCTAAAAACCTGTTTAGATCAGCTTTTATTCACACCAAAAATCATCAGGAATCGATAAAGGAATCATTTAAGAATTGGATTAATAGACAGAATCAATAATGGTGTTGGTATAGATAAAATTCTATCTATTCTCATCCCTACTGTAGAATCAAAAATAAGGAGTGTTTCATGCATATATTCAGATATCCCTGTATCCTTGTGGTGATACTCTGAACATTCAGAGATCAGCAAAGTCTCTACATCACATTTTAGTTTTTGTTCAGCTCACTTGGAACCTTGCCAGAAGTGATGCGAAAAACTGTGCCGGGTACCATGTATAATCCCTAATGGAAATTAAAAGTAATTGAGTAAAGCTGAATCAAGTCTAGCCACTACCATGTTTTGAAAAAGCCCCATAGTTGTACCGAAAGCATAGTCTGAACTTAGTGCAAAACAAGTATTTTAATCTTTCTGACAGTTTGCATGTCTTTGTGTTGTGAGGGATCTCAGACTTTTCTCCTGCATGTCTATAGTTGAACCACTGACTTACATTATACATCTGTGACCCCTGATGATGATGCCCTATACTCACGCTCGAGTGCATCTATACAGGTTATTACTGGAACTCTTGACCCTTGCCTTTCTTTGACACACACATACACACTCACTCATTTAGACTTCAATTTTTCTTGAGTTAATGGCAGAGTGAACCTTGCCTCCCCTCACAGCTGAATCACATCCAATATTGATCAGCCTCACTAGCACATGACCTCATAAATGTGGAAGCAAAAACTCAGAAGTAGTTTTTCAGCACATCTCTCCACCTCAGTCACAAATCAAACACACCTGCCTATCTACATACGTATATGGACATTTAGGTGTGCATGTGTGCACTCTGCTTTTTGCATCTCATCAACCTGCCTGTCACCTCTTCTCTACATTCAGTCTGATTTGCAGGCAGCAGCTTTTTTAATGTTACAGTATACATTGTCTGTGTACCATTTCCCAGCACTGCCATTTATGTAGCAATATGCGTTTATTTTCAGGGATTTTTCCTCTGACATACAATTTCTTTTTCAATTATTGTTTCAAGGATCTGCTTCGCAAAAACTGTGCGTTCAGTACATTTTGTGCTGAGCTTGCTATGTGTGTGATGCCTGACTTCATTTCAGGGAAAGAAAAACCGAGCAGCAGAATGACCCTCAGTGAAACATCTGGAAACTACATTTACCTTTCTGGTTCTGTGGCTGCAAGAACAGGCAGCTCTTTCTCTATTTTGTATAAATTCTAAGGCTATAAAAGTTATCTGTCAAACTAAAAGGACAATACATTACTGCTTTTTATACATAAATGTGTGTCAGGGAAATTTCTTAACAATACAACAAGCTCATTCTTATCCTATGATTTTGCATGATATGATATATTTAATGGCCATGGGCTTTGGTCTGTGTTGTTTATTGTCCATCAGTATCAGTCAATGCCACTGACACAGTGGTGGAACCAGTGTCTTGCCCAAGGACACGTCAACATGTGACAGGTGGAGCTGAGATCAATCCCCTGACCTTCAGACTAGGGCTGAACAATATATCGTTATCTTATCGATATCGAGATATGAACATTTAAGATATTAATATCGAAAAAGCAACAATATAAACGATATAGATTTTCCCGAGCTAAAACTGCACTTTCCACATTCTTTTGTATTATGGTGTATTTATTTTTCTGAAAAATGCTTGGTTTTCACCAAACCTGTAGTGATATCATATCATATCGATATCGAGATATCTGGCATGAATATCGAGATATGAAATTTTGTCCATATTGTTCAGCCCTACTTCAGACTGATGGTAGAGCATACTACCAGACTAAGCCATAGTGTATTATATGCTATGGGATCATATCTTATGGCATTGCATTGCATCATTTTGTATGGTTTGGTATGGTGTACCATCCAGCCATCCATCATCTTGTTCCTTTCAGGGTTTACAGGGGGCTCGAGCCTATCCCAGCTGTCATTGTGTGAGAAGTGGGGTACACCTTCTACCAGAAACCCACACAAGTACTGGGAGAACATGCAAACTCCTAGCAGAAAGACCCTGGTTGACACAAGGATCTTCTTGTTGTGAGGCAGGCGCACTAATCTGCCCTTTGCCACATTGATACATTTTTCTCTGTATCATAGAATAATTTGTCATACATCATCACATATTATTTCTAGTGGTCTTTTCTGCAATAGTGGCATATCCTTTAGAATAAAATTGTATTGTACAGTATCAGCAAAGCTGATCATCTCCTAATTTAGAAGGTAAGGGGTGTGATTCCCAGGGCCTGTATTATCCTTGAGCACAGCACTCCTGCTGATCAATCAGAAACACACAAATATGTGCTCATGGAGTAAGTTTATATTGATGGCATTTTGACATAGCAAACTTTGACATCAGTGTATGAATGTCTTGCAATTGAAAGCTTTTAGTCGTCATCAGCACAGAAGCCTGGAGGGCAAAATAAACATAGGATTAAAGCTGTAAACCGTTGAACTCTATGTGAAGCTGCAACATTGGCTTTTAATTTTATGTCTTTTCAAAGTGACTCATGTTTACATTTCTTAACTACTGCAAAAAAAAACAAAAAAACAACTCAAGCGTACATTTTATCTGTAAGTTTTAGGCACTTTGAATCATTGTACAGCTCCTGGTAAATTGAGGAGGCTAATTGCTGAAACATGGGTGGAATTTTTTCCCATTCTTGCTTGATGTACAACTTCAGTTGCTCAACAGTTTAGGGTCTCTGTTTTTATATATTGCACTTCACACACATTTTCAAAGGGAGACAAGCCTGAACTGCAGGCAGGCCAGTCTAGTACCTTCACCCTTTTACCCTGAAGCCATTTTGTTGTAACACGTGCAGAATGTGTCTTGGCATTGTCTTGCTGAAATAAGCAGGGACATCCCTGAAAAAGACATCACCTGGATGGTGGCATTTGTTGCCCAAAAACATGCATGTACCTTTCAGCATGAATGGTGCCTTCGCAGATGTGCAATTTACCCATGCCATGGGCACTAAAGCACCCCTATACCATCACACATGAGCTTGGGCCCAGAGAAGCCACCAGTGTTTCTAGGTGTTGTTTAGATACAGTTTTTGCATTGCATTGTAGAATTTGAACTTTTACAGAATTATGTTTGTTTTTAATCCAGTGCTGCCTGAGGGATTGAAGGTCACGGGCATTCAGGGTTTGTTTGCAGCCTTGCCACTGATATGCAGAGATTTCTCTGGATTCTCTGAATCTTTTGATGATATTATGGACTCTAAATGATTAAATCACTATATTCCATACAATTGTACATTGAACCATTGTTCTTAAACTGTTGGACTGCTTTTGCTCACACAGTTGTTCATGAAGTCGTAAATCTTGCCCCATCCTTGCTTGCCTTTCAAGGATGCTATACCCTATCATGACTCTCAGCTGTTTCTGATTAACCTGTTCCCATGTGAAATTTTCCAAATACTGTTGGTATTTTAAGAGCATTCCTCAACTTCCCCATTCTTTTGTTTCCCCGTCCCAACTTTTTTGGAACGTGTCAAAGGCATTTGAAAAAAGAATAATAATGTTCATCACTTTGAACATAAATATCTTGTCTTTGTTGTATATTCAATTGAATGTACTGTAGGTCAAAGGGTATTTGTAAATCACTGAACTCTGTTAATTGACATTTTACACAACTTCCCAACTTCCTTGAATTGTGGTTGGAATTTTTGGGTAGAAGCGCATTTGAAGGTGAATTTGTGTTGGCCTAAGGGCGCACACACACAGAGACACATACACATAAAAAGAACTGTCAAAGCTGAGTTCTGACTCATCAATTACCCATCAGTCACCTTAGCAAGTGTCCAGTTAGTGACTTGATACAGTGTCTCTGCAGCCTTCATATCATATTACAGGACATTTATCATAAAACAGTGCTGTCAGATAGGCTCGACAAAGGCACACAAACACGCACACACAGGAGCCTGTGTCTGTCATTCAACTTCCTGGCAATGACGCAATCTGTCTCACCTTTTTAATTTCCTTTCTCTCTTTCTCATAAACTCTACAGACAAAGACACACATACACACACAGGAACACACACACACACACGCACAAACATACTATTGTGTATTCAGGATCTCACAGGTAATTGGCAGCAGGTGTGAATGTATAAGTCTGAGTCATCTTCATTTTTAATAAACCCAAAAATAACATCATATGAAAGATAATTTTCCACCTACCAATAAGAACATGAACAGTAACTTTTTGAGATTATAAAAACCTCTTGTCCTCCTGTAATGGGCGTCGGCGGAGCAGTCCAATAGTGCTCGGTCAGTAATTGGGAGGTTTCCGGTTTGAGCCCGGCTCCTCGGGTCACATGGTGATGTGTCCTTGGGCAAAACACTTAACCCCAAGTTGCTCCCACTGCTGCATCAGGAGCATATAAATGGGTATGAAAGGACATGAATGTGTTATTTGATACTGATGGAATACTGACTTTAATACTGCAACTATCAGTAAGTTAATATGAGAGTTAATGAGCAAGTGTGACCTGCGATGTAGAGCGCTTTGAGAAGTCACAGACTAGAAAAGCACTATATAAGCTCAAGTCCTTTTCCCATTTACCATTTAATGACTTCCAGTTTATTGTATATCAGCATTACCAGCCTGACCGATGCTTTATGTTGATTACACAAAATCCTTCTTCACAAATCACTCACATGAACATCTATATCTGAATAAAACTCAGCATTGACAAAAGTTTGCACATGAACTCCTTCTTCAATCCTCACAACCCCTGTAATCTGTTTTTCTTGCATAAACATTATTCTAAGAGAAGTACATGAAATATTTATTGAATTTCCTGACCTGTCTGCGGAGGTCATGGCAGAGACTGAATTTTTAACGCTTCAGTAATTTGAAAGAGCAATGAATCTGACAAGCAGCCAGTGAAGTGCACACTGTGAAACTGATTGTTTAGAAAAGGAGAGTAAATACAGATGAGTGCACTTTCTTGTAGTGAAGAAAATCAAAACAGTCTTGGCCTTTACAGACCAAACACATAGTTATTATATAGTTATTTTTCTGTGGAGCTCCACAAACAGATGATGCTGTGTACTTCTACAAAATGTTTCCAGCAGTGATGGGCAGTAACGTCACTTTAAATCGCACTATGTGTAGCTTAATTACATTTTCTATTAGCTTTGTGGTGGCGTAGTTGTTTTCTGAGTCAAATAGCTTTTCTACATGGGTAGTGTCTAAACAAGTGAGAGCAGCAGCAGAGCGTCCTGTCTCAGTCCAGAACAGCTTGGCCAACTGGCTTGAACTACTGATGTAACAGTGGTAGGATGTCATACTAGTAGGTCTGTTTGGAGGAATATCAGCTGTTTCAGACAGCTACAGCACACAGGAAGAGAGGGTGAAGTCCTAATACCACAGACTTTATTTTGTCTATAGAAGTACTTTTCACTGAGGAGACATGTCAAAGTCATAGAAGAGTAAATAAAGCTTAAGAAGGAATATGACATTTTCAGATGGGATACACCTATGTATTTCTTGTACTTACTTTTTTGTTTTTCTACCAGCCCTCTTAAAATATGTTAATTCATGTCATGTTCAATCTTTCACCTAGATGAAGTGCCATACTGCCTGTCAGTAATGATCACAGTCAAGCACATTCACACTAGCGATGGGCAATACCAGAGTTTTTCAGGTCGATAATAGCTAATTTATTAATAATTATTTATTAAACACCAATACTTATACCAATACCAATCATCCCCTCAAATGCATACACGATGTTAATAAATAAGCTTTTTTTTTATCAGAGACAAAAAGCGCAAAAGGAAACACGTGGTCTAGACCATAAGGCTTGAAAAGTAAGAGATTTTTGGTCTTAAATATTTTGCCATAAAGGCTCATTTGTCACTCTTTCGTTCCATGAACACATACTGTATATACAGTATGGGCTGTAGCTGAGTGCTGATTGATAAATCTGATTGGCCTCCACTGACACATGTCACAGAAAGTGTTGCAGCCTCAGCACAAATACAAAGAAAGAGTGAAAACAGTTCACACACCCATTATGTTCACATGCAGTTCAAAAAGATCAGGTAGTTGTGATGGTTTTATATTTTGCTGATTTCAACACGCATATTAACATTGGATAGAATTTTAAACCAACCAGATGTACTCCACAGATTGGGAGCACTTTTGACGGCCAATTTTAGCAGAAGAGGAGGCAAACTTACTGAGCAGCTAGGGCTTCTGTTTTGGCTTAAAAACTGATGTAAATGGAGTGCATGTTCTCCCTTACAAGTAATGATTTATGCTAGTGCAAATGTAGTATGACAAAATGATGCTGCAGGACCAACTGGACTCAACAGCAGTATTGATAAGTTCAAATGTTATAGATTATCAGGTTTGAGAAATGCAGATTTGAATCCTTATGGAACCGAATTTTAATCTCCACCCCTGATCTGAGCCAAAGTCTTGACAGACTGACATGTTGAGCCTAATTGCATCAACATTTGCTTGAATTTAAAAGGGGCTATGTGTCTTTTTCCAGGTTATTTTGAAGGCAGTGACAGAATCTTTTTCATAGACGGATGAGGTCTTTTAAGTGATTTCCCTTGATAAAACAATAGCATACAGAAAACTGCTAGAAACCCTGGAGGGGACCTGGTTTCTTGTTCCTGGCTGTGGTCTGTTCCCGTGTCATCTCCTGCATGTTTATGGATTGCTGCTGGTTATGAAACAGGTCACATTCTCCCCTCCAGCAGCTCCTGAGACATAGAGCGTGGCAGTGGGCAAGCGAGGGGGGGACGGAGAGAGGGGGAGATTACCTCCAATGCACAGAGCAGGAATCTGCGACATTGAATGAGAGCGGAAACACTTTGATCTTCAATCAGCCGGAGAGGGGGAGAGGGGAGCTGTGCACTGGTTCGGCTGAAGGGCATCGGACAACAGCGCGCACGAGCTGTGGGGGAGAGAGATGGTGTACGAGTTGAAAGCAAATGTGATGCAAATACAAGAAAAATACTGAACAAATAGTGTCTGGTAGTTTATTCAGGACAGGTGTGACTGTCTTCTCTGTGTGCAGTTCATGTGGCTGAAGGCGCTTACGTAACAGTTTCTTCAAAGTGACAAAAAGTTTATCCTGAAAAATACATTTCCTCTGGAGTAACTGTGGCAAAATTCTTTGCTTAAATCTTCATTTGATTATTTTTCATATCAAATGTTATGTTTGGTGCATTGGAGCAAAGCAAATCTTCTTCTATCACATTTGTCTCCCTGCAGATCTCCTACAGTTTAATTCCCTTCAATAATTATGCTGAAGAGGCAGATTTTATTGATTACAGTCTGAAGAATGATGAGGGCGCCTGTGGTGTGATGTGATTGTTTGTGTCTGTCAGCTTTTGTGAGCAATTCTGCTATTCCTTATTTGATCCTTTGAAAAATACAATTTCAACCAAATTCCCTTAGCCATGAATGTCAAAGTTAAAGACAATGAAAAAGGTACTTCAGATTTTTGATTAAGTTTTCTTTCATTATTCCTAATTTGATGAAATTTGTTTGGACATTTCTCTTGATAAACATGCATTATAATCAATGGATTATTTTCATTTAGAATAAAGGTGAAATTCAGTCATTAATTAAGAGCATGACTTAAATTTTGAGTGCAAAGAACACTTGACTCCACACTCAGATTTTCTTTTTTTTAGCCTTCCTTTAGGCCTTTACATACCAAGGGTGATACAAATAAACAGCATAAAATGGTCACGGTATTGTCTTTTAATGTGTACATTCTAGTAATAATTGCACAGCAAAAGTTAATTTGGACTTGATATCAAGTGGCTATGAGCTGATGCATGTAAAATATAAAGAGAAACTAAATGGGTACATCTGATTATGCAAAGAAGAGAGGAATTTGTGAATTGTATGGTCTCATTCAGGAGCTGACATCACCCCAGCAGCTTCAGAGCCAACTGTTAACAATGGCAGAAGCTTGAGTGTACACACAGCATCATCATACTGCAGCTCCAACACTATCTTCCTCCAAACATTATTTCTACATTAATTATTCTTGTCATTCTTAAGACTTTTTTCAACGTAAGCACAAGCGAGCTGCCATGTTGAATTTTTTGACTGACTGTGACGTATATGCCAGCTGTGAGCCACCTGGATGGAAAATGTAGGAAAATTTTACCGAATTCCAGAAGAATAGAAGCAACTATTGTGCTCAGCGACATTAGGCCGCTGACGTGAAGAGCTGATGTGATGTACGGAGAGTATTAAACAAAAATCTTATTAGAGAGAGGAAAAAAAAATCCAAGCAAATAATGTTTATAAAGATTAACTTTTAACTGACAAAGACACCCTTTGTTTGAATGTGTAAACTATAAAATACTAAAGGTCCGTCTTCCTCTCTTATTATTGGATTTGTACTCTCACAGACAGTCTTATGGTCAAGCTTCTGATTTGCGTTGCCTGATTTTTTGTTTGCCATTCTGGCCCAATATCCTGTGTTGGCTATGCAGCATGAATGACTGAAGGTTCTTGATTAAACATACAGGACTATAGCTCAGAGGTCTTTCTTGGCTCTGACAGCTATGCTTCAGTTAAGTGTTTCTAAAATTTAACTTATATGTTTGTCTCATGTTTTTCCCTTTTTTAAGTTTTATGAAGGATGATTGATTGATGATTGATTGACATGGTTGCAATTCTGCATGAAGCTGCTATTGGTTAGAAGGGCATAAGTCCTGCCTCAACACTGCCTCTCTGTCTGTGAGAAGGTTGATCTAAAGTTCAGTTGAAAGGGCTTGTACAACAGGTCAGTGTCCACATCCTTAGGGTCATTCTAAAGGCTCCTTTGATAACGACTCACGCCACATGGCTTCCTCCAAGTCTTTCAATGTGAGGACCTTGGTTCCTGGAAGTCATAGGATTGTCAAGGTCATGAAGTTTAATGGTCATCCCAATCTTGTGTATACAACACCTCAAGAAGACTTCTAAAGAGTTCTTCAGTCTTTGCATAAATGTCTACTCCCATTCAAGGAAGACCTGGTTAGATGTTGGACTTTAAAGATAAAGATCACTGAGCCTCATTTCTAGATGCTTCTCTTGACTCATCCCTTCAGATTGTACAAGACATTGAATTTTATGATTACAATGCCATTATCAGTTCTGCTCAGTAATCTAAGTCTTTATCTCTTTTTTTCCCTTGTGAGTCAACAACCTCAGACACATACATGCACTCGTGATATTTACTTCCACGAAGGAGGGTATGTTTTTGCCTATGTATGTTTGTTTGTTTGTTTGTTTGTTGGCAAGATTACGCAAAAACTACTGGATGGATTTTGTTGAAATTTTCCGGAGGTGTTGGTAATGGCCCAACTTAAAAAATAATTAGATTTTAGTGGTTATCCAGATAACTTCCATTTGTGAACAATCATTTTTGCTCAGTAACTGTCTAACTAATAATGATATTAACATGATTCTGAGTGCTAGGTGCTGGTTTTCAGGAGCAAGGAATCATATTATGATGATAACTTTATCATGAAACTATTGTTTATAGATGTAACAGCAATATGTGGGCTACCTTGGCAAAGGTTTGTGCTCTCTGAGTGCTTTCTAGTTAATGCTGTGCTGCAGTGACAATGTTTCAGCCCGTTGCTGGTGTTTCCGACCTGAAGTCACACAGTCAGACATGGTGCTGTTGGTGTCATATTTTGTAATATCAGACCACACTTTAAATCACTTCTGTTTCCTGCCATTTTTACTTGCTCAACTCTTTCATAGTTGATTGTACTGTCTGACTCTCATAACATGATGTCACTGTTATATAAGACACTCAGAACTAATTGGATTGCACTAATAAGGGACTTGTTAAGAATAAAGTCAGATGATACTGATGCAGTTCTCAGCTGGAAAAGGCATAAAACCACCAAGTGGGTGTAGTTTTCCTTTTGCATAGTGTAGTTTCAAACATGGTCAAATTTTAAGTTTCAGTCTAAATGATTTTTTTTGTTGTTTGTTTTTTGTATCATGTTGCAAACATTTTGGAAAACAAATTCCAACTTCAACAAAATATAGAAGTCTGATTCTGATACAAAAGCATAGATTTACCATAATACACCTTAGAATGGTTGTAGACTACAATAAAAACAAAAAATAAGCAAACAAACATAAATGTTCATTGTGTGTGAAGCTGTTGCATCACTCAGCGCTGTGCGTGTTTGGGGAAGTTTGTGGTGAGTCACTGACATTTTAATCAGCTCCTCGATCAGGTGCTCAGCTCCCACATGTCCCATAATGCACCACACTTTCAAGACTGCAATTAACATCCCCAGGTCCCCTCGGCCCTCAGCAAGCCTCTCAACAGGTTCTCTACACCCCAGCTGTGCCTTCATGTGTGCGTCTGTAGGAAGCCCAATTCAATTAGACCATCTGAGAGGTGGATTCGATTACAGGGCATTAAGAGTGAGGAATCTGTAAGCTTGGCAGCCCATTGTTTACAGTGAAGAGACGCCCTGGGAGACATCCGTTCTGATGATATTGAGACCAATGGGAAGTCTGCCAGAGGGAATGATGGCCCGGTTTCATCCGTAAGCCGCTTGTCCTCCAAAGATATACGGTCACAGTGTTGAACTGCATCCTAATCCACGGGGAAATGCACAAGATGATTAGATATGGCTCAGTATGGCATGAAATACCGCGTGTAGCCACATAATAACATATTCCCTGCATGAGTGAGTCCAATCTTTAATCTCAGAGAAACCTGGAGGTCTTTATGGACCCATTTTTCTGATCTTGAAGATAATTTGTCTCTTAAAAGCTGAGTTTAGATTGAAAGAGAAAAGCAGAGCACACTAAACAATAAAAACCCCTTAAGTGCATGGCCACTTTACATTTTTAGAAAAACAAAACAGCTGACAAAATGTCCTCTAATGTCTTTAACTCTGAACAGAGCAGCAGTGTCCAGACCAGAGACTGACTTGTTTTACAGAAATTAGCCTTTTGTGTTTGAGACAATAAGCAGCTTTATTCAGGAAGTCAAATGTTCTTTTCATAGTAAATCTTTTACACAAAAGATGTTGTCGAGAATAAAGAAGGCAGATCAGTCGAGGAACAAAAATAGACGAGAAACAACACTAATAACAAGCACGAAAAAGAAAAAAAAAACATCACCATAAAACATGAAGGACACCCTGCATAAAAACCCAAATGTATAGTCTAAAAGTGTGACTGGATTTTCAGACCTTTAAACAAGCCCTTTTCACAAATGTAACCATGATATCTTCAAGGTAATGCCCAGGCAGCCTGTCTGAGTAAATCCCTGATATTGTTGTTTACATTTGCTCCTCTCAGCAGAGAGCATACCCTGCTAGGCGAGGGAAGAAGTGGTAGAGAGGGGCAGGGGGGTTACCAGGACACAATGTCTAAAATACGCAGCAGAAGTCAGTGTTCATCAGATAGAAGAGTTTTAGGTGTGAATGGGGTTATAGGGACACTTTAATTGACTGCTAACCTACATGAGCTTGGGATAGATACAAAGCAGAAGGTAAACAATCAATTCATGACAGAATTATGGGTATTACAAATTGTTATTATTGTTGTAATTAATATTATTTTGTAGTTATTTTTATCATAATTGTCATCAATATTTATTTCATTATGATGGCGATATTATTATTAATGTATTTTTATTGTTATTAATCTCGATATTAACAATTGTAATGATAGTATAATTACTCCTGAAGAAAACATTTGTCAAACTAGAAAGGACAAGCCCCACAGTTCCCCCTATTTGTCATTTGCACCATCAGTATTAGTCCCACAATTATTTGGACTACATTTTTAGATTCCTTGACCATGAAAACATACCATTGGCAACAGAATTCATAATGATATCAACATTAGTTCAGCAGTTATTCACGAAAATCGAATTTTCCTTAATGGCTATTTTTTTCTGGATCTAGCTCCCTAGCTTTTGAAGATACAGAAAAACTGTTGGCACCTTCCAAATTCCACAATGCCTTGGCTATGTAATGGTGTTTGTTGTGTGTTTATAGCTTCATTTGTTCTCTTCCTATGATGAAAATTCCCAAGGTCCCCTATTTTTCATATTCTGGATCATAGTATCCAGAATTATTCCTTTATCTGGATCACTCTTTGATATACTGTAGAGCATGTTAGAAACTTGTCCTGTATTTTTTTCCCAAGTGCCCTGACTATTATTTGTGGAGTTATATGCACAAATGTCTAAAATGATCCTATCTCCCAATGTTAAAAAATCCTTTAAAAAATTCCTGGATCCAGACGGAGATTCAGATTGCTTCCAAAATCTAATCATCTGTTCCTTATCCCAATCCGGACATTCCCTGAAAATTTCATCAATATCTGTCCATAACTTTTTAAGTAATGTTGCTAACTAACTAACAGACAGACAGACAAACAAACCCTCCCAAAAACATAACCTCCTTGGCGGAGGTAATAAGTTGGTGTTACTTTGAGCTCTGTAGGCAAGACTGTTGGTGGCACATGTCATGTGTCCCCATAGGTTAGACAGCAGTAACACTCACTTCCATACGTCAAGTTTCAGTTTGAAGAGAGCAGTTTGCTATGCATCCATATACATGATCTAGTATAATGTTATGACCACTGACAGGTGAAGTGAATAACATTTACTCTTCATCTTGGCACCTGTTAGTGGGTAGGACATATTAGACAGCAAGTGAACATTTTGTCCTCAAAGTTGATGTTAAAAGCAGGAAAAATGGGCAAGAGCAAGAATTTAAGTGAGATTGACAAGAGCCAAAGGGCTCTAATTTCCTGGCGCAACTCAGGGTGGCGCAGGGTGGCGCAGCCTGGCACACCCCGCACAGTAGTAATTTTGTCCGGCGCACCGCCGTGCGCAGCCAATTTGGCAATTTGGTAGACCGGCTGCGCCGAGATGGGTGTGACGGCGCACCAGGGGGAGGTGTCGACAGATTCAGCTTGGCGCAGTGCCAATTTTGTGCCAAAAAAACGTGCGGAAGGTGTGCTGAAAGCTCGCCAGCTCCAATCTGGTCTATTCTCGGAACAGGCGAGGCGCACCCCGTGCAGTGGTAATTTGGCTGACAGGCGCACAGTGCGCACACGTCACCAAAACCTCACAGGCAGGTATCCAGAGTGTCAGGCACATTTCAATGCAATAAACAATCACAGCAACCACTATTTTATGTAACCGTCTGAACCAGCATATACATTTGTATCTGTATTAATTGTCCCGTCACATCTGATGTCAGAACAGAGACGTTTGTCATAACTAACGAGTTCATATCTTTCAAGCCAACCACAAACAGCCACATCATCTGATACGGAGTATCCGGCTTCTCTCATCTCATGAAATTCAAAAGAAAAGAAAAAAGAGAGAGACGCTCGCTGAATAAATGTAAGTCACTCAGTGTCTTAAGGATTTACCTGTGATTGCCCATATTTCTCTGTTTTAATCTTTATTCGTAACGTGGTCTAAAAAGATGGAGTACATAATTGCAAGGAGGATGATGAGGAGATAGAACTGGCACTATCACTGATATAGGGGGCTGCATAGCTGCAGACCAGGGTGGGTACCTATGCTGACTCCTAACCTGACACGCCAGACTGACAGTTCCATGTATCTGCCACAGAAATATTTCACTAGTCCAACCGGGGCAGAGTCCATAGAAAATGTTTTCAGAGGACAGAACCTTCAAAATCAGCTGCAGCTTGTGATTGGATGATCGTTCTGCCATTCATTCTCATCACAGACCAATCCATATCAAGCCACAGTATGACGTAGCAGCTAGACCCTGTTGTTAGCCGTTAGCTTAAACTACGTTTTAGTCTTTAGACTAAAATGTTAAATTATACAACATAGATGTATCACTTACCACTTACATGTGACATGAACCTCGTCAATGACAATCCCCACCAAGTTCTCCCAGTAAACTTCTGAGGAGACATATTTCGCCTGGTATCATTGAGTAACTAAGACTCTGGGCTACCACAGACTGACCAGCATCGTCAGCAGAGGATTCCCGCATTCTCTCCCAGTTTCCCAGCAGTGATCCCCTGCTTCTCTGATTTGATCGTCCATGAGGGCAATCATCAGAGATGTGATTATAACAATGGGGTTTGGTGTCCTTCCATGTTTTTCATAAACAGAGCAGCTAGTTGATAGAATAGAATAGAATAGAATAGAATAGAATAGAATAGAATAAACCTTTATTCGTCCCACACGGGTAAATTTGCAATGTTACAGCAGCAAAGGGGACAGCGTTTATAAAGAATAAGTACAAAAATTGTATAAAAATAGCATGAAAACTAGCAGTATGTACATTATTCTACCAATATAAATATAAAAAAGGGCTTGAATACAGAAACTAAAAAGCAAATCCTATAAGGATTATTCACTCATTCACAAAGTAATTGCACATGAATGTAAGTGATTGCACATGAGTGAATTCCACATTGTCAAGAGAGTTAGCACAGTAATTGTACATTGTAATTGCATATTGTTAGATCATTGTTTAGTTCATGGTGACTGGGAGCAGTGCTGGTTGTAAAGTCTAACAGCAGCAGGCAGGAAAGACCTGCGGTAACGCTCCTTCACGCACTTCGGGTGACGCAGCCTGTCACTGAAGGAGCTGCACAGGGCTGTCAGAGTGTCCTGCAGGGGGTGGGAGTCCCTCTCCAGCATGGATACCAGATAGATCAAACTCTTACTGAAACCAGTCGGGAGAAGGGCAAAAACATTTCCCTAATGTCCTGTAAAAAAAGCTTGAAGTGACATTCTTTGCTCCTCTTTTAAAGAAGAAATTTAGTCCATTTCTGATAAAACCACTGATATTGCTGCATCCACGAAGACCACTTCAGAAGCCGCCATTGTTTTCAAACATGCAGTCACCTCCTGCTGTTGTCACGTCTTCAGTTTCCTCCTCTCTCCCCGATTGGGCCATCCAGCTTTTGGCTACTCAAGTCATTGGAGCTTGGCAAGATGGATCTGCATGATTTCAGACAATAAATAAGGCAGGTCCATCAGCACTGCAAGGTTATCTGACCCCTGTCCACCGCCAAAAACACAAACAATGTGCACATGAGCATCAGAACTGGACCATGGAGCATTTGGAGAAGGTGGCCTGGTCAGATAAATCACGTTTTCTTAAATGTCACATGGATGGCCAGGTGTGTGGGTCACTTACCTGGGGAACATACGGTACCAGGATGCGCTATGGGAAGAAGGCAAGCCGGCAGTGTGATGCTTTGGCTAATGTTCTGCTGGGAAACCTTGGGTCCTAGCATCTGTGTGGATGTAACTTTGAAATGTACCACCTACCTAAGCACTGTTTCAGACCATGTACATCCTTTCATGGAAACAGTATTTTCTAATGGCTGTGGCCTCTTTCAGCAGCATAAAGAACCACACCACAATGCTCAAATGGTTCAGGAAAGGTTTGAGAAGCACAACAACGAGTTTGAGCCGTTGGCCTCCTCTACTCCTTATGTGTTAATGTTGTGTGAATGGGTAAGTGTGACCCACGGTATAAAAAGTACTTTGAGTCGTCACACAACCAGAAAAGCACTTATCAAGCTGAAGTAAGTGTACTTTTTCCAAGGCAGTGGTTTGTTTGCTTAGAACATGTTAAGATGTGGGTGGACAGTCTACACCTGAAACAACAGAAAATGTTTGATTGATGTAAACTGAAGCTGTGGGTGTGAAAGCACCTTTAAATTGAGAACTAGAAAAAAAACAGTCAAAGAAAGATGGGATAAAGTCTTAGTGGATAAAGTAATGAGTCATGATGCAACTCATATATCCGTCAGTGGGCGCAAACCCGCAGATAGACAGGGCAAAATATTTATAGGTTTATAATATTCCCACCTGTCAAGAGTGCAGCTCTGCATTGTTCTGCCTCTTTCTATTGAAACAGACTTGAGGTCTGAGGTGTATATTCCTGTTGTTGAGGATCCTTTTATGCATGTGGAGGTGGTTTGGAGGGGTTTGTGGCAAAATGTGTTGAAGGATTGGATTTATGTGTAATTGCGTCTGACTCATCCAGCTTGTGAAATGCTAAGTACACCTGAGTACCTGCTGAGGCAAAGGTGACATCTGTATCCTCTCTCACTCGCTCGCCTGTTTGGAGGGAACTAAACAGATGACAAGAAAACAGGCAGGAAGTTCAGGTTTCAAGTTCCCTTCACAGACATTTATATAACTGAGTCTGAGCTCAGTTCTTTTCAGAGACATTGGACAATTCAGCGTCGTTGTTTAAGATAGTGACATTGGAAATCCTCCAAAAAAGACAACAGCGTCAGTCTTTTCAGAGAAAATTGGTTTATATTACGTAACTGTCCCCTCGCAAATCTGTTAAAAGAAGGTTTTATGTTGGGAGGAAAGACAGAAAAACAGGTGACGTTATCCTTCGTGGGATAGATAATGCATACAGAGGAAATCAAAGTGGATTGATGCCCTCAAAAAACTGTTGTTCCTTAATTTATCCTTAAAAAAGATAAACGGATATCTCTGACATCATGCATCACTGATCATGAAATTGGTTGTTGCAGCTATGTGAAATTGATTAAACAAACGTGCCAAAAATGAGGTGTTTTTTTATATTTATGACTGTTTGAACAGGATATTGGATTTTCAGTTTACACTGCTAGATGTGTGGATGTGTGTACATGTATGTCAGCTTCACCAGGCTGTTTGTGTCAAAGAAATTCCTCTGTTGTGCTGCTGAATGGTAGAGTAGTGCACCAGTTATGAACCAAACAGCCTCATGCTATTACAGTATGTCTATTTTCGGCTCAATATGGTGATTTTTATAAAATAAGATATATCGTTCATACATGTGTGTGAGTGTGACGTAACAGAAATCCTTTAATATTTTTTTAAAACTTTGCACAGAAGTCTACATGGATTCAGGAATGAAATTATTCCATTTTTGAGGTCAAAGGTCAAAGTTGTGAAACTCGTGCTCATCCATTGTTTGTAAATGCCATACCTTAAAAAAAAAATTGTGGGATTCTCATCAAACTTTGCACCAATATCTTCTCTGATCCAGGGAATAAATTAGATGTTGGCAGTCTTAGGTCATAAATGAAGGTCACAGGTACTCGTAGTTCTTGCTAATGAACAAGATTTTGTTAATAGTGTACACTTCAAGGAAAATCCTTTGAAATTTGCAAGAATGTACATTTTGTGTGAAGGATGTTACATTTTCATTTTTGAGGTCATAGGCCAAAAGTTAAGGTCCCTGGGTCCTTAGGTTGTTTTTTGATAATAAGTACAATAATCAAAGAAGGGAATACTGACTAAAGTTGCCAGCTTCTTATTTTCCTGATACCAGGGCTAGCACCATCTAGTCAGTTTGTTGAATAGTCGGTTGATTAGGATTAGCTCCTAATATCTTGCAGGGTGAGCAATAGCATGTGTTGTATAAATTGGAAGATAACAGCCTGTTGTAAAATAAATATACAGTATATGCTGAAAGATAACAAACTAGATATTGTATTACCTATAAGATACATTTCTGAAAGAATTTCGATGTTAACTCAACCGGCTGTTTTATTTATTTATTTATTTATTTTCTCTGCTGTTGCAATTTGACAGACACAGCCTCCCAGCTCTTTTCTGTCTCTTCTCTGTTCACTCTTTTCTCTTTCCTTGCACTGCAGCTTCACTTAAAGACCGTGTTTTTCTCCCTCTGTGAATTCTGTCAATGAAACACAAAAGGTAGAGGCCAGAGTTTTTAGAGATAAAGCCGTATAGATGTGCTATCTCTCCCCAATGGGCCGTTTGGGCACAATGCTTGAAGCGCAACTTTTTCAAATCTGTGAAGGGCTATGTCTCACACCTGTCAGACATCAGCCTTGCTGCTGCATCACCATGGAGCAAAAAACACTTTGGCTACTGATCCAAACCCCACATCCCACTAATGGTCCACATTTAATCACACACAGATACACATTTATAAACACTTACATGCATCTCACCTCAAAATACATGAATATGACATGATGTAAAGGAAATGTGCAAATTCGTAGGCTAGACTAGACTATTAACATTGACCTTTGCTGTACTTTGATGAAGAAAAAAAAATGTTACCTTCTAACCAAAGGGCAGAAGTATTAGTTCAAACAAATCAAAAGTAAATTACTGTATTACTGAGACCATAACCTTGCAGTGGTGTATGGGGGGATATTCTCCACTGAAGTAAAGTTCTGGATGAACCTTGGCTTTTTCTAGCTTTCTTGCGGTTTCTTGGGGTGTAAACATAAAATTTGTGAAGCAATTTAAAATTATAAGGCCTGTGCCATGGCTCTATACTCTAGGCGGTCAGTGCTAGCTAACACTAGTTTTACCCTTCAGCTATCTGCACAAGATCTGTTCCAGTATTTGACCAAAACCATGATGATTTCATTTTTATTTCTGTCTTTTATTATCTTGACCTCACCCTAACCAAGTTGTTCTTGTCACATTACCAAGCTTTGCCCATTGCACTGGCACACCATGGAGGATGTATTCACACAGTTGTAAATCTAAATTGTTCTGAAGGACACAAACAAATCATGTCATCCAGCTACCAGGCAGCAAATAAGAAAATGCTCCTGTGCACTACTGTAGAGGGCACTTTTAAACAAGGTCGATTAATTTGGAGGCATATTGGAAACTTGAGAGAAGGAACTGTTTCCAAAACTCAGGATTGTACTGTTCTAGGACATTAGAGTTGGCAGCTGAGCAGAACTGCATTCACCAGTGACGTGATGGAATCTAACCTTTATGTATGACAAACAAGGACACTGGGATATGGACTGTAAAGTTATGTAATTTCGAGCAGTGAGTGGGTTTTTTTTATAGACTATGGAATATAACATGAAATACATGAAGGAAATTGAGGTCAACACCCTGCCATAAAAACAGCACAGGTATATAGCATGGCAGAGTATGGGTGTAGAAAAACCTAGCTTTGGTTGCCAACTTCAAAAGCCAAAAAGCTCATCAACTTGCAAACAACACCACAGGGGCAACTTTTTAAAAAACTCTTTGCAAGTTCATGCACCTGAAGTAGAGATTAACATAAAAACACGGCTTTTACCAAAAACTGATATTACCACAAGGTCCTTTAACTGCATGTTCTGGGTCTTTTATGTATAGCACTCGGACACCTTGAGGCAGCTTGTTCACACTTGCACAAAGATCCTTTTTTTAAATTATCCAGTTATCTTAACATTTTTATTCCAGTAAAAAAATAGACAGTTTCATTTACCAAAAGCTATAAAACTCCCTATCAGGGATAAAATAAGCCAAGAAAACCTGATGGTCTCTAAAGCCTCTGAAACATTAATCTATTTCTCTAGATTAGATTTCTTTAATCTGTTAATCTATTTGTAGTAAACAGAGATTAGTTTTAATTGCAGATGTATTTTAACTTTGGCTTCAAATTAGTAGAGGTTTACAAAAGGTTTTACAAAACCTGCAAAACCTAATTCCAATGAAGAAACTGTTCCAGAGTTTTATGTGCCATAGAATACAGCTAAATCTGCACTTAGGCTGCAGTGGCACATGCATATTGACCGAAGTGAGGTTTATTTATATTCTGCTTGGGCTTGTAGATCTTAATCCGTCAACAAAAACAGAGGCTTGTGGTGCTTGCAATGCAAACCTTAGCTTGTCAGTCATTGCTACATTGCTTTGCTTATTGTTGTGATATTTGGCAAATTCAAGCCACAATTCACAGTGAAACAAACTCTAGCTTCAAAGCAAACAGAAATCCATTGTTTTCAGACAGAGTTCAGTTCTTTGGTTGGCTCTAGTGTTTCAGTGAGCTTTCTCACCACCCTAAATCAATCAAACTTTCCAAAAATATAAACCAGAGTTTATTTGGTCCAGACCAAATGTGTAAGGCATGGAAGTAACTTTAGTGAATGATGCCAAATGAAGCAATGGCATTTTTTTTGTTATTTGGTTCAGCAGGTGTCAGATGTGTTTGGTCTGTACCACATATGAGCTGGATTTTGATACCAATCCCAACCAGCAGACTTAGACCAGGTTTAAGGTGCAGTCATTATCTGCATCCTTATCCAGGAACATGTCAATTAGAATCTAAGACAAACACACCCATTGGGCAATTGGATGAAATTATGATAGACATCTTTGCTGCATGCCAAAACACCTTAGGCTGGGCATACGATAGGGACAGCTGAGTTAATGTATAAAATGTGTTATATAAATAAATGGAATCAAGGTGAGTGATGTGTATACTTTATACTCCAAAGGTTAAAGATTTCACTCTTGTGCGGTCAGGCTCCTTAAGTGCTCAATCGTTGTTAGTTCATCTGACCTGAGCCAATTCAAGTCATTGAACTTGAACCTCTGCCATCTTTATAATCCTCTATAACACATGACCACAAAGTAAGTGGCACATGTAACTGACCCACAGATGCCTCTTTAGAGGTTAAAAGCTGTTTAAGAGGCCCTTGAGCGACCCAAAGGATTTCAGAACTGACTTGATTTTCAAAGATGTGTTTTGTCCTGAGGATGAAACTGAGCTGTCACTTTTATCTCCTTCTTTGTTCTGACTGCGCACTCTTTATCTATCCCCGTTTCCTCAAGTTTACTCCGCCTTTCATTTCTAATATGCCCCAATTTTCTCTCTCCACTCTCCTCTTCTTCTCTGTGGTAATCCCATCTCCTCCACTCAGAGACCCCTCCCTCACTGGTTTCTTTCCCCAAACACTCGTCACATGTCTGAGAGCATGCAGGACCAGTTTCATATCCGCCTGTCAGACTCTTTCCCCTTCTTCACTTTCTCTGGATCCTAGCCCCCTTTATTTTTCACCCAGTATCTCCCACCTGTGTCCCTGATGTTGGTGCTCATGTGTCACATACTATCTGAAACAGTAACATGAGAAAACACAGAGACTTTGTGTAATAGATGGACTGGGAGGTGTTTTTTTTTTCTCTGTTTCCACTCATGTATAATGGATTATGCAAGCCTCTTGCACCATTGTTTGCTGATTCTAATCAGAGCGCTCCGGCCTGTTGAATAATAAAGCAGGAGGGCAAATTGAAAACGTCTCGGAGCTTCAGAGGGACACCTGCTGATTAGCCCATAAACTACATTGATCACAGTATTTGTTAATAAGACTTGTTACATCAACACAACCGACAGAACATGACAAACAGAAAACACTCACATTATGATGAGTGTTTTCTGTTCTTTACTTTATCTTACCTTTGATATATTTCACAAATAATCTGTTTGGGGTAGCAGTAGCTCAGCCTGGAAGGACTTGGGTTGGGGATAGCTGGTTGAAGTCTCATGCTATGATGTTGGTTTGGTAGCTGGTGAGGTTCCAGCTTACTTCCTGGGCACTGTTGAAGTGCCCTTGAGCACTGAACCCCATAACTGCTCATATAGCACTTCTTCAGGAGCAGCAGGCCATCACTCTGACATCTTTCCATTGGTGCATGTGCATTTGTATTTCAGGCTATGTGTGTCTAGCATGTTTCAGCAACAGAGTGTAAAGAATTGAATTTCCCCGTTAGGGATAGAAAGCATGTCTTCTTCTTCTTCTTCTTTAAATAAAATGGCTGCTTCTGATGAAGCCATTTGATTGGACATTTATAGTTTCAACCACCAGTAGGATTCAAAACACCTGAAACTTAACTCAAGGTTTTCTGAATATTATCATTTAACATTACAGTGTGGTGCAAAGGATGACATATTTTTGTAGGTAAACCAGGAAGTTAGTGCTGTGCTGTTTCCTTAAACAAAAACCTGATGGGAGTCTTCTTTGTGTTCATTGCTGATAATATGATCCGCGGCAAACAAAAGTTCATGAAACTGAAATGTTTTATTCATCATGATGATCTTCATTTTTTCTTAACCTTTAAAATCGGCAGATGTTTAAAGCTCTTATCGTGCTATTACGGACGTACAACATGGCAGTTCAACCTAAAAGCAGCTTTCACACTTCCAGCATATTACATCATGTTTTATCCTCTTGAATGATAATGTCCTTTTCATCAAATGACCTGATCAAGTTAGTGCCCTTCGGTGTGGATTTGGTGTATGAAATATTGAATATTAAAAAAAAAAACAATAAGAAATGTTTGCATTGGGTCCTGGGCCATTTTTGTAGTCCTTGCTAGCAGTTTGTTGGCTGACCATCCTTCAAAAAACACAATAACACTATGAAATGCAAAAACAGGACAATATCCCGTTCTTCATTGTGTTGCAAAAGGATACAATAAAATCTCATATGCAAGATCTCATACAAAATTAAATGTACAGTTGTTCCTGGAAACAGCACACATAGTATGTTAGTATGTCCTTGACTAACAATCATGGATGACCTGCTGCGATGGACGTACCCGACTCCAAGCGCTTTGTCCTGCATCAACCATCAACAGAAATGACATCATTTACATGAATTCTTATTTTTAGACCAATCAAACCCAATTAATTGCAGTTAAACAAGATGCTGCTATATTAATCAACATCAGTCCTCAGTATATCATTATAGTTACCTCCACCAAGGAGGTTATGTTTTTGCTATGTTATGTTTGTTTGTCCGTCTGTTTGTTTGTTAGCAAGGTTACGCAAAAAACTGCTGGATGGATGTTGCTGAAATTTCCCGCAGATTTTGATAATGGCCCAACTTAGAAATGATTTGATTTTGGTGGTGATCCAAATAACCACCATAGCCAACAATCATTTTTGTTCAATAACTGACTAAGTGCTAGGTGTGGGTTTTCAGGGTCAAGGAATCATATTATGATGGTAACTTTATCATGGAACTATTGCTTATAGATATGACAGCAATATGTGAGCAACCTTGGCAGAGGTTTTTGCTCTCTGAGTGCTTTCTAGTTGTTAATGTTAATATTAGAATGATCTCTCTATCCATGGTTGTTATTGATCACACCTCCATAGTAATGTCCTTTACAACCACATAGACAGGAGGACCCTCTTGAAAACAAGATGCCACATCTCAAGGGGCTAAACTTGAATAAATTTCAATTTAATTGAGATAAATGTGATGAGGACAGATTTATGATCAGTGGATGGCTTTTCAACATTAGACTGGCCACTCCAAGATTTCCAACTGCTAAACAGGTTTTTTCCTGCCACTGTCACCGGAAGCCTCCTAAAGATGCACTGCACTGTATGTTGGCCCAGTGCTGTGCTCAGGGTGGATTGATGTTTGATCTGAAGCATATGGCTTCGGCCTGCTCCATTGTAAAGTGCCTTGAGATAACACTTGGTATGAATTGGTGCTATACAAATAAAGATTGATTTATTGATTGATTGATATGCGCATGTTGACTGGGGACCTGTTGTAAAATCCATTTAGTAAAGCCTTTGGAAAATCCCATTGAATTTGCTCCTTGGGAACCAGAGGTGCTACATTGCAAACTCATGTCTGCATTTTTGGACTAATTCCTGAACCATTTTATTCAACTTGCAACAGCCTGTTTTACAAAAAAAAGGGAAAACAGGTACCAAAGCATTATGCGTCAGTTTTTGTACCGTATGATGAAGAAAATGTGTGGGTTGGGAATACTCAGCAAAAATGCAATTTTCAGTTCACTCAAGGCTCATTAATGATCTCTTAATGTTTTTATTTTTCATCCGTCAGACAAATTACCCATATTAGCAGTGTTAGCCAAGGTTTGCCTGAAGGGGCAGCAGACTGGTTACAGGCTCACAGATACAATCCTCATTATGTCACAACCAACACAAATTCAGTATCCCAGCAAAACAAAAATATTGCTTTTAATAATTGTGCTGGTTGGTTTCAGGGACTTCTGGCACTTAAAAAGCTTGTAACAGCTTGATGTAGTCTGTCCATGCTGTACATGATGGACACTTAAGGCAACAAGACACAGACACAGACACACTGACAGCAGTAATGATGGTACACTGGATCCCACAGGGTTTGTTTGGCCTTCAGGTGGCTTTATCCTGCATGTGGCCTGGGGCAAGAATGTCTAATACAGCACAGTATCTTTCAGTGCGCTGTCATACACTGTGATTTTGTCTGTTTTTAGTCTTTGGTAAGAAGGAAACCATGTTATCCTCAACAATGGTGGTGATTTCTCAAAAAGTGTTTGTTACTGATGTTTTTTAGTACCAAATTAACACTGGTACAAGGTGCTGGAGTAAAATTGGTTTACTTGACTTCGATTTACCGTCCTGCAACATACCAAAGGAATTTAATTGTAATTTATGTTTCAAAAGGCAACCTTTTACTTTTCTGTTGAGAATTGTACATAAAATGAGCTTGATATCACTGTTTTAATAGAGTCCTAACAGCCTGCAAACAATGCTGTTCAAAGCATGCAAGCACCTTTACTCCATTGTCCTATTTTTGTTTTCTCCTTTATTGCTCACATGGACAAAGAGAAGGAGCAAGAACAAATGAGATTAACAAAATGCAATGGGGTGGCCTGCAGAAGTATTTCTTTCACTTGTACACTTAACAGATTTTTTGGCTGCTTTACAAAGTTGAAAGAATTTTGTGCTAAAAGTTTCCTAATCTGTGTTTTAAATATTCAGCTTCCAGTTGTGTGGACAGGGAGGCAAAACTATTTTGCCCACTGCACTTTAAGGCTCATCTCTTCAAAACACCAAATTTGAGCATAAATGTAAACTGAAATTTACAGGGCAGAAAATAAAATATTGGGGTACCACCATGGTAGAGTGGATGCAACTTTGCATGTTCCTTAACACTGAGGCTTTCAGCCCTGGTTTTTATCTGATGTGTAGCCAGTTTGCCTTCCCCAACTCTCTACTTCCTTCCCAAGTCAATCGACTGTCTCTCCACTATCAATATAAGCTGTAAAAGCACCAAACTATGTTTTAAAATAAAGAAATTTAACATTTAATCTATATATTAGGGAGAGTTTGTGTCTGATGCTTTGTAATGCAATGGGACACTTGACACTAACTGCTGTTCAGACTGAGAAAAAAATTCTGTGGGATATCTGCTTCTGATTACTCCACTCTGATACTTTTTTTTTTGTGACTGAATGCATTTCCTATGCCTAAAAGAAGATGGTAGCATTTAAAAAAGAGTTTCACACAGCTGTTTTGGGCGTGAAATTGATTGATATGCAGCCTAAGCTCAGGTTAGAAGTTAGATCACAGTGTTAAACGCAAGCAGAAACCTCCAGGGTTGAAAATGTAGGACTGTGTGGAAGTGCGAGAAGCTGTGGTTCATTAAGTGTTTGATTGAGGCTGGACACAGGAACTCTGGAGGTGACTCGATTGTGTGCGACATACAAAAACATACTGTATGTACAGCCTAAAAACAGCTTTGGCTAAAAAAACATCTAAGTGTGCTCATTTCTACCTATCTATCTATCTATCTATCTATCTATCTATATTATTTAGGGGTGCCAAATTATCGCATTAATTGCGATTAATTAATTACAGTCATATTTAGCGAGTTATGTTTTTTAATCACGTTAATCTCATTTTTAAACTGATTTCACTGTTTCGGTATTTTCAGAGGGCAGAACCTTAAAATACCAGAGCAGTGGATGGTTGGACGATCGGTCGGCTCGTCACTCTCTTTACAGACCAATCCATTTCAAGCCACGGTATGACGTAGCAGTTAGACCCTGTTGTTAGCCGTTAGCTCAAACTACGAGTGCTTCAGTCCTTAGACCATCGTTTTATCTTACATTATTTATACCACACAGATGTATCGTTTGCCATTTATATGTGGCATGAATCTCGTCAAAGACAATACCCGCGAAGTTCTCTCGGTAAACTTCTGAGGAGAGCAGATTTCATATCATAGGGTAACCATGACTCCGGCCTAGCATTGTTCGCGCAGCATTTCAGCATCTCTCCCAGTTTCCCAGTGGTGATCCCTGGTCGGAAGAAGAGCAAAAACATGATTTCCCGTAACAACGCTTGAAGTGACGTTCTTTGGTCCTCTTTTAAAAAAGAAATCAAGTCCATTTCTGATAAAACTGCAGATCTTGCTGCATCCACGGAGATCGCTTTTCCACGTTGCTGTTGTTTTCAAACATGCAGTCACGCATGTCACATGCCTGCTGTTGTCACATCCGCAGCTCGCGCCTCTGTCCCCTGATTGGACCGTTAAAGTTGGAGAGTTTTTATGCATTGGGCTTTTTGTGCTTGAGTTTTTGGGGTGAGGAGAACAATCTTTTGATCTGCCACAATGATTTAATGACTTTCAATGAAAATACCTCAAGTTGAGGGCTTTTTTCAGCAATTTTTAAGTGAGATTATAAAAGGGATTAATTATAATAATTAATTACAGATCATAATTAATTAATCTTTCACTTTTTTTTAATCTCCTGACAGCACTAATATTATTATGTGCCATTTTCTCTCCCCTTTGATCTGAGGGTGCGGGGAAGCCACAGGAGACCATTATCATCACCTTTATGCTTACTGACATCCCAAACAATGTCTGATGGAGGGAGGAGGGTTTACAGGCTGCGGAGCAGACTTTTAAAACAGTCATGGCATCTGCGCCTGATAGGCAGAAAACCCACATGTAGGTGGAGGCTGTATAGTTATTACATAATAAAGCCCAGGAAGTAAAAACAGAACATTTATTGCTTGCTGCCATGCTTCCCAAAAGAAGCATGGCACATTTCTCCATGAACTCAGAGTTTAGTGAAAGGAGCCATGTTCCTCTGCTCCCAAGGCCCCTTCTAACAACATTAAAAACAAAGCAAATGGATTTTGTAGAACACGGACCTTTAATTGGAAAGATGGCTATGTCTGCAAAGCAGGCTGTTCTGCAAAGACTAGTGATCACATGGACTATTCAGTTTTCTTTAATTTAACAATTTTGTTCTGAGAAATGATCTTATACATTTATTTTACCCGCTTTTATTGTTGCTTATATTGTTCTATTTAAATTGCATTTATTTTGTCAGTAATTCAGTTTCTTTGCCACTGCTTCAAGTGCTCATTATATCAATGTGTTTTTTTACACATATTATGTCAAAAATGTTCTTCTTGGCATTTGCCTACAAGGCCTTTGTTTAAAAACACCTTCATTAAATCTACATGGACCATTGTGGATCCATGTTGAATATCTCTGAATCGATCCATTTCTTGACTTTCTAAAGTGTTTTCCTTTTATCCAGTATAGCGCCTCTTTTTCAGATAAGCAGTCTCTAAAGGGATCCTGCTTTGATGAGAAGGGTCTGAAGGTGGGACTGGTTTGGCTGTGGGAAAGGATTAGTGGCAAACTGACTCTTCAAGGCTGAGTTTAAAAAGAACCTTAAAAGACAAAGGAGGAGTTCGTACACTAAAAAGTCAAAAGATAAGTCTGTTTTCTTTGCAGTTATGAACGTTCTTTGCATTGTATATATATTGTAAGTGTGTGAGAGAGTTTTTATGTGTGCCTGCTGTGATCATCTGGCTTTAATAATTGACAGAGCCGCCAGGGAGGATGCTAGACCGACAGATCCCCTGCAGATCTGAATGTGTGTGTGTGTGTGTGTGTGTGTGTGTGTGTCAGAGATGTTTTGCATGTGTGTTATCCCAGTCATCACCTCTGACACCTGCTGTTTAAGCTGATATTGGCAATTTTGTGAGCACATTAGATTATTTATCATCACATCAATATTAACTTCAGAAATCTTTCATCAAGAAAGAAAACAAGACTCTCAGTTGGTCCATTTCCCTGCCTGTAGTTGGGATTAATGGAGATGGAAAACATGAGTCACTAAACCCCCGAGTTTCTACTTCAGAATTTGAAAAACAGCCTTAAGAAAGTCAAAGGTGGGGCTGAGAGGAGCAGGGGCACAACTCACTTTCTCACTGTGTCATGCTACCTCTTTCAGCCAAGACATCATACAGTCCATGCTGCCTTTGCAGATTTGATTATGAGCCAGTGTTGCATCACCTTTCCTTTTAACAACACTCAGTTAGCATTTGGGAACTGAGGACACTAATCGTTGAAGCTTTGAAGGTGGATTTTTTTTTCCTAAACTTGCTTGATGTACAACTTCAGTTGCTCAACAGTCCAGGATCTCTGTTATAAAATTTTTTGCTTCATAATGCATCACACATTTTCAGTGGGAGACAGGTCTGGAAAGCAGGACGGCCAGTCTAGTATCCGCACTCTTTGAACAGAAGCCACACTGTTACATGTGCAGAATGTGGCTTGGCATTGTCTTTCTGAGATAAGCAGGGGAATCTCTGAAATATATCACTTGGATGGGAGCATATATTGCTCCAAGACCTGTACCTTTCAGGTTTCACAGATGTGCAAGTTACCCATGCTATGGACACTAACAACCCCCCATATTAATTGAATTTAGGCTGAAAAGGTTTTGCAAATCATCATGTTGTTTTATTTTCATTGTATACAATGTCCCAGCTCCACTGGAACAAAAGCAGTGGCATGCTGCTTTCATACCTTCACCTCAAATAAAACAGTTTTTATCAATGCTCTGATATCTAACTTTTTAAAAGGCCTGCAGTGCACCCTGTGTGTAGCACAAGCTTAGTAGTGCATAGTTGTCATTAATTCGTTAATGTACTACCATCTGGTCAGTGTTCCGTCTGACTAGTCGGATCATGATGCCTAACAGACTATGACCTTAGACTGGGTTTTAGGAGGCACAGCAGTAGTATCCTGGGTCATCACAGGATGTACAACTTCAGTTGCTCAACAGCTATTACAACTCCACATTTTAAGATGACATCCCTGGATGTTATTCGGAGTACATGTTTAGTGCTATTTAAAAACATGAGTGCTGGGTGTTAAAGCCCCACTATGTAAGATTCAGGTTTGTCTGCTCTCAAGGGGCCTCTCTGGTCGTTGGGTGTAATTGCACTGTCGTAACACAGCACCTCACAGCAACGTGCATCTGCTGACATACAGAGCCGGGAGAAGCGAGTCGACAGGACGTCCGAAGACACAAATAAACCCTGTGGACTGATATGGTACAGTATTATGATGTTTCTTTCCAAATATGTCGTTTTTCAAGCGTCAGCAGTCAGTTGTTAGCTTAGCGTTTGCATGTGAGCATCCTGGGAGCATCTCTCCTGCTGAAATAACCGGAGCTGGATGTGGTTATGTTGCGTCCACCATGTTCGCAGACTGCAGGACTTAGAAATAGTGAATGACCGAGCGTCACGGCACCATGAATATCTCCGGCAATCTGGGAAACTCCCCGGCAAATAACCGCTGGTAGCATTTAGTGACAAAACAACATCCACCAAGTTACACAAAGCATGCAATGCTACGGAGCAACCACCGACTGAAACCAAGTGTTGAACGGGGGAAAACCCGACGAAAACATAACTTACCTCTCTAGCAGTAACTTTGCAAGCTTGGCGTCCGTCTTGCAAGTTTCCATCTCCCGACGCTCTCGTCACCGAGCAAAGTGGGCTCCAGTGTTAATTCTAGTTTTATTCCTTGCGTTGTCCGATAGTCTCTTTTTGGCCCTTGAATCTGGAGAAAGAGTCCTCCTCACACGCTTTGCGGATGCCATGGCTGCTACTACTACATGCAAAACACTGGCTTCTTTAGCTGGACGCCAAATCTCGTGTAGTGCCGTAAAGCAGTTTGCACTTCTTGCAGCCGCTCACGACATGTGTCCCCGTCACGGGAGCAAAAGTTACATAGCCCCTAAACAGAGCAGGGAAGCGCTGTGGGGGGAAGGTGGGGGGGCCATTCTCTCTGTTACAGCGCCGAGCTCCACTGAACAGACTTTGGAGAGAATATTTGAAGGCTCAAAAGATCTGCAGTGCTGCTTTAAAATGGCAACTGTACAGGTGGAAAAAAGGAAAGATTCCTGTACTACATGTCAAAGTTTTGCGTTACACATATTGGACCCCATATGTCATAAATGCCTTGTCTCTGTTGGTTGTCTATTTTTTTAGAGGGAATATTAGCACAAGATTTGTATGTTAATTAACAGACATGAGCCTCTGTATCCTGTGAGATGTTAAATGGAGTATTTAGTCTCACACAATGGAAAAAATCATTAATGGCATTCCCTCAACTGCATTCTACAGTTTATAATTGTACAGACAATGAGACAGTCCATTATTACTTTCAGGAAATGATAATCTCATAATGATCCAGGAATAAATTCATATTGATAGCACACAGAATGAAATTACTCACTTTTCTCCTTTCCTCTTCTTTCTTAATTACAATCATGAATCCTAATTGCTTCTGCTGTGGAACATTTAAACTCGTTTACATTAGTAGTCAGATTAACATAGGAAGCACATCTTCAGGGCTTCACTTTACATTCCTGTCATATATTGACCATAGGAGTTTAGAACCTGGAGCTTTTTTATTAATAGTTAAAGCACTTTGTGATATTATATTTGGCTAAAGGGGTGTCTGGAGTCTATCTCTGTCTGTGTCTGGATCAAGGTGAAAGAGAAAGATCAAGAATAACAGGAAGGCTATGGATCTCAACCCCCAGTTTGGCACATCATTAAGCATTGTTCTTGAGTCACATTGAAGGTCAAGCATGTTTTTTGGTCCAAACATTCTGTTGGCCTATACACCCTCAGCAGCAGCATCTGGGACTTGAAAAGTATGCCAACACAAGAGGGCCAAAGTTGCAGTTCCACAAGTGGCCACTTGAGGCTGGCTCAAAAAGTGAGTCAAACCCTATTTGACCCATATATGTTTTACAACTCTGCAGCAAAAGCTACCAAGCGTAATAGCCCAATGCCATTCAGGCTGTTGCTGTCAAAACATTCCTCAGTTCTAAAGGCTCATAATAAGTACATTAAGGTTGCTTTCACATACAGAATAAAGTACAGCAGAGTGGGTTTACTCGTGGTCAAACTTGCAATATTTTTGCATTTTTCAATCAGCTTCAGTTAGCTTATACATTTCATTTATTCCAGTTGACCAAAGCTTGTCAAACTCAATTTGCTGTAGTCAGTTGCTTTTGCCATCTTGCCTACTGTTGCTAGGGTTAGGGTATACAGTTTGTTAGGTTAGGGTTAGGGTTAAGGTATACAGTTTGTTGTAAGATCAAGTTTTTGGATTTTTAAAGTTATTGAGGAAATGTCAGATGAAATGGGCCAGTACGTCATGGCTGGTAAATAGTCTTTGACAAAGGCGAAGACAAAACAGGCACAACAGCTGCAGAAGCTACGAGGTCTTAATCTTAAGCTGCCTACACACCAAATGCCACTTTGCGACCTCGGCAACCACTCTCCATGTTAAGTCAATGTACAGCCACGACAGGGTGGGGCTAACCCTCCCGGGATACGACAGACGCGCTCTGGGCGACTGCGTCACTTGTCGCTTGGTCGCCAAAGTTGAAAAGTTTGAACTCTTCAGGCAATATTGTGTGCGGCTGTGCACAACAGCCAATCAGCAGTGTGTGGGTGTGTGACGGTACCTGTGACAGACTGTTTTTTTTCCAGTTCCCTAGGGCTAGTTATTGTTATGAACTTCACAATTCGATTTGATTTCAATTTTGGATGGCAATTTGATTCAGTATCGATTCAGTAAGAAGTAGAAATACACAAATAATTAGACTACCTGTTGACAATTTTTAACTCCTTTTTTATTTTGATGCCAATGTGAACATAGTGATATGTCACCTCATATTTTTTAACAAACATCTGGAAATAAAAATTTGCACAGTAATAACTTATTCGTGCATATGGAGTACAAAAGTAAAAAAACATGGCAGTAAACACTATAATGATAAATGTCCACCTGGTCTTTTTTGTCAATAAATGTGTCAGGAATTGTCCTTTGAATATATTTTTTTACCATTTTTTCTCGAGAAATAAAAGTAAACAATTCTTGCAAGTATTTGTCATTATTATGTTATAAATGCTTAAAACAGTGTGTAATTACAGGAAAAGAATAAAAATGGCTTTGAATTTTCAACAGGATTCCCTTCATAAACAATAAATGAACATGTAGAAATTTTTTGAGATGACCAAAAATAAACTATTTTACATATACTCAAACATTTTTGTTTGCCTACAGAATTTAGTGTCCATGTTACAGTCTGTTATATTAGACCATGTCCAGGCGTTTATTTTACTGATGGTAGTACCTGAAGCAGTTCCTGTCAAGCTGAAGGCAGAGATCTCAACATTTCTTCCTCCAATATTTCTAAAATTACTATTTATGGAATCCATAAAAAACAAACTATGATCAAAAAGATGATAAATGACAAAAAAAGACGACAAAACACGCGGAAAATACGTCGGAAATACAGCAAAACACAGACAAAATACAGCAAAAGAACGAAAAGAAAACACTCCAGAATGATACTAATGCTATTGTGTTTAATATTTTACATTATTTACACAGAAAATTCTGATAAACCGCCATTAAATCACTCTCATATTTGGCTCTCAATCCCATCACTCTGCAAGCATGTCTTCTTCTGTGACCGGCGACAGCTGGATAAACACTGAACAGCGCCCCCCACTGGCCAGGAGGTGAATCGATTCAGAGGATTTGCTGAATCGATATTTAATTGGGAGGGGAATAATTACAATGCATTGCTGAATCAATATTTCTGCCCATCCCTACAGTTTCCAGAGTGACAATCCATGTCTGTGTGGGAAACATTACTTGGTGAGCACATTAGTTCTGCCTAGACGGGACCGCAGAGAACTCAGACGATGCTGCTTCAGGGCCAATAGCTGCAGTGTTTTGTGGTCGGTAGGTGAGTGAAAAGGATACAGTTGGAATAATGTCAGCTAATACATCCTATTATATGATATGATATGATTGCGGTGAAACTTGAGCGGACGTGATGTCACTGAGCAATGGCGACGGTGACAAAAATGAGGTATTTATGGACAGGCGATGCTACTTGGGTGGGTGACGCGATTTCAGTCGCAAAGTTGTGTTCGGTGTGAACGCAGCTTTAGCTTCTGAGGATAAATAAATCCTTGTAGGCACCAGCATAGCAAGATAATTTTGTCCCAGTAGACAAGCTGAACAGAGTTCTGGTTTGTGGTCAGCACCAAAGTTTGTTTGAGCATTCACTCCACCCAAATTAAATGAACTACCCAACAAACAACCAGGGTTCATTTAGACCAGATCAAACATGTTCGGTGTGAAATCTACTTGAAGTCATTGTACACTAAGTCTTTTTTTTGTTTCACCAAGATCCCATATTGTGCAAAATGCATTTTTGGTGCTTCTTTATATGTGGCACAGCAGGGAGTGCAAGAGCCTCATAGCAAGAAGGTCGCTGGTTCAATCCCCAAGTTGATCAGGACCTTTCAGTGTGCAGTTGACATGGTTTCCCTGTGCCTGGATGGGTTCTCTCTGGGCACTCTGGCATCCTCCCACTAACTAAAAACCTGCTTAATAGGTTAACTGGTGACTCTACATTGCCCTAAGGTATGAGTGTAAGTGGGAATGATTGTCTGTCTTTCTATGCAGCCCTGGGATCGGCTGGGGACTGGTTCAAGGTATACCTTGCCCCTTGCTCATTGTCAGCTGGGCAGAGGTCTGAAAACATGCATTGTGTGTGAATGTGTGCTCGTTGGTGACAAACCAAACTAATAAATGCAACACACAACATTTTCTGTTTTGCAGAAAATGTATATAATGTATATAAGCTGTAAAGATTTGTTTTTGGATGGCATTTTTTTTAGTTTTCATTAATGAACTGATTGTAAAATACACTTCTGTTGCATTCTGAGGCACTGGTGAGGTTAA
Source organism: Cetoscarus ocellatus (assembly GCA_037902135.1). Taxonomy (NCBI): domain Eukaryota; kingdom Metazoa; phylum Chordata; class Actinopteri; order Labriformes; family Labridae; genus Cetoscarus; species Cetoscarus ocellatus. The sequence continues at coordinate 76,153 of JBAMNC010001741.1, read as the reverse complement.
TTTTTATGGACAAGTCTTAACACTTTTAACACTGGTGCATGGACTTCTAAGTAGATCAAATTTCAGTTTGTAGCGGGTGTGAAGGCCAACCGAACCAAACAAGGCAAGGGAAACAAAAAGCAGAGCATTGTGGGTTAAATCTAACAGCAGCAAGCAAGCTGCAACAGGCTTATCAGAGTAGCACTCTCTGATAACATCAATAGAGATCACCTAGTGAAAGCATTGTTACCACCCCCAGCCTCTGTTGATCGAACAAATCTGTGCAGAATATGGTTACACAAAGCTCCAATCAATATCTAAATGCCATCCAACACTTTGTAAATGCAGCATTATCTGTATGTTATGGCACAGAGGACTTCTAAAGTGCTTTAACTAAATGTTCTTACTCAAGGCCAGTAGTGAAATTCTGTCCAGATAGCAGGAATGATGACCGCAGCTACAGCCCCAGCTAGCAGGTGGCTATATTACACAACATTTGACAGGCTTTGGACAACCGGACTTGGTGCAGTGTGAAAGCAAATCAAATCAAGTGAAAAATGAAACAATGTTGCCATTTTACCCCCAAGCTGAACCAAGTCATCCGAACTTTAGGTGTCAAAAAGACCTAAAACAACCTGAGTGCTAGAAAAATAGAGCATCATGTGGTGGAAAATAGGAGAGACTCTTGCACTGCACATCTAAATAATTTGTGCCGGATCTACACTAGGACTCTGTGTGTATGACACAGAAAAACGAACACAATTATGGCCTGCCGGCTGCAATGACGTCTGCCGATGCAAACTGAGGTCATATTGAGAAATAAAGTGTGATAATTCTTGTCTTTCTCCTCTGGCTGTCTCATACCCAGTTCCTCTTTGAGTCTGAGGCAGCCTGAAGTGTGGAGATAAAACAGCTGCATCTTAATCTGTGGGTGGCACAGGCTCACAAAGAAGGCAATTAGCTCTATAATTTACAATTCCCTTGCCCTTCTCTCTCCTCTCTCCTTCCATTTCCTCTCCTTCTTGGCTCACCTCCTCCTGTCCAACCATGAATTAATGTCTCTGTGTGTCATGTGTGTGTGTGTGTCCCCACAGAGCAGCAAGAGCATTTGGAGAGTACCTGTCCCACACACACCCTGAAAACCGAAACGGATCAGGTCAGCGTCCCTGTCCATCCCTCTTTCCTGCTCTGCTAATTCATTTGTGGTCTTTAATCCTTCCTCCACCTTCTTCACCCCATTCTCTGCTGAAATGCCACGCTGCGATCATCAGTGTAAAACTACAATAGCTCATAAACAAAGAAAGGCAGTGATAATGTCCTCTGTGCCCTATTCAGTGGTGTTTTGTCCTTCTTTAACACTCATATTTGTCTCTCTTGCTGTCACACTAGCCCATCTTCTGTGTGAAACCTTGGTGGGTCCTGACCTGGAGTCGCCAAGTGACAAGATTGGCTCAAACAACAACAACCACCTCCATCCCACCGCTCACGCCACAAAGGGCTGTGAGAATAATAACGAGCCCAGCCCAGTGAAGCCCCCACTGGGTTTAATCCAGCTGCCTCCTCCTTCCATCACCATCACATCCAAGCCGTCACGTCTTTCCCTCGAACGCAGCTTCTCAGCTGAGGAGGACCAGCAGAAGAGTGTCGAGTGCACCCTGCAGCCAGCCCGCGTCTACACCATCACCACCCAGCACGGTATGCTGATGAGCAGCGGTCGGGGCAGCAAAGAGAGTCTAGAACTGGACGTCCTGAAGGAGAAGTCGGGGAGTGGCAGGCTTGGATCCAAAGGTGGCTTGGTCCAGCCCTCCACTTCCCCTTCCTCCACCTCGTCATCCCCAACTCAGTACCACCATGCCAGCAGCGGCCGTGGCACCAGCAGCAGCAGCAGTGGTAGTCACCACCATGGGAACCACCACCACCACAGTGGCATATCAGGCCCCAACACCCCCTCCAGCAGTGGTGGGGCAAGTGGAAGCAGCAGTAGCAACCAGCAGCAGCAGCAAACATTAAATATTTCTGGATCCCACCATCATGTATCACACCATCACCACCATCACCTGTCCCAGCCCCCGCTGCAGACCTCAGTCAGTGCCCACAACATCCGCAGCTGGGGAGAAGGCGGAAAGGGAGAGGCGGAGTGCAGCGGGCTGGCCTGTGACTCATGTGGTGGTGCCCCCTCGAGAAGTCAAGGCTCCCTGGATTTGGAGAGCACGTCTCGAGAGGCAGGCAAGCAGCACCGACGGCTAGAGAGGATGTGGAGTGTGGACCGGATGACTGGGCTGGAGAGAGGTGAGAGGGCGGAGGACACAGAGGAAGGGAGAGGCGCCGAGGTCCAAACATGGGCGGGAGGGTTCTTCATTACAAGACCCTGTGGCTGGGAATGGGACTGCTTGATACCTGACCAGAGACGAAATAGCATTTGACTCATTTCAGTCACCAAGAAAAACTATAGCAAACAACAAGGAATAAGGTTTAGGCTGTTTAGTAACAAAGTGGTTGCCTCAATGTTTTTATCACAATGTTTCTGTCAAAGCAAGTCTTTCAATTTGAAAGCCCAGTATTAAAAGACCTCTATACTTAACAATAGCAAAACACTGATCCAGAATTTTCTATAACCCTAATTTAATGACTGTTGAGAGTATTAAAGACCAAACAAACTTGTAAATTGTTGATTAGTGACATATACGTCACATATAAAATGGAAGCAGATTATAAACCACCTGACTCGCTAATAATATTCACAAGGTGGCAATTTGCCTTTGTTTTCATACTGGGAAGCTTAAATGTGATGTCCCACTCCTTAGGTACAGATGAATTTTCATATTTATGCAGGGTGGCTGAATATGCTAACAATTTCATCATCTCTAAACTGATCAGACACTTTAAATGCAAAAAAGAGAAAACTATATTTTATAACAGCTTACTTTGTAGAAGCTTTATAACAAGCAATAAGAGCACATGTATTTACCCATTTGCTGTTACACTGAATGCTAATGGCCACGATTTGTATATGTTTATAATGATGCATTTCCTCATGTGGTACCAGCTAAACTCAGCTTGACCCCACTCAGTATTTCTGTTTCCATTACAGTGTACTGTATAGTTTGATAGCACATCTCCATTATAGGCAAGGTTGTCATGGCCCAGCTGAATGAAAACCACTGTGATGTCCATGAAAAGAACAATGAAGGACATTGAGGTTATATGTACCAGGTTATTAGTCTGTCCCTTTCTGCCACAGTACAGATGACATTTGTTCCAAAAAATTATTGAAAGCAATAAGAAAAACTGATATGAAAAGAACAGGAGAGTTTGATCTGTCATACAGCAGTATGGAGCTGATGACAAGAGTGGTTTCATTTTGGACTTCCTCCTTGTGATGCTCTTAGTGATGTACTCTCTGACCACTCAGTTGTCTGTGTGCCTTGATGTTATATTTCAGAGGTATCAGGACATAAATTAGAGAAAAGAAAAACAGCCATGTTAAGCCAATACCACATAGGGGAAAAAGCAATTTTTCACAAGTTAAATATTTTTCAGTTACAGAGATTAAAGTGAGAAAAAAAAGGGTTTGTAGGAATACTTTATTATCATGCAGTATGGGTCACTCATATGTCAATGAAGCAGCAGACTCGAGCCTTCAGTTATAATCTTTTTTGTGACTTCAAGTTTTTATGACATCAAGTAAAACATCTGTTTAATGTCAGCAAGTATTGTCTCAGCACACAGTTTCAAATCTATTTCTTCTCTGGTCTAATAGGGATTGAGGGCTTTATGTTGGATGTAACATGGTGGTCTGCATTTCTGACTCTTCGTCTCCCCGTTTCTCTCTGCTGTCTTCTTCTGTGTGTCTCCCTCTCTCCATTTGTGGAGTGCTGGACTGTGAAGTGCTGGTGCTGTTGCTGATCTGTGCTTTCACATTTTTCCAATATATCTACTACTCCATTTGCCTTTATAGATAACAAAGATTATTTTTTTCACTTGAAATCATCATTTTTCTCTCTCATTGCAGAGGACACTAACTGGTTCCCCAAGGAGAACATGTTCAGCTTTCAAACTGCCACGACAACCATGCAGGCGTGAGTGTCAAATCTTATGTTATATATGAACCTCACATGTACATGCACACACCAACACAGAGACATATTTATGGTGTTAGCTCCTACTGAAAGATTCAGCATGAGTTTTTGCTCGCTTTAGGTCATTAACTACAAACTGCATACTTAAGATCACCACAAACCATTTTCCAAAGCTTGCTTTAGGTTTAAAGATTGATCTCTCACCTCCCAGGCTGCCATTGATTTTCATTTCAGTGAGCTATAAAAACTCAGCCAGCAGGCCCTTAAAGCTTGCTCAAGGTGGACAATCCATCATAGTGAATATTTCATCAATTCTTTTTTATTTATTGTATTTGGGCAAATGAAAGTATTGGATCTTGTGGTGCCTTTCAAGGTTTATTTGATTGTCTTAATGTTGCTGAAAAAAATGATTTAAACTTTTAGGATTAATTCCACAAGTTATGAGATGATATTAAAAGTGCGCCATTTGTCTTTAGCAGCGGATTGAAATAGACAGACAGATTGTCAAACCCAACATCAAGGGGCATACTGACAGACATCTAACACACTTGTTTATGATAAATTAGTAAAAGAAGACTTTTTTTTTTACAACAGGCCACACACAAAAAGTATATAGATAACTGGGCAACAGTGACATACCATCAGTGTATTAGAGTAAATCTATCCAGTGTTGGTCAAGATATACTTCATTATAGAACATGCTTAAAGAATCTCTGCATTATTGTTTGTCAAGGCTAATAGTCACTTACTGTAAAAGGCATTGGGTTGGCCAGTCAGATTTCAGGGGTCCCTGGTTCGCCAAGGCTACCACCATGGGCCCCTGGTCAAGATGAGAATGACCCTCAGAGTAGCAGAGAGAAGATGCTGGTGGCTCATTTCCTCTTTCAGACTCAAAACAAGAACAAACTGCACAAAGCTACATTTTATGAGAGCTTTGTTATTAAACCTTTTGTGGGTGGTGTAAAACAACAGCACGCTATTCTTTGTAGATCAGACCTTGAGACTGAGACAGATCTGAATAGTCTAGTGTGGGCAGAATTCCCATCACTTTTTGGAAGTTGCAAATTGAAGTGGTATAGGGGCCACAGTTGGCCCATGGGCCATAGTTTGCACACCTCTGCTCTACAGAAATACCATGGCAGCTGCTCATATTGTCATTTGGTCAAAGCTATGCTCAGAGCTAAACAAAGAAGAAGAGTCAAAACAAAGCTTACAGGCTGTTGTACGATGAATAATCATATCAGCATGCCACTATGCTCAATATTACATCATTAATGGTTCTTTTTGGCTAAATGCTCACATCAGAATGCTAATATTAATGCTAACTTGTCAGAATTACAAAGTTTACAGGCTGTTATTTTGGTAAATGTTAAAATACACACGTAACAGTCTGAAAAAGCAAACAAGCTGTAATTGGCATATATGCTAAACATGACCAGAACAACAAAACAAAGTCATGGCTGCCACCCATCCCAACGTGACCCCCTCTCCCAACAGAAAGGCATTTATGTTAATAAAGCACTCTGCACTTATTTCAGCAGACCATGTGAGTCTCTTATATATATTACAGCCATAAGCAGTGTCTCTGGTCCAGTGTATCTGCACACAGGTTGAAATCTTTGGCACAATCATATCAACTGTTTGTTTCTGACAAACTCATTATGTCTTGACACGGCATTATGCCTTTCCTGAAGAAGTTACAGTTGTGTTTTTTTTCCTATCCAATATTCTGTTAGTCTATTTTAACACTGTTTACTTTAAGTATTTATGAAACAGAGACAGTTTTAGTTCACCTACAGGCTCTTGTAACTTATTTTAAATAGTTTTATAATGACTAAGCACAGAGCTCATGTAGTGTAAATACAGCATGGATGTGTAGACATTAGTTATTGTCACAAAAAATTCCCTTCAAGTTAACGATCTGGACCAGGCATGGGCAACATTGGTTACCAGGATACTATCAATAAAACTTTGGAGCTTGGCAAGATGGATCTGCCTGATTACTACATTAAACAGACACTGAGTCAGGCAGGTTCAGCTGCTGCACAAGGTTACTATGTTACCTTAATTTTGCTGGAAATTCACATTTAAAATAAAAAGTTTATATATTCTACAAAAATAACCTGTATGACAAAAATGTCACTGTTATGTACAAAACAGTGGTGACGCTTTCCAAGCGACATGTCCCTGTGCAGTCAGGCCCTTAGATCCAGAGAGTTTTGACCTTACTTATCAAAAAAAAAAAAACTTGCATTGTCTTCTGTAGCTGTCAAGAACTACTTGCTCATTGCTAGCTGGCACTTTCCCTGGTCTGAAGGGTTGTTTTGCCTCCACCGAGGCCCCATGCAGAGTGTCTAGTGGTGTTGCAGTGATGAGTCCTCAAACATGGAAGTAGAGTAACATTTTACCTCTTCCGGTTTTTTTGTCTCAAAGTTTATGGTATTTCTAAATAGGTTTGTAGGGATAAATGTCTAAAACAAGGTACATAGTAAACATATGCATACAAGATTTCAACTTTTTCTCTACGACAGCAAGTGCATCTGGTATTGCTCTGCTTTTGATTTTAAAATGTTATTGTGTCATCGAAAGGATGGCTGCAAACAAACTGCTACCAAAGACTGCAAAAATGGTTGTGGACAGTAACATCTTCTTCTATCAACATCTCTAACAAACAATGTTAAATACAAAATTGCCACAGCCATGAGAAACATTTCAAAAAAATACCAAACAGTGTGAGATATAAGTTGGGAGTTTGGCTCCTTAGTCACACTGCCATGTTCTAGTTAAATAATTGCCTGACAACAGCTTTCGTATATTGTCGATTACATTTATGTTTAAATTTTTTTTATAAAGCTTATCATGATTATTGGTGACAACAACATCAGTAGTAATTCAAAAAAACATTGATAATTCCATAGCCTTTTGTCAAAGGAACCAGAGTGATGATAAATTCCTGGTTTGCCTACAAAATCTGTCTCTCCTGCACCAACATCCATGCATGTTACCCTTACAGGCAGGGGTCCCAAACTCAAATTGACTGAGGGGGTGTAAGTGGCCTGCAGAACTCGGCTTTTGAGTAAGTCAGATGATTAAAGGACTTGTTTGTGGTAGAATTTAAATGTGTGTAGCCTTTATGTTTGTGTGTTTGTCTCCTAGAGCTTAGAGGCATCTGTGAGTATGAAAGCAAGCTGACATTCTGTCTCCAAACCAACTGCAGCCTTTAGGGTATCACAACCTCTTTATATCAAAATGTAAAATCTCAAGAAGCTTCCAGCCATCTGCCTCTCACTCTTTCGAAAAGCTTCTTTTTTTCCAAATGTACGCTCAGCAGTTTCTCACCACCACAAACCTCTTTTATTAGATTCATGTTAGAGCATGTCTAGAGCACAAAGTCAGACTCGTTGTTCACTTGGTCAATTAAATAATCATGGCAGCAGCAATTATGCTCAATTGGGTTCAGTCTTTCTCTGTGGAGGTCAACAATGACACACTCTTTGCTTGATAATGTCTCTGCAGGGTTTTTTTTTTTTAATCTTTTTTGCTCACTGAAGCCTAACTTGTGTTTTTTTCTCCTCTCCTCTCTTTTCATTTGTGTGAATTCATCCTGGGGACACAAATAGGATTTCGTAAGTATACTTCCCAGCCTGCTTGCTATCCTTTAATATCTTGCTTCTCCGTGTTCTTGACTGCTTTTACTTAACTCCAGCGTCCACCATTTAACCCTCATTCTCTGGCTGTGTAAATATGTGCGTGTGGGTGGGCTGGTGGGTGTGAGTATCTCTCTGAATTACTTTGAAACTTGTTGCTGTGTGGGTAAATGAAGCCTTACTAACCAAAATAAACCAAGAATCATCAGTCATCATCTGACTTACACATAAAGATTGTCAGGTAGTAAATATTCACCATAGATAATGTCTTTTAATTCATGTAAAATCAGACAAAGAGGAAGAAATTGAGGTAGAGGGTTTGGATCATAAGGATGGACTAGGTCCAATGTAATCCAGTGCAGCTGAGTACACCTGCCAAGAACAGGTCAGGAAGATGTCCGCCTTTTTGTTGGCTGACCTAAACCCTGTCAGCTTTCATCCACCCAGCAGTTCTGTCAGTTTGGCACACTCATCCTTCCCAAATTAGGCTACAGCGATGAATAAAGGTTGGCGGTTCAGGTTTTATGTGGCAGTCATGTTAGTACATTAATCCTGCTCTTGTGGTCTTTGCCAGTTCTCACAGAGTCTGTGCTGGCCGACATTACACGTGTTTGGAGCTCATTTTGATAACGTGATCAGGAGATGTTTCTTCCTCATAAGTTTTTGTTGTGCTTTGATTTTTTTTGAAAGGTGATTTGAGGAAAAAAAAAAAAAAGAAAAGAATATTGATTGCACTTAAAATAGGTCAACTACATTAAATTACTCATATTCTGGGTGAAGGACAATATACTGTGAATTTAAGGCTGAACTCTTGCCAAAAAAGCACAAATGTCATTAAAAAGTAGTTTATTCCACAAATCATTGTGTTTTCTATCATTAAATTTGAGACTCTATTTAATTAAACTCAAAAGGACAATAAAAGGAGACGTTTGATACCAAAAGTAATCAAAAGATTGTACATACATTGAAGTTCTTGGCTAAAGCTAGTCCTAAAAATTGGATGACTTATGAGAGCACTTGATTAGGAAATAATTAGAGGAAACTAGGAAGAGTCCTACACAGAAATTAGATGCCTTTAAACAAAGTTTGGATACATCCTGACATTATCTCTGTATAATCTAGCCATGCTGAACATTAAGATAGTGTTAGATTTAGGATACTGAATCAAATTACACCATCAGCCCAACAGTACTGTAGAGAAGGGCTTGAGCTGTTTAACATTTTTTGGTTGGCAAAAAAACACATCTGAGAGGGGCGTTTTAATGCTGTGCCCCATGCCCAACGCATGCCGCATCCTGAAGTTGTCCAACTCAAGGTCTGAATGAGTGGAGCCCTAGTTAAAATTAACTTGACAAAGAATAATATTATACTTAAACTAAATTCGAGACATTTCAACTTTATTCTTTAAATCATACATCTACATTGTTTAAGAAATTTTTTGAAATTCACCAGAAAACTGCTCCCTCTACTTTTTTCTTTCTCCTTCCAAGCCTTTGTAACTACCATCAGTCTTAAGTACTTAAATTTCCTGAAATATTTCACAAGATGTGCAATGTTAAAAAAGTCAGTTTTCAGTTACTATATAGAGTACACAAAACTTAAGTTGATTAATTGCTAGTAGCCAGAAAAAAATGGACCCAATGGCTAGATAACTATCCCATATGTCCCAGAATTTCTGAATATATTGCGAGTTTTCATATAACTTTCCTGACGGGGAAAAAAAACATTACTCTGTTTGAAACTATAGAGAAGTCTGTCTTTAATGAATCAAAGACAGATATTTTTAATTGGATGAACAAACTGATGAAGAGAACAGCAAGAGTCATACTCCTAGAAAAATTTAGGTGAAGCAAGCATAGTCAATTAATGCCATTAGTTGCTCCAAGTTGCCAAGAAAGTTGGCTGAACTGACTTCTTCCATCCTAACAGATATTTTTTGTTTCAAATAGATACCTCTTCCTTTGATAAAATTGCTCCCCTAAACACTGACTGAAAGTGAGAGCTGATAGTGATCCTGATACTGTCAGTAACATAAATGAGTAAATGTTAGCTTATCTCTCTCACAAATATTTTTATGATGAAGGATTGTTCCACACTTACTCAAAAGCAGAATAATTGATCACAAAATGAAAATACATAAAAAAGCTGATATATCTTTAAATTTTCATCCTAGAAGTGGCATAATGGGAAGGATTCCCCAGTGTTAAACTGGTTAACATATTTAAAGTGAGGTTCTAGCAATACCTTTGCTAATTTAGAGATATAAGTAATTTCTCAAATGCTATTTAAAGGTCAGCTTGACAAAATGCATGTTTTTTAGTTATGAATTCTTTTGTACAACGAGAAAAAAAACGAAAAATCCTGTGCCGCAGCTCTCTATAGTGGCCAGTGCTAGCTGACATTCTTTTGACCTACAGCCCTCCATGCTGGTCACATGGCTCAAGACTGTCATAGGCTGGCAGATATGTAGCCATATGTGCTAATTAGACCCCATTCCTGAACCAAGCTAAGCCCTAACATTTCACACTGAACAACCCCACCTCTAACCGCAGCCTCCCCAACTAAACCAAACTAACCACAGCTGCTCTTCAACAAGTCCCCGTTATTTTCCTACTGACCAAGCTAACCTCTAGCCACTAGCTTCAATCAAATTAGCAGGTTTGTTCAGAGCTCTTAATGTAAATACAGGGATGACGTTAGGTAAAGAAAATATTTTCCTTTCATTAACAAATCCCATAAAAGAAATAAAATATAATGAATTAATTAGTATGGATTACTAACTGTACTGTAATGTGGCAAAAGCTCACTAGCTCCTCCTGTTGACCTTCACTGCTGCCCAATAAGGCAAACTGTCAACAGCCATGCTTGTATGACATTACGCTGCATGAAAAGGGACTTGTAGGAGAGTCAGACACTGTTACTTTACATAAAGTTACCAGTGCTTTTATGGGATTTGTTGACAACAAAAATACAAAAAAATTGGCTGAACTCAATTTCAAAGAAAACTTGATTTTAGGGAGAATTTTAAAACCTACTTTCTGCTACTTGCAGATTTTTCCACACAAGCACAGTTATATATTCAGCTTTGTTGTGGATTTGCTACCTCTGGCTCCGTCTTGGCTATTGACAAATGTTCATCAGCTTCACAGCATTGCAAGATGGCACCTTTCCTGTTTAAGGACAATTAAGACTGTTAAAAACACAATCACACATTGACAGTGATGCATTTCACACCATGTTTGTACTTTGACACATAAAAGTCCAGCCTGAGCAGATTGGTATCACTTTCTGTGAGCCAGAACATTTTGGAAAGTTTCAAGATAACTGATTTAAAGGCAAGAATAATTACTCTGTTGTCTAACATTTAGCTCAAAGAATACGCCTCCATTGCTAAGATTTATACAAGAGAATTAGTATTTGACCCACATTATCAGAGACTGTGTTCCTTGCAGAGTGGAACTTACATCCTGCAGTACTTAGTAAGGTAATGCATGGACAAATCTCACCATAAACTCTTTACCAAAGGAGAAATAAGTGAGTCAAAACTGGGCCGGGGGAAGTAGCATAAATGATAAAGTTCCTCCAAAAATCAGTTCTTTATGGAGTTAAATGAAATGTGGAATGACTCAGCAAATGTACAAGGTCACAAGGTAAGTCTATCAATAGAGTGGTGCAGAGATGACGTTGAAGTTTTAGGCTAATTCAGGAGTTACAGGCTCCATCATCGAAGAGCTTTTTATTTTATTAACATTATCTTGGATTACTGCTGAAAAAAATGAGACAAAAACAAACACAACAATATTCTCCCTTTTTATTTATTTATTTTTTTTGCCCGAAATGGTTAAGATCCATTAATCACTTTTTAGAACATTGTGATTTGATTTCCATTAAAAAAAAAAAAAATGTTATTTGAAAATTACAGATGGATTAATTTATTAATAGCATGGGGGGAGTATTGCGAGCATTGATGGGGTGGCTTCTTTAAAAGCAATCAAAATGGACTCAAACATTCATCTCCTGTCTTTCTACCAAAGCTCTATTGCTTTTGTCAATAATAATTTTCAATCTACATGAATAAAATAGCAAAAGCAGTAAAGACAATGTCAGTCACTGTGGATGAGGGACAGGTGCTCATAAACTCATGATTGATTGTCTTGTTTTATTTACCTGGTTGAAGGCTGAGTCCCTGTCCTTCACATGTATTTCTCTCTGTCCCGCAGGGGGAGAGTGACATGAAATGCAAGCAAACTCACCTGATAATTGATAACAACTCCCTTCAAGGACATGAACATAAATAATTGCTGCATAAACTATTTTACTTTGTTCTGCATGCCATGTAAATCAAAGACATCAAGCTCTCATCAGAGGCAGTTAGCAGAAATGATACCAAAGATGAAAAAAGCCCTTTTCAACATGCAACTCTAATGTACTGGTAGTCAGAAGATCAGCAAATGTAACAAAATCGCCAGGCAAGAGATTAGTCAAAAATAGGGTGACCATACGTCCTCTTTTGCCCAGGCATGTCCTCCTTTTTGGTCATAAAACTATGTGCGGGGGGATTTTGTACAATTCCCTGAAATGTCTGGGTTTTGCTCAGCTTGTCCTACATACGAAGCTGCTGCCGCCAACAGTAAAAAGACATCCATGATTCAAGCTACCGTAACTCCTTGAGTATCCACGCTATCCAAATAATTCTAACGGACACTGAAAGTTAAGAAGTGGAGCTTTCCAGTGATATACGGTACATTATGGTAAAGGCTGGATTGCCTGAGAGGGAGGTACAGGAAGTGAGCTGACTGAGCTGGTGGCTTATCAGTATTTTATGTGTAAATGATAAAATATTGTAAATAATGGCATTGGTATCATTCTGGAGTGTTTTCTTGATGCCCCTCAGCCTATTTCATCTTTTTCTGTCATCGACTTTTTCATCATAGTTCATGTTTTATGGATTTCATAAAAAGTTAAATAATATAAAAATATAAATAAATAAAATAATAATAATAATTATAGTAATAATAAATATAAAATAGGTTGAGTTTCTGTTTTGTCTCCTCAAAAGGGTTGTACATGCTCATTTAGAATTGTTTATAAAAAGGAACCTGTTGAAAATTCAAATCTCTTTTTTATTCTTTTCTTGTAATTACACACTGTTTTAAGCATTTACAACTTAATAATGACAAATTCTTGCTAGAATGTTTTATTTTTATCTGAAAAAAGGTGCAAAATAATTTATTCAAAGGGCATTTTCTGACACATTTACTGACCAAAAAAGACCAGGCGAACATTTGTAGTCATAGTAGTAAAAGGGTTAATATTTATAATTAAGCACTGCTCTGGACCACTGGCATTATTCCAATTAACCTTCCGATCAAGATGTTGAGCGTGCATGCCACATGTATTATGACGCAACACATGCTGCTTAGGGTGTCCTTTTGGTTTTTCAGAATATGGTCACCCTAGTCAAAAATATACTTATCAGGAGCAAAATCAATGAGGGACACACATGGAGAAGTGCTGGAAAGCGATGACACAAAGTAAAAAAAAAACAATCTGGCAGAGAACCAGAGGGGAAGAGGGGTTTAAATAGACACAAAAGGTAATGACAAACAGGAGGAATCACAGGTGAAGGGAATCATAATCAAGGAGCAGCAGGGAAACACACAGAGCAGGGAGGGCAGGAAACACAGCCTGAAACAAAAGAAAAGGGTGAGTGATTTTCAACTAAAACAGGAATGACAAGACATGACACATGAGGATGAAAAATAACAGGGGAACTTATCCCGGAGATGTGACACACTCCTGCTGCTGCATCTGACATAAGTGTAACCAATAACACTAAAACATGAATGCTAAACTATAATGACAACTGAACCTAATTGACCAACTTCAGCAGCACCACCATCAAGTTGCCAACTTTAATTTCACACTCTTACCTCTTCAGAGAAAGACTTTTATCTTAGTATGACCAAACTGGGATTTTGGTCAAGGCTGTGCACCAGTTGTTAGCAGTTACTTGTTAGCAACTCTCTTAAGCTTGTGTTTTGCAGACCTAATTTCTGGCATTAAACCATAACTCATATACAAAATTCACATTTACTCATTACTCAAGACTCATTACTGCACCACTCTGTTGGTAGAGGGTTTAGATCACATGCAGACACATTTGTTTCAGCGATGAAAAGAAGAAATACGATTGAAGCTGACAGTGTGATTTGACGTCAGGTCTTTCTGTTCAAGCTAGCTTCTACAACAGCCTCCCTTTCACAGCCAAATAAACCCTGCAGCTAAACACCCTGGCATCAGCCTCCCTGCGCTCTCCTACCCCTTGCTCTGCCAGAATTCTCCCTCTCTCTCATCCCTTTAATACTGTGCCACATCCTGGCAGGGCTTTCCGGGGATTTGTGCAGAGAAAAAGGAGAGAGAGGGAGCAGGATTCAGCCGAAGTCATTCAGAGGTACGCTGCCCTTACTGGGGTGTGCTTTGCTTGAGCGCCTTTTTAGCGCTCTTTCCCAGCTACAGCCATACATTGTCACTTATTTACAGCCATGCCTAATCTGACTGGGCCCCAGAGTCACAGCGTTGGACTGGAAGGTGAGAGGATGTCAGCAGCTTTTAAAAGGATGTGCTTACTGGTGCTTTGCTTACATTGCCCCCATTTCTAGGTCAGATTAGTATTGCTACAGTGAACTGGATTTATTCTTAAACAAAACAAAAAAGTTCAAAACTACTGCAAAATATGTGGATGATAAAAAAAAACACTTTTAAATACCAGAAGAATAATGCAGTCCTCCAAAACACACCTGGAATATTAAATTAGTTCAATCTGATCTGTAAGAATGCTTTTACGAGCAATATTAAAAGTGGATTTAAGGAGAAAATGGGACATCTTGGTTATTCATTCACAAATGCAGCATACAAATATCACACATTGACATGTTTTGTCAATATTCTGCCTCAAATGTTCTGACCCTTACAAAAAAGACCTAAATCTGCAGAGAGTAACATTTCCAATACCACTTAAAATGTACACATGAATTTGTGATCCATTCAGGAGTCATGACATCAATAACAGTTTCAGAAAACGTCCCACTCAAGCCCAGATGCTCTGTCACACGGGGGGCAGATGGTGAATGTGGCACCATGCAGTACATCTCAATTCCTTTGACATCTTGGTGTCATCCATCTGCAGTGTCAAGGCCTCGACGTTTTGGGTTATTTCATCAAAATGAGGGATCTGAACATGAGGGGAAAATGGTCGGCAAACATGATTGGGTCAGTCCTGGCCATTGGTGATTTTTTGGCCCCTGGACATTGCTTTCTGTATTTTACTATAAAGGAACAGTTCCAGTTTTTTAAAGTGGGGTTGCTAGAGACCTTTGGCACTAGTAAATATGATTGCCACTAAAGCACCGGGGTCCCTGAGGGGAGATACCGTAATTTCTCGATTATAACATGCACACCATAGTTTTGCCTGAAAAACACTGTACTCGAATATAACACACACCCAAAATTTTGCCCAAACCTTACTCTCTCAGACAACTCAAGAATTACCTTCATTCAAAGTTTTAATCAATGAAAATTAAGTATTTTCACAACAAATACACGATTTTCTCTCTCAAACGGATGCGGAAACACCTTTTGCTTCATGCATGTGCAATTACTTGATTTCTGCTCGAGCATGCTCAGTCCTAGTGTACCGACCAATCAGAGAGCAGCTATTATGTCTTTGACCAATCACAACGCAGCTATTTTTGCGTCCCCTTGCCCACAAGATGGCAGCGCTCTGTTTGCCAGTGAGTGGTAACACTTGAGAATTAAACAATGATTGCACAAAGTTAAACTTATTAAGACCCAAAATATTTGATTAAAACAGCTTAACAGTCAGTTTAATTAGAATTACGCAAGTTTGGCGGGAATGTTTTGCAGAGAAAGAGAATATTTCGGCTTTTTGTGTCAGATGTGTTGCAATCGCGATGTTGGTGAGGCAAAATATTTTAATTATTTTGCTTGTACTATGCAGCTGAAAAATTAGAGCTTATTTTAAAGCAAAAAAGTGAGTGTTATAATCAAGAAATTGCAGTAGTCAAGTATTGACGATATATAGACGATATATTGTATAGCAGTCAATGGTGCCATGAAAGCCTTGTAATTACCCCTCTTTAAGAGTAAAACTACACAAATAAACATTTGCTCCCTGGACACCACAGTGATTTTTTACAGCATTTTGCAGTTCCTTGACAAAGCCCCTGTGTTTGGAACTTTTTTGTGATGCTATGTATCCTGCAATGCACTGCTTTCCTCTCTCTCTGCAGTGAGGTCAGGTAGCAATCACTGAAGCACAAACCAATATTAAACTAACTGTCCTGGATATAAAGAAGACGGGTCGCTCTTGGATTTATGTAAAAACAGGCAAACGAAATGATCAAAATCTAGCATTACATGGGCCTTCACCAGCTTTGGCTTGTTTTTTAATTATGGACATCAGGATGCACCCTCTGCAGCAACAGAACATCATGTTTGCAGCGCCCATTTAACCAATCAAGACTACGACACACAGCAGCAAATTTTAAGGTTTGACAAAAAAGAGGTTCAGAAGAATTGGTATTACTAAGTCCCACTCACCTCACTGTGTCATGCTGCTGTGATGTCACGCAATGACATACAGTAGCTGGCACAAGACCAGGGTTAACTACTCCAAACCATACCAGACTTTACTGAACCAAACCAGACCACTAGGTGGAAATGCAGCTTTTGTAAGATGTTTGCAGCTTTAAATTAACCAGAAAAACAGGAGAATTCAGTCAATTTGTTTGATGTAACTTAGGAATAAGAGCTTGTTTTTATTGTCATTTTTACCCTTTTTCTGAGCAGGAAAGAAAATCCACTGAGATTATGCTATGTCTGGTGAAACTGGAGATTTTCTTTTATAGCTGGATTGCCCAGCCCTATGTGGAACAGAAAGGCAAGTTTATTTGTATAGCATATTTTAGTAACGAGACAATCTAAAGTGTTTCCCCCAAACATCAGAGCATAATAGCAAAACAAATAATTGAATAAATCAGAAGAAAACATGAAAACATTTATCAAAATAATTAAAATAGCACATTATGTATGAAGAATATGACTGCATCAGTAAATTAAGGTCCTGACCAGCAGCTGAAAATAGGAAACATGATCAGGTTCACAAAAATGTTAGCACTAAAGTTCATTGTCCTCAAAGTAAAAAAAGGCAAAGTAATTAAAGCTGAATATGAAATAAATAAAATGAAGTAAAGTTTTTAACATCATTAAAAGAAGGAAAGCAAAAACTGCCAAAGAAATGAAAAAAGAGACATAAACAGCCTGAAAGGCATCAAAGGCATTTCTAATGGTACAACTAGTGCAGCAATTTACAGTTGTACCAGTGTACTTTAATAGAGAATCTGTAGATGTTCAACATGTATATTGGAATATAGTTTTAATGACTCAGAGAGTTACTGTGAGTTTCAGAAAAAGTGGAAAAGGGAAGGCAGACCATCTCTAATTGGAGGTAGTCGTAGACATGGTTTCTCTTACTGCCCTTTAGTTTTTCTAAATCTAATTAAGTGTCTACACACCTCACTGCGGTGGGCAGCTGAGGTTTAAGAGGGGGGCATTCAGGGTAAAAACATGTTCAGGTAACTCTTTGAGCCAGATCTTATTTCGTCTTTTAGTACTGAAAGAGAAAAAAGTAACAAGGAGTCTTCTTATCTGTAATTAGTACAAAGCTACACTGTTCCTTTTAGATCATGTTTGACATGATGCGATTTCTGTAGCTTATTATATTAGCAGTGATTTCACTGTTTGATGTTGCGGGTCATTTTCTGTTGTGCTGACATTTTAATGGAGGTAAACCGAGGACAGAGACTCCAAAGACTTGCTCTTTATCCTTTTATGCTGCCACTGTTTAAATGTGCTCTTTCAGCACAAGATAAATATGTAGTCTCTCTCCCACATACAGTACACATACGGAGCGCATGCTGGGATCATTAATCATGAGTGTTTACTGCTAGCTTGGTTTTCTGTGTGAACACAACACGGGAGAGAGGGGTGCAGGGAGATAAAAGTGAGTTTATCTGGGGCTCTTGCATAAAAAAATGTGTCAGACTGGAGACAGAAAGTCACAAAGAAAAACTACTCAAACCATCTTGCTTTGTTGTTTAAGACACTAAATGGATTTGAAGTGTGAGGATAAGTAGAGCCTTGATGTCATTACTAAAAGACTACCAAGATGTGTTTCTGTCAAAAGAAAAAATTGTTGCTTGAAAATATAACCCTAATTGACTTTCAGGAGGCTAACACAAGTGGCTAATCCCAGAAAATTAAAAGAAAGAAGCAGACTATGCTGGCATGTATAGCCTAGTTTGCTGGCTTTAACATGTTTTGCAAAACGAACAACATAAATATAAGGACTTTTTACCATTTCTTTACGTTGTAGTTTTATTATCAGTTCAGTAAACACTTATTGCTTGAAATGAATTTTTTTTTAAAAATGTGCTCTGGATGCACAAACCTTCGTCAAGGCATTGACAATATTGTTGGGCAAGTTACTGTCAAAAAAGTGGAAAACTTCATCTCAACCTCGTCATCTCAAACTGTGAACAAATCCTTGGAAATCCACATGAAAACACAGAAAATGCTGCAGTATATATGCCAGGCCTCTAAGTGGTGCTGTAACACTGCAGACATTCACTAAAACCAGAGAAGGAGACATGGAGCATGTGTATAACACGTCCAATGTAAACAAACACAGGCCCATGTCCACTTGTTGCCCATGATGGTCGTAGAGTAGCAGAAGATTTTGCTGTAAAAGTCATAACAAGCTCAGTAGCTTCTGCAGCCCGAACACGACACTGTATTCAGTGTCAGTGTTTCAGTGTTTTCAGGCGCCATATCCGTGTGGATGAAACGCTGTAGGAACTGTTAAAAACTTTTGTGGTTAATCCTGAATCCGTCTCCTTGTGGACAGAGCTTCAATCACCACCAAAATCTAATGACTTCTCCCTTGTTCTATGAACAACATTCCCTGAAAATGTCACCAAAATCCAACGAGATCTCATTACGTTATAAGAGAAAATGTGGAATCTGTCCTTCTGTATGGCAAGTTACTTGAGAAATTTCCTGGATCCACATCGACTTTCTTGTGTCATGGCCAGCATTCGCTTAAAATTTCATCAAAATCCATTTTTAAGTTTTTTAATTATCTTGCTAACAGACAAATGGTTAAACAGACAAATGCCAGCAAAAACATAACCTCTTTGGCAGAGGTAATAATGGTTCACATACGCTCCATTCACGTATGCAAATAGAGCCGTACATATAGACCATTTTTGAGTTCACAATTATGTCACAACAGATGTGCACACATACTGCTGGCAAAAACATGATGTAAATACATGGATATAAATACAATGATGTTTAGGTCGTTTAGATGTAGTATCGTGTGATAGGATGGCAGTGTTGGCATGTGAAAAAATTATCTGAACGACTGTCTCAAATTACACTCCCTGAGGCAAAATAGGTATTTATGGTTGCATTAATAGAACCAGAAGCACGTATTGCTAACTGGATGTGAGACTTAGGAAAAATTATCTACAGTCCAAAAAATAAAAGCCATTATTTCACTCAGTGTCATTAGCTTTGAAGTCTAGCTCTTAACTTCACCATGTTTTTAAGAGTTTAAAAATTTAGCTTTACAAGGACTTACTTCCTTTTCTAGGTTTTAACATGCTACTGCAAAGTGATATAGCATATGTTACATTTTTATTATCAAGATTAATTCTAATTATTTTCCCTTTATTTTCTTTTGGTGGTGTGTTTAAACACTATGGGCTGGATCTACTAAAATCCCAACGAGTGCTAACTTGCGTGTGCAAACTGAAAAATTGCACCTGCTATTAGTGGGCATGTTGTGGGTGATTTACTAAGTGGTGTGGACCGCCATCTTTAAATGAGGATTTTGCTTGTGCTACTGGCTGTCGCCATGGATAGTTTGGGAGAGCAGAGTGGTCCTAAACGAAAAATGAAGTTTGAAGTCATGGACATGTTTTAAGGCAGATAAACACACTGGTGAACTCCAGAAGAGACATCTCAGCGTTGCCAGAAGAAACAGGATTTGGGAGGCCATCTGTGAAAAGCACACAGCTCAGAACTGGCATTGCTGGATAAACATTATGTCTCTACTGTTTTTATTCCTGACCAGAGATTGCAGTAACCATTTTTGCTGTCTTTCATTCTGACAGACAAGGTCATCACTTTTCTGTACTGCCATATTTTTATCCGTCATTTTTAATTTTCCTTTTCTGATTCCAATTAAACATAATCTAAATAACAGTATTCACATAGTTACACAGCTTCATCACCAATAACCTCTCATGTGAAGAGCAGTCTTACAGTTACGCACACAAACTGAGCATTTACCTTTAACACGCTTTTCCCGCACTGACAGTGGAGCATGTCATCGTCTCCAGCAGGATAATCCCTGTAAATGTAAGATTGCATTCAATCTCGTGTGTGGTTTTTCTGATTTATAGTGTCCTTTTGACCAATCTGTCACTACACACGCAGTGTAGTTTGTTGTGATTCAGCTCTTAAAATTTCAAAACATCACAACTTTCAGTGCTGTTTGGCCTACTTTATGAAATGTAGGTGTTATCCCAATCAAATTGTTCATAAAACAAACCATTTTCCTAAATTTGATGTCATACAACTTAAATCATGTCCAGTCTGTACATCTGGGCGTAAAGTTAGGAAAACTTATTTAAAACTAAAAATCCACACAGTCCATTTATCTGCGCTGAGAAAATAATAAAATAATTAGGCGAAAAACACTTTTTGCTTATAACTGAATACATGAATTACTGTGATTGCAAGCACATGCTGCAGCGGGAGAAAATCTGCAGCCACAGCACCCTATGAGTGACCTGAAGCATTCACAGATCCTAAACCCGCTGTCAGTGTGTGGAGAGTGTGACTCAGTAAGCTCTGAGTGACAAACAGAGTGATTCTGGCTATGAAGGGGATCTTTTTTACATAGGTTAGATGATCTCCTCCACAATGTATTAAGATCATGAGTATGATGGCACACTGGATCGTCCCTCTTTTTCCATTCCATCATATTGACAGACAGCCTCCAAATCTTTACGTCATTCATCAAAAATTTCAGTCAGTGACGGATAATATTTGGTTAAAGCTGTTTATGACAGTCCAAACATGTTGACACACACACATGGATGATTCTCTCTCTCTGTTGTTCGCCCTCTGTGCATAACCCTGTGCCAGTTTGCACCTGCCTTTCAAACGTGCTAAATATAGACATAAAAACATCGACTGCAATCAGTTTCAGGTTTGATAAATCACATGTGGGTGCTAAATGATTACATTTGCATCTCCTCTCAGTATTTTGCGTGTTCTGATAATCTGCATGTATTCTGCATATAAACATGCTAAGTGGATTACGCATGCTATTTTGCTCATTTGACAGACGCAATCCTCAATGCACCCAGGGTAATAGATCAGCTTTGTGCGGGCTATCCAGTTTGCACGTGTTTTTATACACGCAAACCTTTAGCAGATCTGTCCCCTTTATGTTTAGCTGAAAACTTCAATCAATAAAGTTTTATCTTTGAGTAAAAAGGGTAGGCCTTTGTTATTTTATTTGGCTTTTACCTACAGTATGTCAGTGTAGGTATCAAGTGTATAGCATGTAAAGTGTTTTTCTCTTTGAATTAATAGACTTGGTTTGTTCTTTTGGTTGATACATTCTGGGAGAATAGAAGTATATGAATATAAGGATGGCTACATTAGCATAAAGACAATCAATTAGTATCGAGGCTGAGCCCTCAGTGGTTCTCCTGTTGAATAAAGATGTGGACAGGCAGTATTTTTCAGTGTGGAGCACCATTAGCCTTAGATTGGCCTTGCTGGGATGCAGTAGCCAACATATTTTAGAAGTACATTTGAATTAATGAGGATAAAAACTGCCAGTTTGGGCAAACAAGGTTAAAAGCAAGAATCTAAAGTGTATATTGTTGGATTAAACATCAAATTTTAAAAAGAATATGATATATGGTCAGGTATATGGTTTATATACTGCATGTTGACTAATCTGATTTATGTGTTGTGCTCTTAAGGGACATTAACATTAATGCAGTGTTAAGGACCAACTAAACCCGCTTACCCCGTGAGGGGATACACAGATGTTTGAGATGTTCACGGGTCAGCAGCTTCAGTCTGACAGATTCAAGGAGCAACTTGTTTGAATATGGAAGTAAATTAATCCCAAACCACAATGTGAATATGCTTATGACCAGGTCTGTGAGGGGAAATGTAAAGTATACAGCTCTGCTGAAATGTGAATGTAAATGTGCTGTAGAATAATTATTTTTTCTAGTTTTATTTGAGCACTTTGGATTATAACTACTTGTTATATGGTTTATCAGAAAAGGACGAAACTAGAATTGATCCAAGAAAATACACCTCCACCAATGCATTTCCAACATTGTAGGGGGAGTTATTGTAGAAAATGTGGAAAACTACCCAACCTTGCTATGCTAATTAATCCTTAAGACAATTCCTGGATCCAGATCCTGATCCAGATCACCATCAAAGTGGAATTATTTCTTCCTTGTGCCATGACCAACATTCCCTGAACACATCATCAAACTCCACTGAGAATTTATAGAGTTAATATAGAAAGTATGTTCCTGAAGGTTTTATCCAAATCTATTCATTAGTTTTTGAATTATCCTCTTCACAAACAAATAAAGAAAGCAAAGAAAGCTTATGAGACCATTCAAATTCTGATGTGCAAGGATATAACTCAGGGGTCAGGATTATGAAAAAAAAAACACCAAGCAGTTATCAATAGAAACTTCAGATCAGCTCACACTGATGACCACAGGGTGAAACACACTGTCAGCACCATGTGCACATTTTGACATCATTGTCCTCCGTGACCAAAAAGATTTTGTGTTTTAAATGTTTACCGTGTCAACAGGGAATTTTAGCCGCTCAAAATTTGCCTCTTTTTTTGGGTTTATTTACCGCTGTTGTTGTCAGCAGAGGCTGGCCTGCAATTCAACTGTATTACATTTACTGGGCAGTATAGCAAAATAAGGGGTGGGATTACTGTTTTAGAGGGCTTGTTTAATTGAAACTACACTGCAATAAGTAGCAAGTAATGGGAAGAAGTGGGATGAGCAACATGGGCTGTGGATGTGTACCTCACAACTATCTCTGCCTAGGAGCTCATTGCTTCGAGTTAGCAGGATTGCAGACTCTACATGGAGAAAATTGATGGTACCTGAAAAGGCTCTCAGCTGCACAGAAACTGCATGTTGTGGACTTTGTAGATTAAATTAAGACTTTGACAGGTAGAATGGCAATTTAAACATTATTTTTTATCTCAGAGACCCACATAGACCAAATGTTAATATACTGTATATGTATATATATATATATATATATATATATATATATATATATATATATATATATATATATGTTTATCAGTCCAACTTGTCTCACAAATTTTACATTTATCCTGTACTGTCCAAGAAAGAGATACATTTGGTGGAAAAAAACTGAAAAGGGAAAAAAAAAGAAAAGAAAAGGCTATTGGTGTGTGTTGTCAGCACTTTTTGCGACACTCTTATCAGGATTTATATGAAAAGGCATTAAAAATGATGCTCTTGTCATGGATGGTTCTGTTTTCCTATTAATGCCCCAAAGAGATATCAACATTATTTACATCTGTTTAATAACCTGCCGAAAAATCTTCACAGGAGCTTTAAGCCTTACATGGAATAGTCAGCTAATGTAGAGCTATTGTATAACAGAGAAACTACGGGGTGGTCCAAATGAATTGAGCATGGATGTTAATAAAGATACAAACAAAAAATGCTCCAGTTTCTGTGACACAGACTCCCTCTGATGCATCATCACCACCTTGGATGCCTCTTAGACTAGATCTAAACCCACACAACATCAAACAGGGATTCCCCTTTTGGCTGCTGTTACATGAATGACTCCTCTGGGTCTCCTTAATATACACTCTGTAGGATAAAAGGGTGCATTTTGTCGATACATTAAACCCACACTGTACCAGTGACACATATTTTGACAAAGAAATGTGTATATTTAACTATTAAGATTTCTTTTGTTTGAAACAGAAGCCTGACACCAAACTTTTCACTTCCTGTCTTTCCTTGTGTTGGTGTGTGTGTGTGTCCCCCTTCACTCTCGTCTTTTCTTTACATTTTTGTTCTTCCTCTGTCTTCCGTTATCCCTCCTCGGCTTTGGTTTTTATTTTCTCCACCCACAGGAACTTCCGGAAACATCTTCGGATGGTGGGCAGCAGGAGGATTAAAGCACAGAGTGAGTCAGAGATATGTGTGTGTGGTTGATATCTTTACTTAAATTGACTGTGAAGTTGTCCACCACGCCATCATCAGTGGGTTTGTTTTTTTGTTTGTTTGTTTGTTTTCTGCTTTGTTTCTGCATAAACGTGGCACCAAACTCTGCTGCTGCTGCTTTGCTGGGAAAATTGTCTTTTCTATTTCTGTGGGGATTATAAATGTCTGCGCGTGCATGTGTGTGCGTCTGGGTGTGTTTGCTCTGGTTGTTGTTTCCTGTTGCATTGTTTTGTTTGGTTTGGGGTTTTGTCTGGTTGGTTGTCGAGTTTGAACACAAGATTTGTTTGTCAACAGCAAGATGCACAGCGATGTCTGACAACTGAAATGTGTATGTTGGTGTTTGTGAGCCCTGCACCTATAAAAAGAGGATATCCTTTTTTTGGATTTTGTTGGTTCAGTCATAGTGTGTGTAGTTTGTGACTTGACTGCTCTGACATGTTGGCTTGTCTGGTGTTTTGATGTTGGATTTTATTGGATTTAAATGAAAAGAAAATGATGAATGAAGGGTTATGAAGCCATCATAGATCTTCTCCCATCAGTAAAGGGAAAATTTGTATGAAAATTGCTTAGTCTAAAGATCTGATAAAATAAATCCCTCTTGCATTAAACTTGAAGTTATGATTCTATGAATTAATAAAAAAAAAACATGAAACAAAAGTCTTAAACACTCAGGAGCTATTAAAGGTAGGATTCCCTTGATCAGGTTTTTGCTCTAAACACAATTCACCTCTTCGTGAGATCTTCTGATAACCAATCATATGTTGTATTTTCCTTTGCTGAATAGTGATTTAACCACACCAGGACCATAAACACTTCACCTACTAGTCTGGACTGTAACCAGATGCCCAAATAGTGTTTTTTTTTTTTTTTTTACATACAAAACCACAAATGCATCACCAAGAATATATTTCACCAACAGGGATGTTAATGCATTTCTCAACTATCATTCCGCTAAAAGAACAGTGAACTCATGACCTAATAGTCATTTTACAGAAAGGATACTAAATGTATTGCCTAACAGTCATTTTACTCGAGGGATAGTAAATGCATCATCCAACTGTATCAGCTTATACTGTGTTTCCACCAAGTGGTCTGGTTTGGTTCAAAACAGTGTCAGTGTAGTCTATAGTGTGAGCCGTATGGAGAGGGTCGTGCTGCTGTGTGACATCTATTAAAACATTGAATGAAGCCCTCTGAATACCATAGGAGCCTTTGGGACATTGCTGATGCCCTTTTATGGGCACTGCTGCACTGCACGTGTGGCAGCATCTCAACGAACTTCAGCTCCATCTAGTCACAGAAAAAAAAGGCATGTTTAGGCGGGACATAAGGCCATCTGACCAATAGCGACTCTGCATTTCTAAAAATGGAAATCCTTAATAAAATGCTTGATAAAATAAAAATGGCCAAGATATAGGAAAATTCACCTCCATTGCAGTGAGAGCACATAGATGTGTTATAGTTTTAGACTGAGGCCGTTTCTTGAACCAGGCCTTAAAGACGTGGTTAAGGTAATCAAAAACGGCTTTTCCCAATACACAATCGCTAAGCTGTTAGGTTTCTGCAGCCAGTCCCATGTGGACACTTGAAGTACTACAGGTTTTTGGCACTTCTGCGATGGGACTCATTCAGAAGTAGAGTGCGACACTGTAAACAAAGACCATCAATTGAGGACTTCAGCACTGAATATGAAATAGAGCATTGTTTCTTTTAGGCATCATTTACTGCAAAGCAGTGTTCAAGTTGATCACTCAGATCTAAACAGGTGATCTAAACATAGTGTATTATGAGCTCTCATTTTAGCTGCTGTCGCACTTAAAGTGACAGTTCTTGCAGTCAGACTAAAGCAGTTTTAGCTCCATCCTTTGGGGCCGGCTAGTTATGCTTAGCACCGCTCCAGGAGGGTGCCTAAAAGGGGACGGCTTGGGTCAGTTTTATGGGTACCTTTCATCTTTTTTGACAGTGGAAGAAACTGTAATCACATACTAAACTGAGAGGAACGATTGGTTTGATCTCTGTTATTCCCACAACACATCCATGTGTAAAGGCACATAATCTGTCCTCTTTTCACCCTGTCATTGTACCAAGAACATGCACCCTCAACATAGCACCATGTGCTTCAGACAATGTGCCTCCGGCTGTCAAAATATAAATAAATATATGAAAATTTGTCACCAAATGGCTTTCAACACTGTGTTGAAACTCGCACTAAGTTCAACAGGATAAAAGCCAATCAGCTAACCCAAACAAGCTAAACATGCTACACAGCAAATGAACATTGTATTCTGTGATGCGTTTAAGGTCCAGTAGGCAAGATTAAGATGTGTTTATGTTGGCCCAATAAAATGATATTTTGACATATGTCAGTATTTAATGTGTTTAAATGCACTTTAAAAAGAGATGTTTTGATTTTAGATAGTCTTGAACCTCTAATGTTGAACGGGGTTGAAATTTTGTTCTTACACAATATGGGCCTGATCTACTAAAGCTTTGTGTGTATAAAAACACGTGCAAACTTGATTGCGGGCACAAGGCTGATCTACTAACCTGCTGCACTGAGGATAAATAGCACTCACAATCCATTTAGCGTGTTTTCCTTTATGAGAACCTGAGAAACCTGAAACTGATTGCGCTCTGTGTTTTTGCGTCTAAATTTAGCACATTAAAAAGGCAGGTGCAAAAACAGCACAGTGTTTCACACAGAGGGCCGCGGTCATTGTGGTGAGAAACAGGGGTCGCATTAACCAAATATTTTTCATCACTGACTGAATTTTTTGATGAATGACGGAAAGATTTGGAGGCTGTCTGTCATTATGGTGGACTGGAAAAAGAGGGACGTCATACTCATGCAGACACACACATAAAGTAAACCCTCTCTGTTTTGCACTCAACATCGTAGAGGAGGTATTTTAACCAATGTAAAAAAGATCTCCATAACCATAATCACTCCGTTTGTCACTCAGAGCTGACTGCATCACACTCTCCACGCACTGACAGCAGGTTTAGGAGCTGTCA
The DNA here is from genome assembly GCA_037902135.1 of Cetoscarus ocellatus. Lineage (NCBI taxonomy): Eukaryota > Metazoa > Chordata > Actinopteri > Labriformes > Labridae > Cetoscarus > Cetoscarus ocellatus. The sequence continues at coordinate 49,000 of JBAMNC010001741.1, read as the reverse complement.
GTGCATGAACAGTGTGACGCAGTCAGTGTGTAAAAGGCAAGAGTACCCGTGCGGTCTGTGTGTGCGCAACTGTAAGACTGCTCTTCACATGAGAGGTTATTGATGATGAAGCTGTGCAACTATGTTAATGCTGTCATTTATATTAGGTTTAATTGGATTCAGAAAAGGAAAATTAAAAATGACAGATACAAATATGGCATGAGGGAAAAGTGATGACCTTGTCCATCAAAATGACAGACAACACAAAAAGATTACCGCAAGTGTATTTATTTGCCAACTCCATGGCTTCAAACTTCATTTTTCATTTCCAGCCACTCTGCTCTCCCAAACTCTCCATGGTGACAGCCGGTAGCACACGCTAAATCCTCCTTTAAAGATGGCAGTCCGGACCACTTTTGCACCTGTTATTAGTTGCGCAGGCAGTCATAGTAGATCACCTGCAACAAGCCTACTAATAGCACGTGCAATTTTTTTAGTTTGCACACGCAATTTAGCCCCTGTTATTTTGAATCTTAGTAGCTCAGGCCCTATGCCTTTTAATGATTAGACTATTTGGGCTGTTTTGCCCATTGGATAAAATAGGCAGTTCTTTTCATTGTGCTAATATTTTATTCACTTTTTTCACAAAGATAAACACAAGATAAGAATGAATTATTACACCATGTAATCCATTGAGGCTTACTGTTGAATATCTATTGCATTGCTCCTTCAGAGTTTTTTTGTTAATCTCTGTTGAGCAAATCCTGCACCAGTAGTTATAACAAAACAAAAAGCATGTGCGGTATCGGCAGATCTCAACAGGTGATCAGTATCAGACGTAAAAAGCCTGATCAGGGCATCCCAAATGAATTTTTTGCACTACATGTTCAATATCTTGTTGTTCAATCTACCTAGACCTATATTTTTGAAATGAATTATAAATCATACTTGGCCTAATCAGGCTGTAAGAGGCACTGGAAAAAAATCAGAGGCTACACAGTATCAGTGATGCTTGGATCACAAAATAGAAGCAAATGTTTTGATCTGATTAAGAGTGTATTTACGAAAAGCAAACCTTGTAAGAGAAGTCCTTTAATCATGAGGCAGGAGAACATCACAAAGCTGACCTTGTATGAACGTGTCTTCTGGTCCAATGAAACCACAGTTATACATGAAAAGACTGAGGTGAATGAGCAGCAAGTTGAAGAGATGGATATTAGCGCAGATCCATCAGCGCAGAAACTACTGCGACTAAAGAATTGTGCGCCTTGAGGGAGACTGTTGATTAACCGTGTCAAACACTTTCAAGTAGCCTAAAAATATTCTGAGAAGACTGTGATTATTATAGTGGAGCTGATTTTGTCTAAGTGCAGCTCAGATTATCTGAAACAAGGAAAGTTATTAAGTCAGTACTGCTGATATAAGGGCAGAAATAGAGAACCTGTGACTGAATGTTGTGTTCTTTTGAAGGTTTTGCATATGCAGGCATCTGTTTGTGTGTTTATGCAGAGGAAGGATGGCATTGTTTGTACTCTTTATCTGTGCGCTTGTAGCTGCATACGCCTTTTCACTTCTGTGTTGTAGCTGGTGAGTGTATAAAGGAAAAAGGGCAATCTAGTGTGTGTGTATATACTGTATATATATATATGTGTGTGTGTCTGGTGTGTGTATGTGACGATCTCTCCCCACCTGCACTAGCGTTTGCTGAGCGTAGATCGAAGAGTTTCAGCCGCTCCTGGAGTGACCCCACCCCTGTCAAGACTGACTCTCCAAATGACCCCAAAGACAGTGAGTTCACTCAGACTCAGGCACGTACATGTTCATGTGCACACACAGGTACTAACACACCAACCATTTTACCACAATAGACAGAAAAAGACTTCACATGCCACTGACAGCAAAGTGTAAATCGTGAAAGAAGCTTAGGGTAACACTTTCTATGAAGGCCCTGTTCATAATGCAGTATAAACACTTCATAAGCATGTTTTCAAAGCATTATGAATCACTCAGAGCACTGTATAATCATAGTTATAACCACCTGTGTTGATTTACAAGACTTTATGATAGTAATCAAAAGTTATTATGTTATTGTACTTAATGAGACATAAACATACTTTTGAGTTAGTACTATATGCATGCAGCTATAAGAACTTATAAACATTTATAACAATAAAAACACATTTCATAAAGCTTTGCATTAGCATTTTTACTGTTGATGTTTAGAAGTTTAGATATATCCTGACTTTTGTTTAGTAGATGATTGATTTAGTTTTGCAGCAATGTCTATTTCAGTATTCCAATTTTATTGTCAGCTTTATTAAGTTTTTCAATTTTATCCTTAAAATGTTTATGATAAAAGCAGCCTATTTATATGGAGATCACTAAATAACCTTTTAATGTTAACACATTGATCATAAAAAAAGCTTGAATTAAATGAAAAGAAAAAGTTTATAGCATTTTGGTTGCTTTTCTGGCATTAAGGGAATCTTTTTTCCCCCAAAATTACTTTGAGCATCTAATGACCTCTGAGAGTGACTTATAATCAAACTATAATAGATTATCAAAGTGTGTTTAAAAAGTGTTAGATAAGATTAGATAGAATTAGAGGACCAAAACAGTTTTTGAGATTTAGATGTTCACATATTTATAAAGCTGAGCAGTAAAACAGGGTATAACGGAAATTCATTCACTTTTGGAGTCCCCCCCTGCTGGACACTTCTGGAGCTGAAGATTTTGGCATTTCACAGCGGATTTCTTTGTCAGCCGCAGCTGCTGCATCTGTTTAAACCTACCAGAGTAAATCTGAAACAAAACGTGAGGCAGTGGTGGGATTTTCAGTCAAGTTGTAGTTCTATTTTCTAGCACACATCCTCTGACAGCCAAATTCAGCTGTAGTGACAGTTGTGCAGATATCAAATTTATCAGTAAATATGTGTGTAGCAAGTGTATTTCTCCTTTGACCTGTTGTGCCCTCACACTATGACTGGCAGCTTGAAAAGCTTCCATTTACTTTGTGCTTGCTCAGTACTTTCCTTATTAATTAATTACCTCAGACAGGTGGCTCATACTGAGCTGAAAGCCACTTAGCAGCGTTTCCCAGCCATAAAATGGGACTGGTAATCAGCACTTTGATATATGAGCCCCCAACTTCCAGTGCAGCTGGAATCAGGCCAAATCATCTGCAGCCTCAAATAGAGGTCAACCAAGAAAGTGCATCAACAAGAGGCTACAGCTAAGTGCAGGAGCCAGTGTGCGCTTGTATGTAATGATAGGTAAGACTTAAAGCTGACAGCTGTGACACACTTAATGTGGTATTCTTAATAAAACAGCCGGACTTAAGCTCTGGAGCAGGCAGCAGTTTACAGTCAGCCCTGTCCAGTAAAATATGCTCTGTAAATGTAAACATCAAAAAAATGAAAGTAAAACGCAACCGAGACTTTGAGAAAACGTTTTATTTCATTTATAATGTGAACAGTTTTGTATGTCACCTCATTTGTTCCCTTTCATTTATCTAACTGTTTCTTTTTGTCTTGAACTGATTTTAGATCTTATACGTTATTAAAGACAAATAGTCCCTCATTGTAAAAACAGGTCCTTCATCCACCCCACAAATAATGGATAAAGCCAAGGGTGTCAAACATACATCAAAATATATTACATTTACATTTCTATCCAGTTTTTCTAAAGGAAGTATAATTAACAAAAGATTTTAATATGATGATACAGTAAACAAAGGGTGTCAAACGTTTGCCCCAGGGCTAAATACAGCCCATCATAAGGTTTCATCAAGCTTGAAATGAGCAATCCTGAAAATAATAATAATTCTAATTCTGAAATATCCATCCATAATCTATGCCAATTATCCCTTACTGGGTCATGGGGGGGTTGGAGCCTATCCCAGCTGACATTTGGCGAGAGGTGGGGTACACCTTGAAATGGTTGCCAGCCAATCACAGGGCCACATATAGAGACAGAGAACAATTCATGCTAACACTCATACCTAAGGGCATCAATTCACCTTGTGAGCATGTTTTTGGTCTGTCGGAGGAAGCCAGATTGCCCAGAGAACCCAGGCATGCACGGGGAGAACGTGCAAACTCCACACAGAAAGGTCCAGACCGAAACGGGGTTCGAACCAGCAACCTTCTTGCTGTGAGGCATGCACACCACCTGCTGCGCAACCATGCTGTAATATATTAGTTATAAATTTTCATGTTAGAATATTTAAAACAGTTTCAAATTATCATTAAGTTACTCATCCAGTTGATATCAACTATGTATAATTAGTGAGAGCATATGTTAAATCTAGCACTGTTCCAAAAGAACAAACCTCTGCAAAGGCATTTCCAACATTGTCGGGTGAATTTTTGCATGGAAAACTGCCCTATCTCTCACTGTTAACAAATCCTTGAAAAATTCCGTAGTGCCATCATTCACATTTCCTGAATCCACATCAGGATTTGTGAATCAATAAAGAACTTTTTGAAATTGGCAAAAATGTGAAAAATGCCCTATCTTGCAGTGTTAACAAATCCTTTAAAAAAATCCCAGTTTGGATCCACATCCTGATTTAGATCAACGCAAACCAACAAATCAACTAACTACAGCAAAAACATTACCTATTTGACAGAGGTAATGAAGATACAATAAGCTCCTCTTTATTCTGAATGTACTGCGCATGATTGTAGGACAAACAAAACTTTGGTTGGATGGTAGCTACCAGCTAAATGACCATGTATCTGGAGGGTGATGCCTATACATGCCTGAACAGGGAGGGGAAAAGATACATCCGCCAAAGCACGCAACACATGAGCTCACAAATGTGTGTGTGTCACAGGCTAGCCTTAATTCCCCAATTGGCAGGCAGGCATATGGCTAGTATTTAACAGTGTTCATAATACTGAGAGTGATAGTTTGAAGTCATTTACCATAGACAGGAAATAAATAACACAAAAGTCACCACTTTTGACCACTGAGATGACAGTGCCATTCTGTCACTCCTGGTCTTGGCAGAACAACTACACATATTAAATCTGTCACATTCACACATTTAACAATCAATCACTCGTCCAAACTGACTGTCTCCACCGTGACTCCGACCCTGTCCATCTGTCCACCTCTGACCGTGGGTCTTTCTCCAGCTATGTGACGCTCTCTCTCTTTCTGTGAGTATGTCTTCAAACTGGGAGTGTGTGTCAGTCTGAGTGTGTCTGCTGGTTCAAATGTTAATGCACTAATGTGCGTGAACTGTGTCTCAGTGTTTGTACAAAGCTTTAAATATGTGGATCAACACTGTTTGCACGCACTATGTACACGTCTTTGTGCTTTTATGTTTTTTTTCTCCACCTCCATCTGCAGCGTTTCTGTGTTTGAGTGTGATGAAAAACATAAAGTATTGATGGCAGGGTAATGGATTGTTTGATGCCTCATTCTTCTTCTCTGAAGGAAAACTATTTTCTCTTGAAGTGTGACATTTATTTTCAATCTTGCTTGTCATTTTTTATCATTTTCATTCTTTTCTGAGTCAAATCCTCCTTTCACATGCTGTAAACACATCAACACCCTGATCTCTATTCTATTAAAAGGTTTACCGAACAAAACTTTGTATCAGATGATGCAGGATTGTAAAAGTGATACCAGCTATTTTTTAGACCTAAAATAATCCCCTGTTAATACATTAGCCAATTTCAAGAGGTTTTAATGATACACCATGAGCTCAATGATTTCTCCTATGCATAAAAAAGAAATGAGGCAAAGCCTGCTAGCTAGCTCAGGCAGAAAACTGGAGCACTGCACTTTGAATCATTAATCAATCACTTGATTGAGTCACCTACTAATTCATGATCTATTCAAGCTGCAAGATTTCTGTTTCATTACCTGTGTTTTGCCCCTGCCACCCCTGCCCTGTATAAGTACTGCACTCTTCCTTTAACCCTCCACCATGCTAAATATAATTCAAGGCCCCACAGGAGGTTAAATATACTGTTCAATCACTCCTTAAATACATCATGTAAAATAATCTGAGGAGCATCAAGGTCGGAGTCCAGATACCAGACTCATGCTGTGTTCTGCTGCAAAAGTTGTTTGAACACATCGTCCTTACTCAACGCAATGCGAGCAAATGTCAGCAACAAAATACATGCATATTTGGTTGTCCTAACTGCTCACAGGCAACTTTGTATGAAGCTGCGCAAAGCTACACAAAGCTGTGTGAAGCTGTGCCATGCAGCGCAACGTTCTACTCGAGGCCCTGTCTTTATTTTCTTCCCCACGTCAACGCCAGGAGAAAGAAAAGAGGGAAATCAGCAAAGTGCAGAAGAAGTTTTCTTGCGTTTTATTCAACTTTTCTCACTGAGCAGAACCTGTTAATATGTTAAACATAGCAGAGAGAGTGGAGCATTTTTTTAGTGGATGAAATTATTTACTTTCACTTTCAACAAAGAGGAAGAGACTTTATTTGGCACACATAGAGCCACATATATTTGTGAGCCTTTGGATCCACTCCTTGTCTGTATGAAGCACTACACCCCCTTTCTCCAAATGCACAGTAATACCACCTGATGTACTGTTTATGTAGGAAAACGTGGCATGGAATTAGATTTTTAAGGGATGCAGTGTGGACAGCAGGCGTGCAAAGCTGTGTGATGTGGACATCCTTCGCTTGTGTTCAGTTAGGACACGTGCTTAGACGAAACAGTCATGAGCTGACTGACTGACTTAACATACCTAAATTAACCGGTGATAATAGGCTTCAAGTCTTTGAAAAAAACACATTTCAGTTACTATTGTCATGTGATGAGCATCAAGCTTTCTCAAGTGCACTTTACATTGGAATAATATCACTGTCAGACGAGAGGAGATTGGCGGTCTGAGTGTGCAGCACATGACAGAAAGAGATGTCCCACCCTGTGCGACACAGCACAGCAGTGTCCATCCCTCCATACTGGTAAAATCTTGCTCAAAGTCTCAGGGGGATTTTTCTAAACTTAAACATGTTCACACAGATATAAAGATCAAATGGTGACACTGTTGGGGGTTATAGGTCAAAGGTCAAGGTCACAAATTCTTGTGATTATCCAGTCTTATGAGTGCAACACAATTTCCTTCAGACTTTGTACATATGTCCATATTGACTTGATTTTGAAGGTCAAAGTTACATCATCTCATGTTTAGCTATTACTGAAAGTAATTTTGTGAACACTAAATGATTAAAATGCTTTTAGGGCTTTCTGTCAAACTTTGCACAAATGTCCTCTCTGACCTGATGGTAAAGTGCTTACATTTTGGAGGTAAAAGGTCAGAGGCCAAGTGTCCCAACACTGTTTTTCATCCTCTGGCATTAAATACCTCGCAAAGCCATTAAAAATACCGTGCAGTAGACTCATTCATGACATTCTGACAGTAATGTTTTTAAAGACGACATTTACATAAGCTGAACTCAAATGAGAAAAATTAAGCTCTCCTGTCCCAGTCCCTCATCTCTATTATTGAGTAATATATTCGCTAAATGGAAATATAATATGTAATGTAATATTAAAATGTGGATTATGCTACAAAAGAGGAAGACTGTCTGGTTCATAACACCTTTCCGTCTAAGAATAGCTGTCCTCTGATCCCAGTCAGTTTTCATATTTCTCTGCCAAAAATCCTGCTGCTATATCATTATTATCAGTCACTTTTTCTGCTCCTGCCAGCTGTCTTTGCTTTTTCACGATCCATCTATCATTTTCTTACGTCATCTCCATTATCAAAAAATCACTCAAACATCCTTTTTCTCTCTCCCACACTCACCTCTCCTCTGTTTCTGGACACATCCATCCTCCACTCTCATATTCTCTCTCCCTCTCAGTGTCACCTTTCCTGCCTTCCAGCAAACACCTCTGCCAATTACTTCAGCCTTTTTCAGGACTGGTGTGATGTATTTCTTCCAGGTGGAGACTTGCAGGCCTCCTGTGGCACCCTGGATGAGGGAGGAGTTGATGACAATGTAGACTGGGAGGAGGAGAGGGAGATGGAGCGGCTGGCCTGTGAAGGAGACGACTTTGTACCTCCAAAGATCATGGTGAGGGATCAGCATTATCTGTAGATAGTTACATCAAACACCAATTAAAATGAGTAACTGATTTCAATCACAGCTCTTCACATTTAGAGTAACTCTGTTTTAAACCTTAATAAACTGTCCTCAAAGAGACCTTCTGATATCCACCATCACAAAACATCTGGCAACAGAGGCAACAAAAGGGGGCGTTAAACAGGCCAAAGCCTCAAGCTGAACCAGACTAAGGACCAAAAGTCATAAATAAGCTGATCAAACACTTAGTTATGGAGAGGGTCAGAAAGAGAAATTATACATGCTTGTAAAGAGCAATATACAAATCTCTACAAAGAAAAGAGTAAGAGAGTGGATTATATCAAGGTGGACAGCTGGTGGCCTTCACTCAACTTCAAAAACCAGTGCATTGAACATTGAGATCGAAACATCAACAGAGATAATATTTCCATAATCTTAGATCAAAAGATACAGAATCATGGTGTTATAGTTCAGGGCAGGGCATCATTGTGGTAACCTGACATACCAGATCATATTTAATATACACTGCCTGGCCAAAAAAAAAGTCACCACCTGGATTTAACTAAGCAAATAGGTACGAGCCTCCTGTTGGATAATTACTGCACGTGTGATTGTCTTTCAGCTGGCAACAACTTATTAACCTCAGCTGTTGCAATGAGTAGCTTCTTATTTCTTAAACAACAATGTGGAAAGACACATCCTGTGGTCATGGAAAAGATCTTAGTCTGATTAAGAAGGGTCAAATCATTGGCATGCATCAAGCAGAAAAACACATCTAAGGAGATTGCAGAGACTACTAAACTTGGGTTAAGAACTGTCCAACGCATTATTAAAAACTGGAAGGATAGTGGGGAAGCATTGTCTTCAAGAAAGAAATGTGGTCGAAAAAAATCCTGCATGAATGTGTTCGGTGATAACTTAAACTTTTAGTCAAATAGAAGAAAAACAACAGTAGAACTCAGGGGTATGTTTGATAGTGAAAGTAAGAGCATTTCCACACACACAATGTGAAGGGAACTCAAGGGATTGGGACTGAACAGCTGTGTAGCCTCAAGAAAACCACTAATCAGTAAGGCTTGCTGGAAAAAAAAGCTTCAGTTTGCTAGGGAGCATAAAGATTGGACTCTGGAGGACTGGAAGAAGGCCATGTGGTCTGATGAGTCCAGATTTACCCTGTTCCAGAGTGATGGGAGCATCAGGGTAAGAAGAGAGGCAGGTGAAGTGATGCACCCATCATGCCTAGTGCCTACTGTACAAGGCTGTGGGGGCAGTGCTATGATCTGTGACAAATCTTGTGACATTGTAGAAGCTTATTGAAACAATGCCACAGCAAATTTGTGCTGTAATCAAAGCTAAAGGCAGTTCAATGAAATATTAGAGTGTGTGACCCTGTTTTTTGGTGGCGACTTTTTTTTTGGCCGGGCAGTGTATTTCACTCGTCCATCTGGGCAACAGCCCATAGACAGTGTTTCTGAAACGGGCACAGCTGTTCAATAGCATATCCGTCAAGTGCCTGGACAATTGTTCTGTCAATTACATTCACTATGGGCCAATCAGATGTTGTAGTAGATGGGCGCTACTGTCACAGTGCAAAAAACACAACGTGAACTACTTTGTAGAACAAACTGCCACCGAAACATGTCGGAAGTGGAGTGAAAATATCTTCTCTTTAGAGAAATGCTTTCAGCGTTTTTATTTGTTTTACATTTAATAAAAAATAATGTGGTCAGACAAAACTGCTATGAAGACTGTTAGCATCTTTGCTAACCTCTGTACAAGCAGTAACCTCCTGTTGTTTTCTCACTTGTAGCTCCCACTTCAGTCAGCTCTAAAGGACACTGACTGGGCCGTAACAGTTTTGGCCACTCATAACTGTGACTTGGAGCTTGGCAAGATCAATCTGCCTAATTACAGACACTGCACTGGATCAGTGTGTTACCAGTGTGGAGGAAAATAGTCCTTTCCCCACTGCTTGTAAGGCTGTCAATGTGCAGAATTTGCTAAAGTAAAAACTTGTCACGTCTGTCATAGATTGTTGCTACAAAGCAAGTATTTAAGTCAATGCTGTCAATAACATAAAAAAAAGATTTTTGATGAAGTGAAACAAATGGGATTGGATTTTCATATGGTATGTAATTTTGTTGTCTTTTAGCACTAATAAATGTTTTTATCTTTTCAACACACGTTTACCTGTTTTACATCTTAGTTATGATCTATGTAAATTCATATATAATTTCATATTTTAAGCCATCATTCATTCATTCATTAAACTGTTATAGTGCTTGAAAGAGTTTTATTTAAAGCATTTATTGTCAAGGGCATCCAGACAATGCATGCAACCAAACTGAGGTAAACTATGTCCCAAATCTGTATTTCTAAGCGTTCCTGTGCATAAGGGAACATGGCAGCCTCTCAGCATTATCATTAACCCCCCCACCGCGTTGTTGGTTTAAGAATGAGTATATTTTTAAGTTTCCACTGGAGAGTGATATGCTATTTTTAAGTCATATTGTATTTTTTTTCTGATAAGTCTCACATATTTAAGCAAAGTGAAGCAAAGTAACTCAGATGCTGCAGGGCAGTCCAGCATCTATAAACAACTCAATAGAACAACAACAAATCAACTTACACCTGCTTAGGGACTGCTGCGCCAGTTTTGTTCTCCATGAAGTTCTTTTCAAGGAATTTTTCAGCTGCAGATATTATCTGTCTTCAGTGTAGACACAGTCCTTAAAAGATTACATCTCACATTTCCCACAAGGCACTTCAGTGCTCCAGCCTCCTGTACCTCTATGCCAAGCTGATGTCTTTCAGACTCTACAAACCTAGTTTATAAAGTGTTTAATAATTGTAACCTCCAAGATAAGCTACATAAACCATATTGGTGACTTTAGGGTAATTTTGTTTAAGACATTGAAAGCCCCTTAATAGCCAGAAAATTGGGATACACAGTAAAGATTGAGACCTTTTATGAAAATAAAGGTCTTCAAGAAAAAAATAATGCTAAAAATCTGTATTGATTTCCTCTTTATCCTCTCCAAACAAGGCACAAAGGCATGAAAACAGCTACTTATGGAGGTGGCTGTTTTAGCAGTACATACTGATATCAGATTTATGTTAGAATGAGCTTCATCTCAGGCAGATAAATTATCATGCAGACGCAGTATCTGAAAGCTCCTAAGGTACTCTCTATCACACCTCTGTGCATATATAACAGAGCCAAACATTACCTGCAGGCACAAGAGTATTTTTCCTTAACTCATCTGAAGCTCTTACATTCTGTACCTTTCCTTCAATATTGCTCTATCATCTTTGACTCTCTGTTCTTAACATCTAAATAAAATCCTTTCCTCTCCTGCCTTTGTTTCACCTTCACCCTTAGCTGATCTCTTCCAAGGTGCCCAAGGCAGAGTACGTTCCTACTATAATCCGCAGGGATGACCCGTCCATCATCCCCATCCTTTATGTAAGTTGAACATGACTGAACATTGACATTTGTGACACACTACGACACACCAGGCATACTTAATTTCCTCCTCTCTGAGTGATGCAATGCTATGGTAATTTATGTATTTTTGACAGTGTTAGGTAACAACGTTTAATGTGAATGTGCTTCTCCTTAGGACCATGAACATGCAACTTTTGATGATATTTTGGGTAAGTGAATGTTCTGTTTTTATCAGTTTCATAAGACTTTAAAGCTCCTTTGTGGGTTTTTTAACCAGATATGAAACAGAATAATTCACATTGATGTCTATGTATTAACTACAGAAGACAAGATCAGCAGCCTGAAGACTGACAACTTTTATGGTGTTATTTTGATGTTTAAAACATTTGGTGCAGGGTAGGTTTCAGACTAAGTGATTAGTGATCAGAAATAATTTTGTAGCATGAATATGATAAACTAATGTTTTGTGCTAATGGGTACAATACTATATATTAATGTAAAATTTCTTAGGTAAAAAAATGTAAAAGGCACCAGGTCCTGAAACAGAAGGTCAGTCACTATTAATAGTCCTAGACTACGCCACAGTTGTGCTAAAAAAAAGAGACACCTCTGAAAACCTACAACAGTGAACTTTAGTCACATCACCTTCAGAATTTTCAAGGTTCTGACTTCTCCAATCACTTTTCATGGAGTGCTGCCTTTGATGGATATATCCATTGGTATGTGAAACAACCTGTCTAATGTACCAGGCCAGCATTTTGCCTGAGGAGAAACTCAGTTTGACACTGATGGAGTTAAAGATCAGAAAGATATCTCCAGGCTAAACCTCACCTGCAAGCAAATCTCTAAAAAAACAAGATCATTGGCATATTTGGATCCTAATACAATCCAGCAAAATCACTCCAATCTTGCATGGAAAGTCGGTTAGTGCTCTTAAAATGCTTCCCTTCCTTCTTCAACAGAAAATATTACCCAGAGTTTCATCCAATAATAATGTACTGTTTGAATAGCACTCACACACATATTGAATGGATGTCAGGGAGTAATTTATACACATTGATTTCACATTGCAGTTTTTCATTGACCTGTTTTTATTTGTCCCATGCTTCCCACTGCCTTATGTACACTCTGTTGCATTCAGTTCAAACACCATCTTCAGCTGTCTATTACTGCTCCTGTACTTGAACTCGCCTTCCAGAGACTCTTTGTGCTCACCATTCACATTTCTCCTGTTTGGTACATTGTTGCATGTCTCCCCTCATACACCTTTGTCGTGCTGTGTTGTTGTGTTCAATCTAACCATTTCTCTCTAACTGTCTCAGAGGAAATCGAGAAGAAGCTCACGGCGTACAGGAGAGGGAGTAAGTTCTGGAGGATGCTCATCTTTTGTCAGGTAAGGAAGAAGAAAAAAAAAAAGAATGGATGTGGTACGACTAGTAAAACTGTTGGTTTTCATTGTAGATTATTTGTTTATTCATACGTTTCATGAGGGTTTCCCTACTTGACGGCTCGAAGCAGTTTCCTTTGGGATCTAATCTTTCAAGATCTTAATTAAGTAGAAGGCAAATTAGCAGCTGTGTTAGTGCTAATGTGTTTTATTCCTCTGTGGTTGTTTCTCAGGGAGGACCAGGTCACCTATATTTACTGAAGAACAAAGTGGCAACCTTTGCTAAGGTGGAGAAGGAGGAAGACATGAGCCAGTAAGTTATAACAGGATCACTGTGACCACCTCAGACTGAAAATTATTGAGTATGTGTCAAATATCATATAAATGCACATTTCCCGTGTGTTTCAGAGTTTTTTTAACACATAACGACATATATTGATGTTGAGAAACGTAACCAAAGAAAAATAAGTATTAAGGATACCTTATATTTATTATGTACTTAACCGCCGATATTGTAGAGACTTGATTACAAATAGGGGTCTTTATTTTGTCTTTATCCAGATTCTGGAGGAGGCTGAGTCGATTCATGAGTAAAATCAACCCAGAGCCAAACCTCATCCACATAATGGGATGCTACGTCCTGGGCAACCCCAACGGAGAAAAGGTACAAAGACATGTACAGCATACACAGACACAGGCTGTGCCAACTTAGGGATAGCATCTTTCAGAGAAACTGAAAAGAGACGCAGTCTGTATGTTGCATATTTGGAAATTTGGACACTTGACAGCCTACATGACTGTGAAGTAAGCGGTCCTTAAATGTGCCTGTTGAGCGATGAAGGGTCTGAACAAAGCTTTTGTATTCCTTATTCCTTGAATTTGTATCACAGATTGGTCTTTAGTAGATACAAATCAGCTCAAAATTGATCCTTATATAATACCCAATTAGTTAAAAGCAACCTAAAAACTACAGAAGTAACTAAGCTTCTGCAGTGGTGAGGTTGTTTTTTGCCAGCATTTGTCCATTTGTTTTTGGCAAGATAATTAAAAAAGTCATGAACAGAGTTTGATGAAATTTTCAGGCATTTTTTAAAAGGATTTGTTAACATTGCGAGTTAGGGCAGTTTTCCACATTTTTGCTAATAACTCAGTAATGTCCCAATGGGTTTGGATGAAGTTTTCAGGAAGTGTTGCTTATGGCTCAAGGGAAAAGTGATTAGAATTGGGTGGTGGTCAGAACTGGAATGTGGATCCAGGATTTTGGTTAAGAGATTGTTGACAGTGCGAGATAGGGCAGTTTTTAAAAATAACTCCCCCACAATGTTGGAAATGACTTGGTGGAGGTTTGTGCTCTTGGGGCACTTCTGGGTTTTTTGTGATTGAAGGATTTCTCTGCTCTTTAGGTTATGACAGGGTCCTTTTATGCCATACCAGCTAACTTTTACCTCCTAAAAAGTGAACCTTTGTTTTCAAAGTGAGATACTAAACAGAGACCATGAGAGGTCCTGCTTAATTCTGTATATAAGTTGCATTAGTAAATACCAGTATGCACTTGTAGTTTAACACTAGAACAACCAAGATAACCATTTTGACTGGTTTTTGAATGCGCAGAACTATAACTTTGTGAAAACAAGCAAAATCAGTTAGCTAAAGGGTTCACAGTTAAAACTACCCTAGACAATATTTTTGATTGCATTTATTATAAACAGCAAATGATCTCATGATCTGCCTTTTTTAATCTACGAAGTATCAGATGGTTTTCTTAAGTGCTATCACAGACCTTAACCTAGATCAACTCCAGTTTCAAGCAAAAACAGATAGTTTTGAATCAAATTGCACATCAGAGCAATAGGTCATGAAGACTGAGGGTAAAAAGTGACAGACTTATATTACGGGGCTTAAACTAAGGGATCAGTACATTTTTTTGTATTTACAAACAACATACAAGAATAGACCAACAATTTGACCTCGGGTGATTTTGTGTAGAATTGCAAAAGCTGTAATTGTCCATTTATGGATGAAAGTGTATGATTAATGGAAAGAGTATTTTTCTCCTGATGTTTGTCACTTACAGTCGTAATATTGCAGATCAATTTATCCTGACAATGTCCGCTTATTTTAGAATCAGTGTGTAAACTTGTATCAGTGGTTATAATGACCTCCACAGTAGTTCTTCCAGTTAAAGGATTACAGCTTCTTCAGGGTTTAATTCTTCTAAACCAATAATTTCCATTGTTTTCAGCAAAGTCTGCAACATGCTGTTCGTGTGTAGCTGTGTAGATTTTTAAGTACCATCTGTTTTCTCTCCTGCTTATTGAAGAGTGCTCAGTTCTCAACCTACAATGACAGTTGTGAAGCACAGACCCACAATCTTTAATTTACGGGGCCCTCCTTCTCTTGCCATCCTTGTCTTTTGATATGGAGCCTTTTAATCAAATGTTTCCCAAAGTTTATCTTCTTGATGCTATACCACATTTTTCTTAAATGCAGAATTAAGAGCTAAGGGAGATTAGAAGCTGTTTAAAATAGCACTCCCAGCTTGATATGCATGTATTATATATTATGTGTATGCATTGAGCAACAATGAAGCATATAGTAAATGATCATTGGGGGCGGATATTCATGGATTTTGGAATACTCATGTTTTCTTCAAGCACCAAATCTCAGGAAAGTCTGTTGACAACAATGCAAAAGTCCATTTAATTTAGATAAGCCAATTCCAAAGCCAAGTTTCATCCTGCCAAGGCAGACACCATTTTATCTCTGAGTATGATACAAAGCACTTCAACTGAATTGCTTGGGCTATCATGAATTGAAAGACAGTAATCTTATATTTACAAGCAATTCAAACGATATCTTCACTTTGTTGCTCGGTAGCACAAATTAAATGAAGGAAAGTAAACATGATTATTGTGGAGAAAGCTTACGGGTAATGTATGACTGATCCAGAATGATGATATCTGATATTATGAATCAGTTCAGCTACTGGTGGCACCCAAAGATGATTAGCATTATACCATTTTATTTATAAATATGTCTAGAGAAAAGGAGTTTACATTTGCTCTGGTTTCTTATATCTTTTCATTGTGATTAATACTTTATCAGGGTTACTCCTCTCTGTGTTTCCTGCTTATTCCCCTATTTGCTGGTCCCTGCATTCATTGTGTGCCTCTACGTTTCGATCCTTTTTCTCTGATAATAACCACATTATCCTCCCTCGGTTTTTCCCCTATCTTCCTTGACTTGGCTGACTATTATGAAAGTCGGTGTAAATGGTATTGGAAGCTGTAGTGGGCACATCTCTGCCTGACGTGAACAAAAAAGGAGACAGGACCACATTGACGCATCAAAAAGAAACACAAAACAAACAGAAACATGCTGGCAGACACACATGCACGCCATAGCCAGCGGTGTTTGTCCGACCTAACTGTCTGTTCCAGTCATGTCTGCCAAAACGCTTTGTTATATAAAGTAAATCTCTGAGGGGTTGATGGACAGGCTGCCAGTCTGCAGAACAGACTGCACATAAGTGATATCTCTACCCCTGCAGACACACAATCGCACACAGACGCACTCAGGCAGTTGTTTCATAAGTGCTCTCTCCAAAACATCAAAAGTGATGCTTTTATATTTTGGGTCAGGGGTCTGGTCTAGTCCAAGGATCCAAAAGTGATTCAGTCACCCAAAGGCATGTCTGCTGTAATCCGAACTCCACAACAGATAAAACTAATTACATTCTGCTTGTGGTATACAATAGAAGCAACACTGTAGGATAAAAATGCTACCACAAATAAGCTTTTGTTTGAGTTTCCGTTTTCTTGACAACCTTAACTTGTTTTTCATTAGTCGCAGGGCAAGAATATGAGGACATATTTGTTCAGTATACCTTTATATAATATGTAACTTGCTGACGCAATGATCTCCACTCCTCCAGAAAGTGTCTCTACAAGGCTTGGAACCTTGGCAACATGATTTTGTCATGATTCTGCCAACAAACAATTCGTGAGGTCAGCTGTCAAAATCAGGCAATAAGCTTGGCTTCAAGTATAGTTTATAGTTGTAGTTTTTCCTCTGGAAATAAGAGAGTTGTGGCCAATTCTCTCTTTAAAAAAAGAACTGTGTTTTCTAAAATAATTTGTTTGGTTGAAGCATTTCGTATTCATGCAAAACGTTTCAAAAGAGAAACACAGAATCATCTGCAAAAAGATAGAACACCTCCTTCAGTGTGGGGCACCTAAAGATATAATATTGAACACTGTAATGGTAAATAACAAACATATCCAAAATCACTACATTGTTAAGTATTGACTTTCCATAATTAAAGTCAGTCACCCCCTGGTTGAGCTGTCCCGTGCTTGGTGTTCACACTAATGAATTGGCGCTTCCTTCAGCTTATTGTTGAAAAGCTCAGAAGTTTAATTATGTTTACAGTTATAGAACAATATAGCAAATCAAAATCCACAATTTTTGAGTTGATACATGAATATAACACATTTCTTATGTGTGTGTTCAGTTGTGAAAACCATGAAAATAAATTTTTTGTCAGGGATGTTAATTTAGTGGTACTAGTTGTTTCCAGAGTTACCATTTACTTTTGTTTTTATAACCAGAAACAGCTAATACATCAGATTGGAGAGGAAAGGCACAGCTTTGTTTGTGTTATAAAACGAAATTTGATTATTTAATTTTTTTAATATAATTTTTGCATTGCAAAAATAGTTGCTCTGATCCAAAATTTAGCCCAGTAGGTGGCAGTAATGCACTTTATCCGATACTTTTCACCAGCCAGAAAAAAAACAAGAAGAAACACCACCCTGGCTGGTGTAGCATGCTATAGCCATTTGGCAGTCTTACTACATATTACTACCAAATAACGTGTGCAGTTTGCAGTATATCCTGCATACTGCATTTTTAAATAGTATGCAGTAGGAAGTTTGGAAAACAGCCTATGTCCATAGTTTGTAAAGGCTGTGGTTCATACACGCACTCTCTCACAAACATATTTTCATGTAGTGCATACAGACAAGTGCAGTGAGGCTTGACGGGAATTAAATCCTGATCTGATTTAATGGGGTGTGTTTAAGGTCTTTAATATTGACACGAGCCTGCAGCCAAGATAGAGAGGGCTGACTTGGACTGGGGAGGAAAATTAAAACACTGTCTGTCTTTTTGAGAAGGAAAAGAGACACAATGGCCAATACATGATTGAAAACTTAATTCACTATTAATATATCAAAGAGCTTGTCTCTGCAACAAAAGCTACTTTCATGATGGTAATTCTGGATATAACTAACTTGTCTTTGTTGTCTGAGAAATAAATGCATAACAATGGGATCAAGAATTCAAAGAGACAAAATAAAGGGAAGAATGGTATGGGGAAAGTGTCCCCCTGAAATGTTGAGAGAATCAAAGGTTAAACTTTAGAAAATCTTGGCAAGGCAACAAAGACCACAGGACTTAAAAAATGTAAAGGTTGTTGTTTTGAAACACAGCTTGAAAGATGCAGAAGTGCAAACAAAGCTCAGAGACCAGCAGGGGAGCAGGTCAGAGAAGCAGAGTGACCCACTTTCCACCCTGAGATTTATTCAAGAACATCAGCACAAAATGTGCAGCCGTCTCAGCAGCAGCAAGCACTGAGAGCCTGTGAGCTACCGCCCAGAACAGAGAGAAAACTACCAAACTTGCAAAACATCATTTAAGATTAGTTACTCACCTCTAACACTCTCTGCTCCTGACAAGCTGAGCCATTCACATCTCCGAACGCATTTGTCATCCACATCTGATGTCTTCTTTTATCTTTTATCTTTTTTCTTAGGGCAGCAAACACAAGTAATGAGAGCTGCTTGCTTCCTCACTGCCTCCATTTTAACTTCATAAAGTGAAAAACAAAGGTGCATTTGGTCTTTGATTTCTCTTACAAGCAGGTTGTTGAGATTCATCATGACTAAAGTCTAACAAAAAAATCAGTGAGATTCAGTTTTCATGTGCAAATGCTTCACACTAGAAGGAAAAACATCATCTCTGAATGGCACGTAATAAGGTTGATATATAATCAAGACAGTTTATTTGATTTTGATGACTACATATGCATCATATTCTTTCAGTTGCTGCATCAGAATGTGTTATTTAAAATGAGTAGTGTAATGTCATCAGTTAAGTCTTGCATCGGAGAAGATGGAACCTGAAAATGTAAAATTACCTCATTTGATGAATGACTTTAATGAAAATGGCTGTCAAATGTTCTCTCAGCCAAATGATGAAAAAGTATAGAGATTAAATTATCGAAGAAAGAGGTTTCAGTGAGAGAAAAAACATAAGTCAATTGTACAGTTTTCAAAGGTCACATATGATATAAAGCAAAGTTTTACCAGTGCTTTATTATTCAAAAGTATGTGTTGACTGTCCACAACATCAAAAAAATCCCTTCTCTCTTTCAGTTGTTTGCTCCACCTCTGAGAAATATGTGCTTAAATAATCTGTTTAAAAGGGAAATCCCCTAATTATGTCACTAGGGGGCATGCAACCTTCCCTAAATTAGAGACACTCCCTGAGCCATGTGTTCATTGGTGTTCATGAAATTCACTGCCAGCTTCAGTGGAAAGAACATGTATGTACAGTCACAGTAAACATTAAAGCACAGTGGTAAAAAGCCAACGCCAAAAGCCAAAGATTTACGCTGAAACAGCCTGTAGTTATCAGAGCTTCTTAAATGTGAACATAACCAATATCTTAGTGTATCTTTCAGCAAAAATAAAAACCAAAATATGCTCTACAAACTTTTGAGACCATAGTCAACTAAAGCAGGGTACACACTAAAACATAAATTGGCCCAAAGTCAGCAAAGGCCCAATTATCTGTTGGTCCTGAAGTTCACCCTCCCTGATTATCCTGTGGTGTGAGGTGTGATAGGAGTCATTTTTCTTCTTGGAAGAGGATCAGCCCTGACATGCAATAGTAAATATTAAACATGTTCAATATTATCAACCAGGAATCCTGATTTGTGTGGAGTGCACCGAGGACAGCCGAGCAGTCCTTGCTTTTGTCACATGGACAGAACAAGCCAATCAGGGAGCAAGCTTGCTGAAGCAGAAAGCAAACTTAGTTATGGCAATGAGAGTAAAAGCAAAGCATCAAGTTAGACAGACATCAGAAATGGAGGACCAACTTGTTGATTTGTTGAAAACTTGAGCATCTGTTCAACATGACTTGTAAATTATACACGAGTTAATTATAAAAAACTGATAAGGAGAGAAGTTGGATAGAAATCATAACCACCAAAGATGGTGTGGTTGGTGTGTCGTGTATCAAAACTGTTTAATCTGGTATAATTTGTCTTCATGTGTGGGCTCTCCCACACTTCCATAATCTGTTAAAAGTTCAAAAATCAGTGGGTACTAGTCTTTAGTTGAAAAATGGTAAAATTTTAATCCTTTCAGAATTGAAAGGGAAAACATTTTTAAACTTAATAAAACATCAAGATGATATTAAATGTTAATTTAGTGGAAAACAATCCATCTGATTTAGCCAACTCTCTGAATAAAGTTGATAATAAATGGAGCTCTTGGTAATGGGGCCCTATTATAACTTTTACAAGTAAAAAAAAAGCATGAGGCTACAATTAGCTGTGCTAAACTAACTAAGGGTGGACCTTAACAGTTTAGTACAGATTAACAGGGCATTACCTAAGCTTCCCTAAACAAGTGCAAAGCTATTACGTCTGTGGTGGGATATGTGGGTGTTTGACTCACCATGCCGCATCCAGCTCAATCTCCTTTGACCTTTAAGTAGTTGTTGTCCTTGACAAGCCCCTGCTCATATTTTGGTTCCTCAGGTAAAAAAAGATGCAACATTAATTTATGGCATAGATTTGTCAAAAATAAATGAATACATTAGATCAAATTACATTTATTCAATCTCTTGTTGTCTCAAATGTCATACATCTCATGGCTTTTTCCCATTGACTGTAGAAAGAATTTGACAGAGCCATGCTGTTAAAATATCAAAGGAGCCTGTGGAATATTGTTCAGGCCAATCTGTGGACACAGCCATACTTTACACTGCCTTTCAACCAATCTTAATATCAACCTGCCTACAGACATGGAGGCCAAGTTTAGGATGGACTTAACCACCTTCATCACCATGCAGGCTTGTAGCCATGTCAATCATGGTCTCTACTGTCCAAAACATAAATTCCTTAATAAAATGAGACATGTTATATTGAAAGAAAACATGATCCTCTGTCAGAGTTATTAAAGGTCCCCTGTCCTGTTGTGTTTGACTGTTTACTTCATGTCTCAGGTGTCTATTAAGTTGAACAAAAGAAAATTAAAAATAAAATCATCTCTGTAGAGGATCAGATTCAGCTGAGATTGAGCCCTAAACTGTTTGGCTGCCTAAACAGTGTCTGATGGGAGGGGAAAGAAGTGGTTACAGGCCCCGGAGTGAGCTTTGAAAACCGTTATGTTGTCTGCCTGTGACAAGCAGAAAACACATATAAAAATGGAGGCTGTATAGCTATTACAACCCCAGGAAGTAAAAAACAAGCATTTTTAAGGGACATTTTCTCTGTGAATTGAGAGTTTAGTAAAATGTGCATATTTTGCTGCTCCCCAAGCCCCTTTTAACATTTAGAGCAGCATTTCAGAGTAGATTGAAGCTGTTTGTTAAAACAGGCTGTAAAGATGTTTATTTAGGCTGTAAAATAATGTCAGTTTTCGAAAGCGCAAAGGTGAAACTTCTGGGTTGTCTGCAGCCAGCCTCAAGTGGACACTCAAGGGACTGCAGTTTTTGGGGTTCCTGTATTGGCTTCATTTTTTAGTCCTAGAGAGTGCAGTTTGCGTTTGCTTCAAGCAATGTTCACCCCATCCCACCATTGCCAACGAGGCAACAGAAAAAGCTAGTTTAAGTCAATTACTCAAACTAAACCATACCCCCAACATGTGGCATCAGTTTTTAACAATAATGTACCCTCTCACTGACCTAAATGAACCTCCTATACTTATTCAACATGTCAGAATGCTTTGCCTTAATATAACCATTAAGTTTTCAGAAATGAAGCACTGTTTTTTTTTTCAATTCAAAACAAGATCTGCGAATTCCAGGCTGTATATATTGGCTGTAAACATGTTTACTTCTGCCATCTTCATGGGCATTCTAACATGGGCTCAAACGGAAAGTTCTTTGCTTTTGGAGCCAGCCTCAAGTGGATGACACAGAGCTGAAGTTTTTGTCTCTTCTTCTTGTTCGCGTCATTTTTTAACAGTAGAGAATACCAATTATGGGTTTCATGAACCCAGGCCAAAGAAAATGACACCTGTGTAACATTTACTCTCATGCCCTGTCTTCTATGTAACCAGTTCAGGAGAAATGTGCATGTCATTTTATCAGCCGTGAGCTGGATTCATAGCCCTCTTTTGCTGAGCCTCTATGTGTGTGGTGTGTGTGTTGGTGTGTGTGTGTGTGTGTGTGTGTTGCGTCTGAAGATGAAGGCTTCCCCTGACGCAAGTGTATCAATGTGCAGTCGGATTAATTGGTGTGTGTGCCTTCTTATCTCTGCCCAACAGCTGTTCCAGAAGCTGAAGAATCTGATGAGGCCTTATTCTGTCGAGTTTGAGTCGCCGCTGGAGCTGTCGGCACAGGGTGGGTCATACAAACACACCGACATGTAAGAGTAAACTGACTGACACATACATGTCACGGCCTGGGTTGTGATAAGGATAATCCAAATGTCCATTAGCTCACCTTTTCTCTTTTTTTACTCAGCTTGTGCATGTTCTCCTCTGCTCACTTTCCCTCCAACCACTAGTAAAATGATGTACAGACTTCATAGCTATTGTGTAGCTACAACCTCAACCTCACAAGATAAACAATTCATGTTGCATGTTTGCTTTTTTAAGGCTTACTAATCGTCCTATTTCTCCCAGCTGCACATATGCTCACAGAATGAGCACAGGATAATCTCAAACGTTGGCTCTTAGTTTAATGAGCTTCTGAGAAGTCTAGTGGTCCTCTGTGACTCTTTTACTTCACTGTGTAAACAAATCTAAAGGTGGCTGATCCCAGAATTGTTGAGTCATAAAGTAATATGGAATTTTACATTATAAAGTCCTAGCAATGCTGAATCAGTTCTCCAAGAATTACACATAACCCAAAATGTTTATACATATATACATCCATCTATTATCCACTATCTATACTGATCATGTCATGCAGGGTAAGACCCCATCAAAAGTATTTTGGAATAGGCAGAACCTTATAAAAGCATAGCTGGCAGTCGACTGGATGATCGTTCCTTCAGTCACATTCATTATGGGCCAATCAGAAAATGTAGTAGGCTGGCATGAATAGGCATGAATAACAAAACATGAGCCACTATGTAGAACAAACTATAGCCAAAACAATTCACAGTCATAACTTCACTCAAAACTCTGTTCCTACTTGGTATAATTGCCCAAGCTGAAATACGAAGACATAAAGTATGGAGTTATAAGACAAAACAAAAAATGTGAAATGATGTATAAAACCTTAGTTATTATTACCAAACAGTTTATCTACGGATGCAGATTCATCAAGAGCAACCCATTGTTCTTAGTTTATATGAATGAGATAATGAACTTTAAAAACACACTGAAATATGTCAAAACCAACAAGCCTTAACTGATTATGACAATCTGAATGTATTCATTTATGATTAGACCTCTTACTTTCATTTTAGTTCTTAATCTTTTTTATTTCTTTTTTGAATATATGTAACAAATATTCTGTAACTGTTCAGTCAGGAAAAATCATATTTCTCTATGGAAATCTTTTGATTGCAATGTCAGGTTTTAATTTGATTGATAAAGTAAAAAAAAAAAAAAAAAGTCACCAAAACATGTCGGAAGTGGAGCAAAAAAATCCTTTCTATCAAGAAGAGCTTTCAGTGTTGTTATTTGTTTTCGTTTAATAAAGAAATGTGGTCAAGATCTGACAAAACTGCTACTAAAGCTGTTAGCGTCTATGCTGATCTCTGCATCTCAGGTGTGTTAATATTACGGCCTGAAACAACGGTGTGAATATGGCAATAGATTCATTTCATCATCTCGATCAGGATACAGCATATTAGCTGCTGGTGTTACAGCAAGAATAAATTTCCTGTCCTTACCCCAGCCCCTGGTATGAATTAGCATAACTAAAAGTGAAAAACACCTTCAGCTTGTTACAATACAGTTTTAAAATTAAAAACCTGGATTTTAATTGCCCATGTTAATTGTATTGACCATTTAATCCCACAACAATTTTTGTGTTCTTTGTCTAATGTAATAGTGCTCTTTATTGCTTGGATAACAAAGCTGATTAATCTCCTTCCTGGTCATTTTTCTCCTGTCCTGTATTTTTTTTTAACTAGGCAAAGAGATGATCGAGATGTACTTCGACTTCCGCCTCTACCGACTCTGGAAGACACGCCAGCACTCCAAACTCTTGGACTATGAGGATTTTTTGTGACGAAGAAACACGGATAATGGGTCAAGCTGAGACCTCCATTGCCACGAGGAACACATAAAAAATAGATAAATAAAACTGACCAATAACTGAACTCTTCTTAACAGTAGTGATCAAACCACATCAAACTAAATATAAACTGGTCATCCTGCTTTCAACCCGAAGAGGAGGAAGAGGAGTGGCGGGAAAAGGAGGCTGACGACAAAAGAAAACATGCTGTGCCTCTGCTCCTCCTCATTTACAGAGAAAGGATCAAAGATTCACCTAAAAGGGCAAAAAATACACAAAAGATCAAAGGAATAAAACACAGAGACACCTGGACTGACGCTACACAGAAATTAAAATCTAAACCTGTAAAAAGGAATATTATTTTGTCATCCAAACTGCTGAAATTTATCATCATTATGTGGTTCTGTGTTTTGACTGGACCTCTCGGATAACATATTCAAACTCCAATTCAGAAAGAGTGGGGACATAGTGTAAAATTAAATAAACAACAGAATACAGTGATTATAAGGATAAAACCACTTGGTTCACAGTCAAACTGAGTGTTATTAAAGGTTGGGAATTCACGCACATCCGCTGTTAGTTTCCAACAAGAGAAGTCTGTAGTTTAATGGTTGAGTTTCACATGTTTTCGCCAAAGTGACAGAAAGTAATTAGCTAAAAAGTTGAGAATTGCATTTACTTGAAATTTTTGGTGAAACTGAACAAAATAGCAGCCAAATCTTTTCGTACATTGAATGAGGTGCATGGTGAACACTGCACATCTTGCATAATTGGCACAAAACATCTGGTGGAGGCAGAGAGGATGTCTAATGCGGTAGGTATATTTTCTGTACACTACTTAGTAGATGCATATGCATGATTTCCGTCACGTGTCCCCTGCGTCGAGTCGATGCATATGTTATGCACCTCGTCCAGAATTAACTTGCCACAGGCATAAGCCACAGTCTACACGTCACCAGTAGGATCAGTGTGGATGCAGGGTAGAGATGACAGATTGATAACAAAATAATAAGCTTAATAAGCAGCAGAAACAACAATAACAGAAGGTTTAAAAGACAAATTGATAAATCAAGTCCATGATTATCAACATCTAAATCATGTGTGAGACTGCACAGACACAAACCTAACAGGTTATCCAGCTGCTGACAGATAACTTCTCTTTTAGAGATCGGGAAAGGAGCAAATAAGTTTGGTGTAGTAATTCAACTGGTGAATACGTACATTGGTGAGTTGGAGTTGACACCATGGTTGACTATGTTAGCGTTAGCTTAGTTTCCTTGCTTGTATTTCCTCACATATAAACTGATGAAGAACTGCATTCAAAGGTACCCCGTCGGCTTATTAACATAGTAACCAATTACACTAATACACCGACACAGTTCCAATGGTGCACAGACGAAAATATCATAGAAACAGAGTTTAGACAATCTGATGGTGAGGTCTGACCACCGGTCATCAGCTTCAACAAATATTTGATGTTAACATTAAATATCGGTGTTTAGTTTGTTACTTTTCTGCTCAGGATTACCACCATGTTTGCAGTTTACTTCTGACACAACAGGTAGTTACATACAGCCTGAGGTCTTTTGCACCCTCTGGTGGTGTCCTCCAGTAACACAAAAACGCTCATGACGCCAATGGACACAAACTTGAACGCAGAGACAAACTTCAGGTATGTCTCTAGCTTTAGACACAAAGACACAACCTACGTTAGAACCTATCCAGTTTCAAAGTAGGATTTAGTGTAGACTTTACGCCATAACTTAGGTTAGAACTTATGCAAAGCTGGTGCAACAGGCTACAGGTGTTTTTAAACATTCCACAACATTCCCAGTCTTAACTTGCTCCTGTGCCAGGTGTTTCTGTTTATTTTATTTTTTTTAAGTTTACCAGTTTGAACATTAAATATCTCATCTTTGATTAAATTTGCAAATCACTGTATACTGTTTAAATTCAAAGTTTTCATATGTCCCAGCTCTTTTGGAACAGGAGTTTTCTCATGACTATTCCATCTGTCGATGTGTGTATATATCTCATGATTATATTAGCATAGCTTAAGTCATGCAAATAATACTCCATATGAGAATAATGATGCATCATTTATTTTTGATGTGCATTGTTGTGCAGTTTCATATGGAAATACTTTGAAACAACTCAGGTTTTAGCCATGAAGTAATTAATCTGTTTGTCTTCTATCAAGATATTGTAATCTTCATTGCCATTGCTTTGAATGAATGTATTTATCTCTAGAAATGTATCTTCTGTTGGAGAAATTAAGCTTAATGTTTCAGTTTAGAAAAGTTAAAATGTGCTGATTTTGTGTGTGAGTGTGCGAATGTTTGTTTTCCATGTAAAAAAAAAAATAGAGACCATGCAGATGTGTTGTGTGTATTTTCTCCAGCTTCTCTGCTAAAGCAAAAACAAGTGTCCATCATCATCATCATCACCCTCCTCATTTCCTCTCTTTCTGTCACAAAGACATTCTTGTGTGATTCATGATGTCTAGAGGGATGTAACAGCCATCCAAGTGCTCCTGCCCCTGTAGTGTAGGAGTTGCCCTTTTGATCCCTCAAGCTCTTTAATTCTGAAGGTTCAGACCACTTAGTTGGCCCTGTCAACCGTGCCAGCTGCTCTCGCTATCTGCCAAACCCTCCTGCCTTCTCCTAATGGCGGCCAAACGAGCTTCCGCCACCATTTGCTGAGCTGTGATCCAGTCTGGAGACCCTAGTTCTCTGAATTAAACAGATCTGCCAGGAGTTTGGCTGTTAATAGCCATCTGCTGCCCCTGCCAGGTGTCAGCAAGTTAAAAAGGCCCCAAATATGCAGTGAGTGTCAGAGACCACAGTCCCAGTACCTGAGTGACCTGTACTGTCTCAAATAGATTAAAGATGGCCAACGCTGGAGGGCAGCAGAATTCTGAAGGATGCATAGCTCAGACAAATACACACAAATACCCTACAGGGCTGGGATACAATCAATCTAAAGATGTTTTTACCTGTGCATGCCTGTAAATTTGTAGAAAATTTCAGGACAGTCTGCCCCGTATGTTTTCTAGAACTGTTATCACAAATGTCCCTGACAATGTGAAGTCCCCTCAGTTGGAGGTAGGACCTGACAAAAAAAGATATCATCCCGACTCTGTTGTCATTTTACACCATGTGCTCAAGCTATTTAAACAAAAATTAACATGAGCTCTTGTTTGCACCTAGGGGTGTTTATCTTTAAGTAAGGAGTGGTAAGGGGCAAAGTTAACATGTTCCTGTACTGAGGACGCAAAAAATGCACACATCTGCAATTTCAAAACATACACTTTCTAAGCTTGTTTTACTTACACAGGAGGCACAACAGCATACACACACCACAGTTTTTAACCAGAGCAATTGTTAATAAATTTTAAGTTTAGAGTGGAACAGGGAGCTGAGAGACAGCATGGCTTTTTTGAAAAAACCGTGCCCACAGTTGTGTGAATAATACAGCCAGAAACAAGCAAATCACACACAATTAAAGATTCTTATGCAAAACAGAGCTACAGTTATAGCATGTGTATCCATTCAGGATGCAACAATTTTCAATAAAATATTGATCCATTTGGTACAATGTTCGCAGTTCAATATGCACCAGTGAATTGCAGTATTTTGAGTACAGACAGCTGTCATTTAATTTTTTTGTCCATATGATGCAGCTGCATTTGAGCCTGTGAGAGTAAACAGGGAGAGTAAACTCCCACTGCAAGAAGGCGTGTGCTTAAATTGTGTCAGGAAACCTACTCTGAGAGGATAGGCAGTAATATTCATCCACACATTAAAA
Organism: Cetoscarus ocellatus; assembly: GCA_037902135.1. NCBI lineage: Eukaryota > Metazoa > Chordata > Actinopteri > Labriformes > Labridae > Cetoscarus > Cetoscarus ocellatus. The sequence continues at coordinate 20,818 of JBAMNC010001741.1, read as the reverse complement.
AAATGAGGCACCCTCATTCTTATAATCTGTGGTTCAATATGTGGAAAAAATTGTTCAGTATTTGTCAAACCTGAAATCAATAACGTTAGAGCTTATCAATACTGCTACAGAGCCTCATGGACCTGTCATATAATGTAGTTTTCTTACAGTGCTGGTGTACAAATATCCATTTAGGGGGGACATAAACTCCAAGCACATCAGCATATTGCACTTACTTAAGCAGAGCATAAATAACTCTTCACCTCAGATGAGAATAAAAAAGAACTCATAACATACTGGCCTCAGCTGCCACAAAAAGTATCCTCATCCAAACAGCCATAAAAAGCAAACCCATGCTTTGCTTTAAGTCCTGTTGGTTAAATAGTTTAATAGCTTCTATATTCTTATTGAAGTTGTCGGATGACCAATAAAAACAAACTTAACAAGCCTGTATTAACCATGATGAGCGGACGTCAGTTAATACATTGATAAGACAATCTACTGTGTTTTAAGCACACAATAGACTACAGAGCCAATGACTTCAGCAGAAAATGAACATAGATATGTTTGATTCTGTTGGTTTATCTGCAAATTTTAATAATTAACTTTTTTCCCCAGAATTCTGATGGGCATTTTATAACTCTGAATACTGGTATCATAATTCTAAATTTAATCTCAAAATTCTGACTTAAATCTCAGAATTCTGAATTTTTTTCACAAAAATCAAACTGTTTTTCTCTGAATTGTGGCTGTAATCTAATAGTTATGAGTTTCATTCCCATGATTCTGACTTAAATCTGAGAATCATGACTAAAACTTCAGATATTTTACTTTTACTATCATAATTCTGACTTTAATCCCAGAATTTTTATTATTATTAATGTCAGATTTCTGACTTTTATCAACAGAACTCAAACTCCTCTCTGAATTCTGGTCGTAATCTCTAAATTATGATTTTTATTCTGACAATTCTGACTACAGTTTAAGAATTATGACTGTAATCTTAGATTACTACATTTTGTTCTCATAATTCTTACTTTAATCTTCAAATTCTGACTGAAATCTTGTGTCAGATTTTTCACAGAATTCTGACTTGAACCTCAGATTTTTTTTTTCCTTTTTAAACAGAATACTATATTTTATTTTCTCTGATTGTACTCTGTTAATTCAGTTTTTTCTTCATAATTCTGACTTAAATCTCAGCATTCTGCCTTAATGCTCATGGACGTGTCTAACTCAAATCTTAGATAATTTGATGTTTTGGGATGCTTCAAGGAAATATGATTTAAATTTTAGCATCAAGCTGTTTCATACAGTGTTCTTTTTGTTTTACGCTATGGCACAATAATGTGCCCTGTACCTGGCTTTGCACATGGGAATTTGCATCATCAAAATCATAAAATATAGACTGACAACCTCCAAACTGCTGTAAACCCTGTGCTTCTACAAATCAAAATGTATACTCTTGTCTACAAAACGGGGTTATTGTTTCACTTCAACTTTAACGCTGATCCTGGTGATCAGATTTATTCTGCATCTCATGTTCTTACATCTCACATTGCATTGGTTGTAGCCACAGCCAAGGGCCTAAACCAAAAGCTGCGTTCACACACTGACATTTTGGCCAACTTTTGCTGACGTATAGGGAAACCATCCACATTGAAAGAGACTTTTTTTAGCAAGCTTAAAAATTTCCAACTTTAGATCTAACAAGCTTGTTAATGCCAGCAACAGTTGACCTCCACTCCCTCTTGTTACCCTCAGTTACAGCTGTGTACGTCTCTGTTGGCCAACGTTTGGGCTTGCCCACTTGTAGTTCAATGTGACCGCCATATTGTAGTTCTAATGCAGTAAATTCATTGTGTGAAACGCTCGGACAACATTTGACAACTTTACACACTATACTCCTAACTGAAATGAGCCTACATTATTTAGCAGAACGTACATCAACTTAACAACATCGTTTACAGAAATCCACTGGCACTAGTTACGGTCTCTGGGAAAAAATGGACAGACCAAGGGTGGAACAAGTCTGAGTTTGAGCCTGAGACAGTGAAGGACCTTGAAAGGCTTTGACAGGAGACTGAAAGTCCTGCAGTATAAACAGAAGCACTGCATTTACCTTAGCGAAAGTTTAAAATCTGTTTATTATAAGCAAGTGTGCCAGTAAACAGCGCCATAATCCCTGGCACACTGCTTTTCTCTGCTTGAGATTGGCACACACAGCTAAACTGATCCGGAAATGTACTTTCACAAAAATTTTGATGATATCTAAAGCTGGTCAACGTCAGCTTGTATGTTTATGTGTGAATATGGCAAAGGTGGGAAATACCAGGCAGATATCAAGCTTCCGTTTCTGTGTGAAACAACAAGCATATTTCTGGCCTGATGCTTGCTTAGCAGTAATGGATAGATACCCCAATAATTTTATGTTTTATTTTACATACTTAAAAGTTCTGTTAGTTCTTCTGAAGTTGCAGTGCATTTGGATGGAAACCCCACTCCAGTTGGCATGTTGTAGCTTTTTGGCTTTCGAAAATGCTGCCTCATGTCGGGAATAACTTTTAAAATGTGGCAGCAGTCTAGAGAGACATTGCTTAGTCACTGCTTAAACAGTCAGCTAAGTGGGATTTTAAATAAATAAATAAATCATTCAGGGTTATTTGATAGATCTGAGTTATCCCAGCCCTTTGGCACACAAACACAAAAATACACCCACACATACACAAAGGCAAAGGCGCTCTGCATCTGTGTTCGCTGAATAGTTTTCCTCTTGTCATGATTTGCGTGGATGTGTTGATATCGGAGCATTATGTGCAGATCTTGTGCGTGTTTGAATTGATCAGTCTCTTTGGAGTGCTCTCTATCTCTGTGAAAGCAGAACTCGGCTTTTTATTTGCTTTGCCCTCTCTCTGACTTTGCAGTGCTGGCCTGCAGTTTGTCTGGCACAGACAAGTGCTCTCTCCGCCTGAGTCGTGCGGTAAATGTTTTCACTACAGATTTAAAATTCCAGTGTTACACAACCTGTCACATCATTGAACCACTTTAATTCCTGCATACGCATTAAGCTGCCAAGTTCTCATGGATGTTCCCCCCCAACAGCTGCTTGGTTAAATGAAATATTTGATCAGGTTATCCAGGGCTTAATAAAGTAGTGGTTATTTGAAGAGGATAAAGCCAAGGCAGAAAGTCTTTTTTCTCGTTCGACACAAATCTCATAACCAGTCTTTAAAAATACTGCTCATTGTCCTTCAGTGTGAATGAACAGGGCTGAGTGGACCATGATGTGAGGAGCACTCTGACTCAGGAGTTTGAGAGAGTTTTCTTGTTTCCTTCAGAATCATTTCATTGGAAATCTAATTAAAGATACAAATGTGTCTATCTGTCCTTCTCAGTCTGTGGTGATTTATTTGTCTTATCTTTCCATGACACATTCAGGGAAATCAAGCAAAAAGGAGCAAGGTTTCTATTTCTGTAAAGGGTGATTTTTCTCTGCAAATGCTTTGCTGTTAGAGTAACAAATTAAACAAACAAGTACCCAAATACCAGAGGGAAATATTATTGCTTCAGCGCATTACAATTTCAGCCTTTGGTGTCTTTAAACTATAAGGCAGCTTATTAAAGTATTGTCTTAGTGTTTATGTGCTTAAACGGGTGGTTGCTGACAAACTGCTAACAAGGGCTACAAAATGGCCAGGGACCAAACTGAAATCATTTCTGGTAATTTTTTAATTATAAATTATTCATACACGATTGCCATGAGGACCAACATGACCAGATTTGTCAGTTCTTAAACTGTTTCTAAGTTGAACTGCCTTGTTGTAGCTCCAAAGTAGCTTAATAAAAATGTTTTAGCGTCGCTGATTGTTTAAGCTTAAAAAACCATGAAAGGTAGATTATCAAGGTTATCCCAAAGAAACATTTTTTTAAGTTTAATGGGTTTTTGTATGATGATCCAATGATCCAAGACCACAGCGAAAAAATCCCATAGACTTAGTTCAGAGAACCAGCATGATGCTAACTTTATTGGCCTGCAAAATTCCGTCATCCCTGCACCACTTATGACACTAAGTGCCAAGGGGCTAACTTTTCCCATAAAAAATAGAAAGAGGCTCCTGAATTTGTGTGTGTGTGTGTCTCTGTCTCTATCTCTCTCACTATCTATCTATCTATCTATCTATCTATCTATCTATCTGTCTGTCTAACTATTTAGATATGTGTTAGCATCAAGCTAAAGATGTCATAGTCTATTAACCAGAATTCTTTGATTTTCTCTGTATAATTGCTCATGACTATCAAAGAGTGATTTTCCTTCTTTTGAAAAAATGAAGGTAAAATATACTTTAACTCATTACAAATATTATAAATAAACTACTTTGAGGAGTTGCTCTGAAGAAGAACTTGCATTTGCATTTCAATTTAGAGTGACCAACAATGTCCAACAATGTGGTCCTCTGGCAGGGAAAATTACATGAGTGCAGCCCTTTTTGTAATCAAAGTAGTTTATCACTGAATAGTCCATGGAGTAGTCCAGTTAGCAGCACCAAATCCAGCTAAAGGTTGGCAACATCTGCAATGGCTAAACTTTTGTGTCAGCCAAATGTGATAATGTCACATAGTGACAACACATTAAGGAGAAACTGGTGCACTGTGTGATAATTCAGGTTTAAAACAGTTTTTCCTGTCCAAACATTCACATCGTATACCAACTTTCAGAGAGTTTTACCTGTAACTGAACATTTTCAAAATATGCATTCTCAGTGACCTTAAACACACTTTGCATGCATACTTAAGAGCAAAATGATCAGAAAAAGCTGTGTGTTAAAAAAATACCTACCTGTGGGCTGGGCCTATATATTATTGACAATATATCCCCAAAGTATTCTTTGATATTTTATTAACATAACATTTATGCTCTGACTTACTCACAGGGCTTGTCTAAACATAGGTGATAGGGCTGTAATAAATGGTGATACATATATTGCCATATTTTGCGGCACAATACTGCATTAATATTTTAGAGCGTAATATTGTTGTTTAATTAGTTAATAATTTATAAATATTGTGAATATTTTAAAAAAAAAAATTACATTTCTTTTGTATTGTAGCCTCGCCTCCAGCAGCTAGTTGAAAGCAGGCAGTGAGCCATTTGACTCACCATCACTTTATTGCCTTCACCAAGGAGGATATGTTTTTGCTAGTGTTTGTCTTTTGGCAAGATACCCAAAACATTATGTACTGATTTTGAGGACTCTTTCAGGGAATGTTAGTCATGGCACAAAGAAGCAGTCATGAGATTTAGGTGGTGATCTAAATCTGGATTTGGATCCAGGAATTATTTCAAGGATTTTGTAACAGTGTGAGATAGGGCAGTTTTCCACATTTTTGACAGCAACTTCGCCTGACAATGTTGGAAATGCCTTGGTGGAGGATCATGGTCTCTGAGCACTTCTAGTTACTTCTGTCACTGTGACAGACAAAGTTTATCTTTGATGCAGGGACCATGCCTCATATGAATGATACTGATTACAAACGGCATTATTTATGCAGATAACATCATGAATTTTTATCACTACTTAAAAAAATACATTGTTAAAAAAATAATTATTAAGCTCTGCTTATATTATCATTATATATTTTACTCTCACCTCTGTATCACAGTACATATTTTACTGCCTGATTTTTTGCCGACACACATCCCTTAGGCAGGTGTTTTAGAAAATGTATCTTAATTTGTGCGTTTTGGCCTTTTGTACTTATACTCAAACTGTTTCAGATTACAGAAAAACACATTTTGGAAAATTCCTCCCAGTTAAAAAAAAAAAAAAAAAAAAAAACAGGTTAGTCACTCTACAATGCCCACATGTCAGCAGAACAGTGTCACACCATGGTCTAATTTTTTCCTTGGTATGATGTGAAAGACTGATGTTTCCGTGCTGATCATCACCTTGAGGAAAAATGAGTCATTTAATGTGAAGAATATATCTACTTTCATCTACCTTCAAACTTTTTGAGTGGTTGTCCTCTGTGTTTTTTGCTGAACGAACCCCTTAAGCAGAGAAAAACCATAGAAAAACATGAAGACAAAAATCAGCAGGGTTTCAGGAGTAAGCGTCACTGTTTTGACCCCTGAGGAGTTTCAGAGCGGAGAAATTCAGATACTGACTCAGACGGTACAGCATAAAAAGAATATAGAATAAAGGAGAAAGCAATAAAACCTCTAAAAAAAACCCACTAAGAAGCAGAGCGGCCATGCAAGTAAACACAAACTCTCGAAACAAACATACACTATCAGGAATTTCATATTTGAGGGAATAGTAAAAATTAAAGTGTGTTTTTGGTGTTGGGAGAGCTTTCTGGGACACAGAGTTATGTAGGGGCCCATGAAGTGAAGAGACATGGTCCATTCTAAATTTAGGACATGATTTCCAGTTTCAAAGTGTAAAGTTCCTGCTCCTGAAATGGTACAATCCATATTTTTGTGATATTTATGGTTTGGATGGTCCTGCTCGATTTAGCTGTCAGTACAGTAATGTTTGGTTTGTTCAGTCATGCATTTTTTTTCCCAGAGAATAAAAAAGGCACCACAATTCTTATCCAACATGCACGTGTTGATATTATATTGTCTTTTTTGCCGTGTATCGTATTTTTTTTTTTTTACTTTTATCCTTTGTTGAGCGACAGGACAGTGGATGTAGTTGAAAGTTAGAGGGAGCGAGACAGCGTGGGATGACATGGGGTAAAGGAACCACAGACCTACACAGGGTTCCTACAGCGGCTTGAAATCCTTGAAAGTGCTTGAATTATAATGCTGCATTTTCAAGGTTTGGAAAGTGCCTGAATTTTGGACAGGGTGCTTTAAAGTGCATTAATTTTCAACCATATTTTTGTTGATGAAGTAAAGAAGTACATGCTGTGTGTCAATGAATAATAATAAAAAAAAAAATTAAAATGACTTTCAAGCTCCATTTTAATGAGAGGTGACTAATAATATGCTGCAGATGAAAAATACAACTTGTGATAAAATGACCAAAAGTATAATAATAGGAAAAATACTTTCTTTCTATAACCATGCAATAACAAAGTTAACTTCAGAAATCTGTTGAGTTTTACCTGTCTTTACCTTTGTGTCAGGTGAAGAATCTATAAAGGCTTTTATAAGAGCTTTCTGTGAAGAAAATAATTTCATATTTTACAGAGCTATATCAGAGTAAAGTCTATAGCGAGAACTTCTGATGGATATAATTTTTTCCTTTTTCCTGTAATTTAATTCCTCCTGTGGACGATGATTACAAAACACAAATATGTAAAAGCATTTCATTTAATTTTCTTAATCTACCATCATCATAGGGTGAAAATTCATCTAGAAAGTGCTTGGAAAGAGCTTGAATCTTACTTTGGACTAGCTGTACAAACCTTGACTACAGCTGATACATCTGATGTGCAAACCAACTGCACGGTCTCTACACATTGATGTTATTAAAAGATGTTTGAGGAGGGGCCATTTACTGGTCCTTTCAGGGGCCCAGCCATTTCTGTGGGCAGGCGGAGTGGAAATAGGCCAAAATCAGTGGGGCCACACCAACTGGTGCCACCTTACCTGACCTGAATTTAGATACAAGAAGAAGGAGAGAACAGTCATTCATAACACGATTACCTCTGTCAAGTTATTAGTCATCCAGCACTGATATAAAAACACGGTTTTCTAGTTAAAATAGTTATATGTGTTAATTTATGTTGTCTCAGATGCAACTGCAAGTGTACAAAATTACAGATAAGGTAGTCCTGACACACAGACGGTAGTTTTAAGATGCCATATCTCGCTGTCCCAGAATGCCCTGGTCCCTGATCTCCATACACTTTGCCTTTCATGCTCTGCTTTGCATGCACCGGTTTTCTGCCCTCATCTCTTTTTTCTATCGCCCCACTTCAGCTGGGATGGTGAATTAGCATTGAGTTTGATATGCAAACAGAGTTTGTAAATATCACAGACTATTTGGTTAGAATGCAACTGCACCCATTAAACACAGTCAACAGTCTGCCCTGATTCTCTTCAGGCTCCGAGTCTTATTACCCAGAAATAGCTGAGAGTTTGAAACTGTTATCACTGCTTTGCTGTGTGGCAGACACACATAGAAAGATCTACAGTATGTATGCACTGTGTCAGAGACAAATAAAGCATTCAGTAAGAAAACACAGCTGGTGGAAGTTATGGTTCCACTTAAGGAGTTCTCAAAGACATCGTTATCTTAAGCAGCTCTCAGGAGTATTTCAAGGTCGAGAAGCATCTCTGCTTCAGGCAACAAGCTGCATCAAGCACAGAGAGGTCCTGTCTGGTTAAACATTGATGAGTGTGGTGGTAGAACCCATCTGGAGCTTAGATATGTTTTCATTTCTACATTTTATATTTAGACCAAAGCCATGTGTAAAACCAGGCTGTAAATATGTTTTTTTTAGTCTGTAAAAAATGTTGATTCCCCTCACACATCGTATAACCTCCAAGTTTCCTGAAGCCAACATTAAGCAAACACTCAAGTAACCACAGTTTTTGGCACTTCCTCAATGGCCTCACTTTTCAGAACTGAAGGTGGCCACTTGAGCAGACACAGCAGCTCATTTTTTGTGCACTGATGGCTGGCTGGCACAATTGTAACTCATAATCAGCTTCAAAACAGACTGTCTATGTTAAATTTTTAAAATATTGAAGACTTATGTTGCAGTGCCACTTTTAATTGTTGCTCCTGTGAAAAAAACAGCTTCTATACAGTTTATTGTCACACAATAAAGCTGATATTCTGTAGATTTTTCAGACAATTTTGGGATAAATTCTAAAGCTATATAAGATTTTATTTTTGGGAAAGGGCTGTGTCATCCATCTTTACTAAAATAATGTGTTTGAAACACTAGAAAGGTTTACTGTATATCACAATATGAGAAAATAAAATAATAATGTTTGGTATTCAATGTCAGACTAAATTGCATTATATGGACATCCCTATCAAGAGTATGTTACTTTGCAGTTAGACCAAAACTTGAAACGCATGTAAATATTCCCAACACACTTATGTTAAATATCTCTGCTGTTTAAAACAGGTGTGACAACTTTTACACTCGCTAGCTTAAAGTAATTAGATAGAGCTTTACTACACGTCTTACCAGCACAGTAGCTGTCCATTTCTGCTGGGAATACGCAGATATGTCATGTGTGAACCTGCATGTGCTTCATTAATTAGAGCCACCCCCCTTTTGAGAAGGTTTACCAAAATAAAATAATAAAATATTTTCATCACGGCAGATACACAACACAAATAAGAACAAGAATCTATCCATCCATTATCTATTCTGCTTATCCCTGTTTGGGTCATGGGGGGCTTGGGCCTATCCCAGCTGACATTGAGGAAGAGGTGTGGTATATCCTAAACCAGTCACCAGCCAATCACAGGGCTGCATAGAGAGACAGGCAACCATTCATGCTCACTCTCATACACAAGAACAATTTGGAGTCACCAGTTAACCTAATGAGACTGTTTTTGGGCTGTGGGAGGAAGCCGGAGTGCCGGGAGAGAACCTACACATGCACAGGAAGAACATGCAAACTCCACCCAGAGAGGCCCGGCCCAGGGATTGAACTGGCAACCTTCTTGCTTCGAGGCACACACACAACCTGCTGTGCCATCCTTGATTGATATTATAATGACTTTTAAAAATATATATATACATATATATTAAAAAAATGTTTAAACCCCACATTTAAGACCTTATAACCCAAAACACTGACTTTTCCTCTTATCAGTATGACCCAGTAGTTGAACATTTTCAGGTATATCCCATTAATATGACTTTAATCTTATAAGAATTACTTTTTGTTCCATAACCTTAACTGTTGCCATTATTTGACTATTCATTTTGACTTCCTATCTCATTATCTTGTTTATTTCATAACTTTAATTGTCTTTTAATCTTACAATCATGTATTAGTACCTCATAATTTTGACTTTTTATCTCATGAGAATGTCTTTTCAGCACATGACTTCCTTTTTTATCTCATAATGTCTTTATTTTACAACTGTTATACAAATCCAAAGCTTTTGAACAATTAAACAGGTATTTAGTCAATTTTTATTTGTTATATCAAGGCCTCTTTTGAAAATGCACTTACTTAACTGAAAGTTTGAATTTCTCTGAATGCTTTGTTAGATTCTTTCTCATACATATCAATAATTCAGAAAACCAGAAGCTACAACAAGCTCTGATACCGGCCTTGTATTCCATGAAGAAAACATCTCGTGGTCTGAATTCAAACTTGGATTATCTGACATTTGAGCAGAAAGGCCACAGTACACAAATGAGGCTCAGGGGCCTTTGAGGCTCTAACGCTGAGGACCATGATAATTATCTAAACCACATGCACCCTTGTATTACAGTGGATCTATATGAGTATGGATTATTATTAATAAAATTACTGTTAACACCAGGGGCATAGTTATAGACTGTGCAGCTGAGGCCTGTGCTGAACTGGGACCCCGTTGAATAGAGTGAGTTACAGTACATCAGTGATATGTACTGTAATGGAGGTTTTGGCACTTCCTCATCAGCCTCATTTTTCTGCTGCGAAAGTTGTTGCTTGGTCCAGATCACAAGAGTCTTGGCCCTGATTATCTGTGTCATGACTTTTTAGGCCTGAAACAGGCAGGAAAAAAACCCTAATACATGTTTTTAGGCCCCGTTTCACCTGCCAATGCACTTATTAGCCCTATCGGAGGAGGTAAAAATTTTGAAAGAATCGACATCCTAACATATGACTTTTTTGTTTTTCAGCCGCACTAAAAATGTGCTAAAACATGACTTTTAGGCCTCAAACAGCCAGGAAAACAGCATAGTGCATGTTTTTATTCCCTCTTTCACATAGAAATGCACTTTTTAGCCCTTTTCGAGGAGGTCAAAATCTTTAAAAAGTCGACATGCTAACATGACTTTTTGTTCTTCAGCCGCACCAAAAATGTGCTAAAACATGTTTTTTAGGCCAACATCAGGCCAGAAAACACCCTTGTGCATGTTTTCAGGCCCTGTTTCACCTGCCAATGCACTTTTTAGCCCTTTTCGAGGAGGTCAAAATCTTTAAAAAGTCGACATGCTAACATATGACTTTTTCCTGTTCTTCGGGCGCACCAAAAATGTGCTAAAACATGACTTTTAGGCCTCAAACAGCCAGGAAAACACCCTAGTGCATGTTTTTAGGCCCTCTTTCACCCAGAGATGCAATTGTTAGCCCCGTTGGAAGATGTTGAAATTTAGAAAAAATGGACATGCTTATATATGACTTTTTCTTGTTTTTCAGCTGCACCAAAAATGTGCTGAATCATGACTTTTAGAACTCAAACAGCCAGGAAAACACCCTAGTGCATGTTTTAAGGCCCTGTTTCACCTATGAGTTCGCTCTCTCGACATGTTAAGATATGACGTGTTTTTGTTTTTCAGTCGTACCAAAAATGGGCAAAAAGATGACTTTTTAGGCCTCAAACAGGCAAGAAAACACCCTAGTGCGCGTTTTCAGTCTCTGTTTCACCTTCCGATGCACTTCTTAGCCCTTTTGGAGGAGGTCAAAATTTTGAAAAAAATGGACATGCGAACATATGAATTTTTTTCAATTTTTTTAGCCCCACCAAAAATGTGCTAAAACATGACTTTATGGGCCATAAACAGGCAGGAAAACACCATGGTACACATTTTGAGGCCCTTTTTGACCTAGAAAAGCACTTTTTAGCCCGTTTTGATATTTTAGCCCCACCAAAAATGTGCTAAAACATGACTTTTCAGGCCTCAAACAGGCAGGAAAACACCCTAGTACGTGTTTGTTGGACCTTTTTGACCCTGAAATGCATTTTTTTTAGCCCTTTTTGATTTTTCGGCCCAACCAAAAATACGCTCAAACATGGCTTTTTTGGCCTCAAACAGGCGGGAAAATACCCGAGTGCATGTTCTTAGGCCCGATTCCACCTAACAATGCACCTATTAGCCCTTTTAGGGAGGTCACAATTTTGAAAAAATCGACATGCTAACATATGGCTTTTTTCAATTTTCGGCCCAACCAAAAATGTGCTCAAATATGACTCTTTAGTTCGTAAACAGACAGGAAAACACCCTAGTACGTGTTGTTAGGCCCTCTTTGACCAAAAAATTCATTTTTTAGCCCATTGTGATTTTTCAGCCCGACCCAATATGCGCTAAAACATGGTTTTTTAGACCTCAAACAGGAAGGAAATGGCGGAATGCATGTTTTTAGGCCATATTCCACCTAACTACGCACTTTTTTAGCCATTTTGGGGAGGTGAAACTTTTGAAAAAATCGACATGCTAACATATGACTTTTTTCCGATTTTCGGCCCAACCAAAAATGAGCTCGAATATGACTCTTTAGGCCTCAAACAGGCAGGAAAACACCCTAGTATGTGTTTTTAGGCCCTCTTTGACCCAGAAATGCATTTTTTAGCTCTTTTTGATTTTTCAACCCGACCCAAAATGCGCTAAAACATGACTTTTAGGCCTCAAACAGGAAGGAAAACACCCTAGTACGTGTTTTTAGACCCTCTTTGACCCAGAAAGCATTTTTTAAGCTTTTTTTTATTTTTCGGCCCGACCAAAAATGTGCTCAAATATGACTCTTTAGGCCGTAAACAGGCAGGAAAACACCCTAGTACGTGTTTTTAGACCGTCTTTGACCCAGAAATGCTTTTTTTTAGCCCTTTTTGATTTTTCGGCCTGACCAACAATGTGCTAAAACATTGCTTTTTAGGCCTCAAACAAGTGGGAAAACGCCCAAGTGCATGTTTTTAGGCCCTATTCCACCTAACAACGCACTTTTTAGCAATATTGGGGAGGTCAAAATTTTTGAAAAAATCGACATGCTAACATATGACTTTTTTTCATTTTTCGGCCCAACCAAAAATGTGCTCAAATATGACTCTTTAGACCGTTAACAGGCAGGAAAACACCCTAGTACATGTTTTTTGGCCCTCTTTGACCCAGAAATGCATTTTTTAGCCCTTTTTGATTTTTCGTCCCGACCAAAAATGCGCTAAAACATAGCTTTTAGGTCTCAAACAGGTGGGACAATGCCCTAGTGCATGTTTTTAGGCCCTATTCCACCTAACAACGCACTTTTTAGCCTTTTTGGGGAGGTCAAAATTTTTGAAAAAATCGACATGCTAACATATGACTTTTTTTCAATTTTCGGCCCAACCAAAAATGTGCTCAAAAATGACTCTTTAGGCCGTAAACAGGCAGGAAAACACCCTAGTGCATGTTTTTAGGCCCTATTCCACCTAAAAATGCACTTTTTAGCCCTTTTGGGGAGAGGTCAAATTTTTTTTAAAAAATCGACTTACTAACATATGACTTTTTTTCAATTTTCGGCCCAACCAAGAATGTGCTCAAATATGACTCTTTAGGCCGTAAACAGGCAGGATAACACCCTAGTACATGTTTTTAGACCCTCTTTGACCCAGAGATGCATTTTTTAGCCCTTTCTGATTTTTCGGCCTGACCAAAAATGCGCTAAAACATGGCTTTTAGGTCTCAAACAGGTGGGAATACACCCTAGTGCATGTTTTTAGGCCCTATTCCACCTAACAACGCACTTTTTAGCCCTTTTGGGGAGGTCAAAATTTTGAAAAAATCGACATGCTAACATATGACTTTTTTTCAATTTTCGGCCCAACCAAGAATGTGCTCAAATATGACTCTTTAGGCCGTAAACAGGCAGGAAAACACCCTAGTACGTGTTTTTAGGCCCTCTTTGACCCAGAAATGCATTTTTTAGCCCTTTTTGATTTTTCGTCCCGACGAAAAATGCACCAAAACATGGCTTTTTTGGCCTCAAACAGGTGGGAAAACGCCCTAGTGCATGTTTTTAGGCCCTATTCCACCTAACAACGCACTTTTTAGCAATGATGGGGGAGGTCAAAGTTTTGAAAAAATCGACATGCTAACATATGACTTTTTTTCAATTTTTGGCCCAAAGAAAAATGTGCTCAAATATGACTCTTTAGACCGTAAACAGGCAGGAAAACACCCTAGTATTTGTTTCAAGGTCCTCTTTGACCCAGTCATGCATTTTTTAGCCCTTTGTGATTTTTCGGCCTGATCAAAAATGCGCTAAAACATGACTTTTTTGGCCTCAAACAGGCGGGAAAACACCCTAGTGCATGTTTTTAGGCCGTATTCCACCTAACAACGCACTTTTCAGCAATATTTGGGAGGTCAAAATTTTTGAAAAAATCGACATGCTAACATATGACTTTTTTTCAATTTTCGGCCCAACCAAAAATGTGCTCAAATATGACTCTTTAGGCCGTAAACATGCAGGAAAACACCCTAGTATGTGTCTTTTGGCCCTCTTTGACCCCGAAATGCATTTTTCAGCCCTTTTTGATTTTTCGGCCTGACCAACAATGTGCTTAAACATGGCTGTTAGGTCTCAAACAGGCGGGAAAATGCCCTAGTACATGTTTGTAGGCCCTATTCCACCTAACAATGCACTTTTTAGCCTTTTTTGGGATGTCAAAATTTTTGAAAAATTCGACATGCTAACATATGACTTTTTTCAATTTTCGGCCCAACCAAGATTGTGCTCAAATTTGACTCTTAAGGACGTAAACAGGCAGGAAAATGCCATAGTACGAGTTTTAAGGCCCTCTTTGACCCAGAAATGCATTTTTCAGCCCTTTTTGATATTTCTTCCCAACCAAAAATGCGCCAAAACATGGCTTTTTTGGCCTCAAACAGGTGGGAAAACGCCCTAGTGCATGTTTTTAGGCCCTATTCCACCTAACAACGCACATTTTAGCAATATTGGGGGAGGTCAAAATTTTGAAAAAATCGACATGCTAACATATGACTTTTTTTATGACTCTTTAGGCCGTAAACATGCAGGAAAACACCCTAGTATGTGTCTTTTGGCACTCGTTGACCCCGAAATGCATTTTTTAGCCCTTTTTGATTTTTCAGCCTGACCAACAATGCGCTTAAACATGGCTTTTAGGTCTCAAACAGGTGGTAAAACGCACTAGTGCATTTTTGTAGGCCCTATTCCACCTAACAATGTACTTTTTAGCCCTGCTTGGGAGGTCAAAATTCTGAAAAAATCGACATGCTAACATATGACTTTTTTTTCAATTTTCGGCCCAACCAAAAATGTGCTCAAATATGACTCTTTAGGCCGTAAACAGGCAGGAAAACACCCTAGTACGTGTTTTTAGACCCTCTTTGACCCAGAAATGCATTTTTCAGCCCTTTTTGATTTTTCGGCCTGACCAAAAATGAGCCAAAAACATGGCTTTTTTGGCCTCAAACAGGTGGGAAAACACCCTAGTGCATGTTTTTAGGCCCTCTTTCACCCAGAGATGCAATTGTTAGCCCCGTTGGAAGATGTTGAAATTTAGAAAAAATGGACATGCTTATATATGACTTTTTCTTGTTTTTCAGCTGCACCAAAAATGTGCTGAATCATGACTTTTTAGAACTCAAACAGCCAGGAAAACACCCTAGTGCATGTTTTAAGGCCCTGTTTCACCTATGAGTTCGCTTCTCGACATGTTAAGATATGACGTGTTTTTGTTTTTCAGTCGTACCAAAAATGGGCAAAAAGATGACTTTTTAGGCCTCAAACAGGCAAGAAAACACCCTAGTGCGCGTTTTCAGTCTCTGTTTCACCTTCCGATGCACTTCTTAGCCCTTTTGGAGGAGGTCAAAATTTTGAAAAAAATGGACATGCGAACATATGAATTTTTTTCCATTTTTTTAGCCCCACCAAAAATGTGCTAAAACATGACTTTATAGGCCATAAACAGGCAGGAAAACACCATGGTACACGTTTTGAGGCCCTTTTTGACCTAGAAAAAGCACTTTTTAGCCCGTTTTGATATTTTAGCCCCACCAAAAATGTGCTAAAACATGACTTTTCAGGCCTCAAACAGGCAGGAAAACACCCTAGTACGTGTTTGTTGGACCTTTTTGACCCTGAAATGCATTTTTTTTAGCCCTTTTTGATTTTTCGGCCCAACCAAAAATACGCTCAAACATGGCTTTTTTGGCCTCAAACAGGCGGGAAAATACCCGAGTGCATGTTCTTAGGCCCGATTCCACCTAACAATGCACCTATTAGCCCTTTTAGGGAGGTCACAATTTTGAAAAAATCGACATGCTAACATATGGCTTTTTTCAATTTTCGGCCCAACCAAAAATGTGCTCAAATATGACTCTTTAGTTCGTAAACAGACAGGAAAACACCCTAGTACGTGTTGTTAGGCCCTCTTTGACCAAAAAAATTCATTTTTTAGCCCATTGTGATTTTTCAGCCCGACCCAATATGCGCTAAAACATGGTTTTTTAGACCTCAAACAGGAAGGAAATGGCGGAATGCATGTTTTTAGGCCATATTCCACCTAACTACGCACTTTTTTAGCCATTTTGGGGAGGTGAAACTTTTGAAAAAATCGACATGCTAACATATGACTTTTTTCCGATTTTCGGCCCAACCAAAAATGAGCTCGAATATGACTCTTTAGGCCTCAAACAGGCAGGAAAACACCCTAGTATGTGTTTTTAGGCCCTCTTTGACCCAGAAATGCATTTTTTAGCTCTTTTTGATTTTTCAACCCGACCCAAAATGCGCTAAAACATGACTTTTTAGGCCTCAAACAGGCAGGAAAACACCCTAGTACGTGTTTTTAGACCCTCTTTGACCCAGAAATGCATTTTTTAGCCCTTTGTGATTTTTCGGCCCAACCAAGAATGTGCTCAAATATGACTCTTTAGGCCGTAAACAGGCAGGAAAACACCCTAGTACGTGTTTTTAGACCGTCTTTGACCCAGAAATGCTTTTTTTTAGCCCTTTTTGATTTTTCGGCCTGACCAACAATGCGCTAAAACATTGCTTTTTAGGCCTCAAACAAGTGGGAAAACGCCCAAGTGCATGTTTTTAGGCCCTATTCCACCTAACAACGCACTTTTTAGCAATATTGGGGAGGTCAAAATTTTTGAAAAAATCGACATGCTAACATATGACTTTTTGTAATTGTTCACCCAACCAAAGATGTGCTCAAATATGACCCTTTAGGCCGTAAACAGGCAGGAAAACACCCTAGTACGTGTTTTTTGGCCCTCTTTGACCCAGAAATGCATTTTTTTAGCCCTTTTTGATTCATCGTCCCGATGAAAAATGCGCTAAAACATAGCTTTTAGGTCTCAAACAGGTGGGACAACGCCCTAGTGCATGTTTTTAGGCCCTATTCCACCTAACAACGCACTTTTTAGCCCTTTTGGGGAGGTCAAAATTTTTGAAAAAATCGACATGCTAACATATGACTTTTTTTCAATTTTCGGCCCAACCAAAAATGTGCTCAAATATGACTCTTTAGGCCGTAAACAGGCAGGAAAACACCCTAGTGCATGTTTTTAGGCCCTATTCCACCTAAAAATGCACTTCTTAGCCCTTTTGGGGAGAGGTCAAATTTTTTTTAAAAAATCGACTTACTAACATATGACTTTTTTTCAATTTTCGGCCCAACCAAGAATGTGCTCAAATATGACTCTTTAGGCCGTAAACAGGCAGGATAACACCCTAGTATGTGTTTTTAGACCCTCTTTGACCCAGAGATGCATTTTTTAGCCCTTTGTGATTATTTCGGCTGACCAAAAATGCGCTAAAACATGGCTTTTAGGTCTCAAACAGGCGGGAAAACACCCTAGTGCATGTTTTTAGGCCCTATTCCACCTAACAACGCACTTTTTAGCCCTGTTGGGGAGGTCAAAATTTTGAAAAAATCGACATGCTAACATATGACTTTTTTTCAATTTTCGGCCCAACCAAGAATGTGCTCAAATATGACTCTTTAGGCCGTAAACAGGCAGGAAAACACCCTAGGACGTGTTTTTTGGCCCTCTTTGACCCAGAAATGCATTTTTTAGCCCTTTTTGATTTTTCGTCCCGACGAAAAATGCACCAAAACATGGCTTTTTTGGCCTCAAACAGGTGGGAAAACGCCCTAGTGCATGTTTTTAGGCCCTATTCCACCTAACAACGCACTTTTTAGCAATGATGGGGGAGGTCAAAGTTTTGAAAAAATCGACATGCTAACATATGACTTTTTTTCAATTTTCGGCCCAAAGAAAAATGTGCTCAAATATGACTCTTTAGACCGTAAACAGGCAGGAAAACACCCTAGTATTTGTTTCAAGGTCCTCTTTGACCCAGTCATGCATTTTTTAGCCCTTTTTGATTTTTCGGCCTGACCAAAAATGAGCCAAAAACATGGCTTTTTTGGCCTCAAACAGGCGGGGAAAACACCCTAGTGCATGTTTTTAGGCCCTATTCCACCTAACAACGCACTTTTCAGCAATATTTGGGAGGTCAAAATTTTTGAAAAAATCGACATGCTAACATATGACTTTTTTTTCAATTTTCGGCCCAACCAAAAATGTGCTCAAATATGACTCTTTAGGCCGTAAACATGCAGGAAAACACCCTAGTATGTGTCTTTTGGCCCTCTTTGACCCAGACATGCATTTTTCAGCCCTTTTTGATTTTTCGGCCTGACCAACAATGTGCTTAAACATGGCTGTTAGGTCTCAAACAGGCGGGAAAATGCCCTAGTACATGTTTGTAGGCCCTATTCCACCTAACAATGCACTTTTTAGCCTTTTTTGGGATGTCAAAATTTTTGAAAAATTCGACATGCTAACATATGACTTTTTTCAATTTTCGGCCCAACCAAGATTGTGCTCAAATTTGACTCTTAAGGACGTAAACAGGCAGGAAAATGCCATAGTACGAGTTTTAAGGCCCTCTTTGACCCAGAAATGCATTTTTCAGCCCTTTTTGATATTTCTTCCCAACCAAAAATGCGCCAAAACATGGCTTTTTTGGCCTCAAACAGGTGGGAAAACGCCCTAGTGCATGTTTTTAGGCCCTATTCCACCTAACAACGCACATTTTAGCAATATTGGGGGAGGTCAAAATTTTGAAAAAATCGACATGCTAACATATGACTTTTTTTATGACTTCTTTAGGCCGTAAACATGCAGGAAAACACCCTAGTATGTGTCTTTTGGCACTCGTTGACCCCGAAATGCATTTTTCAGCCCTTTTTGATTTTTCAGCCTGACCAACAATGCGCTTAAACATGGCTTTTAGGTCTCAAACAGGTTGTAAAACGCCCTAGTGCATTTTTGTAGGCCCTATTCCACCTAACAATGTACTTTTTAGCCCTGTTTGGGAGGTCAAAATTCTGAAAAAATCGACATGCTAACATATGACTTTTTTTCAATTTTCGGCCCAACCAAAAATGTGCTCAAATATGACTCTTTAGGTTGTAAACAGGCAGGAAAACACCCTAGTACGTGTTTTTAGGCCTTCTTTGACCCAGAAATGCATTTTTTTGCCCTTTTTGATTTTTCGGCCTGACCAAAAATGCGCCAAAACATGGCTTTTTTGGCCTCAAACAGGCGGGAAAACACCCTAGTGCATGTTTGTAGGCCCTATTCCACCTAACAACGCACATTTAAGCCCTCTTTGGGAGGTCAAAATTTGTAAAAAAAATCGACATGCTAACATATGACTTTTTTTCAATTTTTGGCCCAATCTAAAATGTGCTCAAATATGACTCTTTAGGACATAAACATGCAGGAAAACACCCTAGTATGTGTCTTTTGGCCCTTTTTGACCCAGAAATGCATTTTTCAGCCCTTTTTGATTTTTCGGCCTGACCAACAATGCGCTAAAACATGGCTTTTTTGGCCTCAAACAGGCGGGAAAACACCCTAGTGCATGTTTTTAGGCCGTATTCCACGTAACAACGCACATTTCAGCAATATTTGGGAGGTCAAAATTTTGAAAAAATCGACATGCTAACATATGACTTTTTTTCAATTTTCGGCCCAACCAAGAATGTCCTCAAAAATGACTCTTTAGGCCGTAAACAGGCAGGAAAACACCCTAGTATGTGTTTTTAGAACCTCTTTAACCCAGAAATGCATTTTTTAGCCCTTTGTGATTATTTCGGCTGACCAAAAATGCGCTAAAACATGGCTTTGTTGGCCTCAAACAGGCGGGAAAACACCCTAGTGAATGTTTTTAGGGCCTATTCCACCTAACAACGCACATTTCAGCAATACTGGGGGTGGTCAAAATTTTGAAAAAATCGACATGCTAACATATGACTTTTTTTCAATTTTCGGCCCAACCAAGAATGTGCTCAAATATGACTCTTTAGGCCGTAAACAGGCAGGAAAACACCCTAGTACGTGTTTCAAGGCCCTCTTTGACACAGAAATGCATTTTTTAGCCCTTTTTGATTTTTCGGCCTGACCAAAAATGCGCTAAAACATGGCTTTTTTGGCCTCAAACCGGCTGGAAAACGCCCTAGTGCATGTTTTTAGGCCCTATTCCACCTAACAACGCACTTTTTAGCAATATTGGGGGAGGTCAAAATTTTGAAAAAATCGACATGCTAACATATGACTTTTTTTCGATTTTTGACCCAACCAAGAATGTGCTCAAAAATGACTCTTTAGGCCGTAAACAGGCAGGAAAACACCCTAGTATGTGTTTTTAGACCCTCTTTGACACAGGAATGCATTTTTTAGCCCTTTGTGATTTTTTGGCCTGACCAAAAATGCGCCAAAACATGGCTTTTTTGGCCTCAAACCGGCTGGAAAACACCCTAGTGCATGTTTTTAGGCCATATTCCACCTAACAATGCACTTTTTAGCCCTTTTTGGGAGGTTAAAATTTTGAAAAAATCGTCATGCTAACATATGACTTTTTTTCAATTTTCGGCCC